>CM050327.1:40344564-40553767 GCA_027475135.1 Bactrocera correcta
ATCACACTGTCAGTTATCTCTAAAAAATACATTTTGCGGCCAGCCAAAAACATTTCGTGACTGTTTTTGTAAAAGCTCGTTTTGGAACTCCACTGTGTTCATTGCCCTCGGTGTTCATATGACATTTTACTGTGTGCCTCTGAATCTAATCTTGGACTAGGCATTAACTCGGCGAACGCTGGCTGCTCGCCTGTAAGATGTACATACATACATATTTCTCTATCCATTGAGGAGGATGGAGCCATGTGTTGAAGTTCACGCAAGTTAGGAAAGTTCTCTGAGCGCCATTCACTTGGTGGTGGCCAGAAACGATACCTTTACAAATGGCTCAAGCAGGTCACGACTTACGGTCTTAGACTAAGAATCCTCTGGGTAGCCACTCCCAGTTCACTTGAAGGCAAGTTAAGGGTTGTGTGCTGGGGAAGCACAAATTCATAAAGGTAGCTCCTTTTTTTTGCTGTCAAAAGCAGCTTTAAAATCGACCAAGAGTTGGTGTGTGTCGCACATTTTTTCACGTTTTTTTTTCAATTGACGATTGGTGAATATCTGGTCAGTTGTTGATTTTCCAGGCTTGAAGCCGTTAGTTCTGCTTTCTCCAGATTAAATAAAGAAGCGAAGAAAATGGGTCTGGTAGTCAACGAAAGCAAGACGAAATATCTCCTGACAACAAACAAACCGTCGTCGCTTTCGCCATTTGGCTCCCTCGACAACCTATTCGAATATCACAGAAAACAAGAAACCCGACAAAAAAACTTCTACGAAACGAAGAAAGCTATGTACGTATATACTAGCTATAAAGTTTTATATGTAATCAACTTAAAGTTATTACTAGACATAATTCTGTAAAAACGAATTCCAAGAGTAAAGACAGTTCGAAGTTTCTTAGAGAAAGAGAGGGAAGGTAAAGGAAACTCGGGATCTAATTAGTGAGTTATTTTGGAAAACGCCTTAAGCAAAACCTGTTACAGCAAGAAATCCCAATGTGGGAGGGACCAGTACATACCATCAACAACAAGATACTCCGCTGACTTCAGGAGTTTTGTAGCCTGGTAGAGCGTTCCATCGTGTTTTGATTGCAATGTTCCTGCCCAGATCGTCGTTAAGACAATACAGGGGTTTACCAACTTCGACCAAATTTTCGTGTGACAGCCGCACCACACTCTTGCCAATCACATCCTCTGTCTCAGTGCTCTCGACGCCTTTGTGAAGCGTTATGCTTTAGAAATGAAGTTGCTTGTTTCTGGCGATACTGTCCGATGCAGCCTACCAAGAGATTTCTGGTCCATATGTGGACCGAGGTTATCACATTGATTGCTAAACAGATGGTGCCATTCTAGTAGCAGTTGTGGAGCAGGTAAGCTCGTAAACCAGTTTAATCCTGGCTGTACCCTTGTGACCTGGCACCCAGATGAAGTGAACTTGGTCGCGAACTGATGGGCTATTCAGCCATCCTACAGGGGCTACGCTGGCTAGGCATTTAGTCTTCTTTGTGAAGTTTATCATTTTGATAATGCTGTCCCCCGGGAGAAGACCAGTAGTGTTTCATCTCATAAACGCTCCATTTGCTTTGACAAGTTTCCTTTCTTCTTCTTTACTGGCGTAGACACCGCTTACGCGATTACAGCCGAGTCAACAACAGCGCGCCAGTCGTTTCTTCTTTTCGCTACGTGGCGCCAATTGGATATTCCAAGCGAAGCCAGGTCCTTCTCCACTTGGTCATTCCAATGGAGTGGAAGTCTTCCTCTCCCTCTTCCTCTGCTTCCCGCGGCGGGTACTGCGTCGAATACTTTCAGAGCTGGAGTGTTTTCATCCATCCGGACAATATGACCTAGTCAGCGTAGCCGCTGTCTTCTAATTCGCCGAACTATGTCAATGTCGTCGTACATCTCGTACAGCTCATCGTTCCATCGAATGCGATATTCGCCGTGGCCAATGCGCAAAGGACGATAAATCTTTCGCAGAACCTTTCTCTCGAAAACTCGTAACGTCGACTCATCGGTTGTTGTCATCGTCCATGCCTCTGCACCATACAGCAGGACGGAAATTATGAGCGACTTATAGAGTTTGGCTTTTGTTCATCGAGAGAGGACTTTACTTTTCAATTGCCTACTCAGTCCCAAGTATCACCTGTTGGCAAGAGTAATCCTGCGTTGGATTTCCAGGCTGACATTGTTGGTGGTGTTAATGCTGGTTCCTAAATAGACGAAATTATCTTCAACTTCAAAGTTATGATTGTCAACAGTGACGTGAGGCCAAGTCGTGAGTGCGACGACTGTTTGTTTGATGACAGGAGATATTTCGTCTTGCCCTCGTTCACTGCCAGACCCATTTGCGTTGCTTCCTTGTTCAGTCTGGAGAAAGCAGAACTAACAGCGCAAGTGTTGAGGCCGATGATATCAATATCATCGGCATACGCCAGCAGCTGTACACTCTTATAAAAGATTGTACCAGCTTGATTAAGTTCTGCAGCTCGAATAATTTTCTCCAGTAGCAGATTGAAGAGGTGGCACGATAGGGAGTCGCCTTGTCTGAAACCTCTTTTGGTGTCGAACGGCTGTTTCCTTTACCTCTGCCAAAATCCTTCTGTTGGCATTTGAACCTTTGCAAGTTTTGCTGATTCTTTGATTACTGAGTGGGACGGTGTGAGTTCCAATATGACCTCTGGTGCTGCCGTCGGGCGCGTACCCATTGCACCCGATGCTCAGACGCAGGCAAGTCATAGCAGTTTCGATAGTTAGAGTCGTACTAAAATCTGCCGTGCTTTCGAAGCTCATGGCACCGCTTTTTACGTGACAATCGGTCTCACGATCACGGTGTACATCCACCTGTTAATTCTTGGCTTGCAGTTCCAGAGTTTTCCAAGGTGAGACCCAAATATTTGACCTTATAAGTCATCTTTGACTCTCTCCGCGAAGAGATAAGTTCCCAAGGCTCGACAGGGACCTTCTTGTGGTAAACGGCAAGTTTAGTAGCAGTTCTCAAGGGATTGATGTCACCTATAACTGAGTCTTCCGATGCAAAATTTTTATAATATTCCAATATACAATTAAAATTTAACTTTCAAATCCTAATCACTCAAGAGCTCTGAGTGGGTTAATGTGAAAAATTGCAAAGTTTGCCACTCTTTTAGATACACAAAATTCATTCAACCACAAACAAACGCACAACCCCAATTTATATCGGTGATTTTTCATTATTCCTGCGCACACGTACAAAAACAAAAACAAATACGAATACGACTACGTCAATTAATGCAAGCGAGAGCGCAATTAAGTTGCACTAAACGCTCACACACAAGCTCACATAGAAGCAAAATAGAGCCAAGGCAGCGACACACTGCACGAAATATAAATTTAAATTCAAAGCGTAAACGCCAAGGCGCGCCATCTAGCGGCCAGCCAGGCGACTTGAGTGCCATTGTAGTGTAAAACGAACAAAGCGAGCACGTAACGGAACATAAATAAACGGTAAACAAAACAAACTCAAACTACAAGCACTCGGCGCTCAATGGCAGAGTGAGTAAGTGAGTGAGAGAGTCAGCGGGATGAGTGCGTGGCGCAAGAGTGAGACAACAAGTGTGAGCGCAAATGTCTGGAGCAAAACAAAAATTGACAGAACATGGAAAGGTGCGTAAAAACAAGCGCACAAGTGTGTGTGTGTGTGTGTGAAAGTTGAGCCCAAAGAGACAGCGTTAAAAACAGCAAAAAGCGATAAGTGGCAAGTGAATGTCGTTGGAAAGAGGAAATGCACAAACAGGGCGACTAACTGTGAGTTTATATGAATGAGTGTGTGTCTGTGTTTGAGTGGGTTGGCTGCATATTTACTTAGCTGTATGTGTGTCAAATCGCTCTACGCCTTGTTTGCTGCTCGGCTGTGTGCAAAGGAATTGCATTGAAAAATTGTTATAGATACGATTTGTGCGCTAGCCCTTAAGTATATTAAAAATTAAGAAAAGGAGACAAGGGTGGACTAAGCAATGCACACACACATATGCATATAAATGTGCTTGTCACTCTGCAACTGCTGACGCTTTCGGCCGCCATATGTGTGCCTACTGCCTGCAGTTGTGGGAGTTGTGGACCAAATTAAATAAATATGTGCTTGTAAAAGCGAAATTAAGGCAAGCGTAAGTAGAGTTGAGTTATCGGCATAGGCGAAAAAAACCGTTAGACAGTCGACAGACAGTAGGCAGTGTGAGCGCGAGTGTAGTCATTTAGATTCGTGCTTATTTATGTATTTGTATTTGTACAAATGTACATTAGGGTTATGCATTGCTTACTTAAACATTTTTGGACAAAAATTTGAAATTGAAATTTTAATTATTTGTGAATTTCAAAATTGTTGTTTTTCGATAATAATAATTTTGCATTTTCTGCGAAAAATTACCATAGTGGTGTGTGCCATTTTTATACAAAAAAGTATAGATTTTTTTTAGTTTAAAAAAATTTAAATTTTTTAGTTTTAACACTATTTTTGTAATGAAAAATGTATTTTTTTGAAAAATAAATTTTTTTTTTTGAAAAATAAAAAATTTTTTTGAAACATAAAAATTTGATTTTTCTGAAAATGAAAAATTAATTCTTTGAAAATAATTTTGGAATTTTTTGAAAATTAATTTTTTTTTAATTAAAAGTTCAAAATTATTTCTACGCAAGGTTTTGTGATTAAAAATTAACTTTGAGATTTCAGCAACGGTATTTGACATTAAAAACTTAAAATAATTTTGAAATGAAAATTTTAGTAGTAAAAAGTATTTTTTAATTTTTTAATTCGGTGTTTGGAATTCAAAATGTAAAACTTATTTTTAATTAAGATTTTTGAAACTAATTTTTCCCAAAAGTAAAATTATTTTTACTTTAAAATTGCAAAAACTATTTTTAATTAAGGTTTTTGAAAATAATATTTTTCCAATTTACGCGGTAGAATTTTAATTCAAATTAGAAAAAAAAATTTCGGATTATAAAATTTGTTTTTAATTTTTCAATGTGATATTCTAAATTAAAAATTTGAAAATAAATTTTAATTAAGATTGTTGGGATTATAAATTTAGTTTTAATTTTTCATTGCGGTATTTGGAATTAGAAATTTTACAACTTTTTTTTATTGATATTTCGGGATTACAAAATAAAAAAATGTAATTTAATTGTTAACACAAAAAAATTAATTAAAGTGTTAATTATAATTAAAATTAAACGTATTAAAATTAATTTAAATATTTTAGTTAAAAAAATTAACTTAAATTTTAATTAAAAAATTATGAAAAATTAATTTTAATCCTTATTAAAATTAAATTAAAAATATCAAAAAAAAAAAATAATATAATATTAATTGAAATTTGATTAAAAAAATTAATTTAAGTATTACTTAAAAAATTAAGAAGAATTAATTTAAATGTTAATTCATATTCAAATTAAAAATATAAAAAAATAAAACAATTTTAATTAAATAGTTAATTAAAAAAAATAATTGTTAATTAAAAAATTATGAAAAGCTAATTTCAATATTAAATATTTATTAATTAAAGAAATTAATTAAATTAAATTATTAATAAAAAATTTATGATAAATTTATTTCAAATTAAATAATAATTAATTAGTTAAAAAATTAAAAAAAACATATTTTCAATATTAATTAGAATTAAAATTAAACCTACTAAATAATAATTAAAAAATTAAGAAAAATTAATCTCAATGT
Source organism: Bactrocera correcta (assembly GCA_027475135.1). Classification (NCBI taxonomy): domain Eukaryota; kingdom Metazoa; phylum Arthropoda; class Insecta; order Diptera; family Tephritidae; genus Bactrocera; species Bactrocera correcta. The sequence continues at coordinate 40,350,259 of CM050327.1, forward strand.
TAATTCAAAGTCAAATTAAAAATGTAAAATAAAATAAAACAATTTTAATGAAAATGATAATTCAACTAAAAAATTAATTAAAATGTTAATTAAAAAATTATGAAAAATTAATTTCAATGTTAATTCAAATACAAATTAAAAATATAAAAAAATAAGACAATTTTAATTAAAATCTTAATTCAACAAACACAAAAATTAATTAAAATGGTAATTATAAAATGATGAAATTAATTTCAATAGTAACTAAAATAATAATTAAAAATATTAAAAAAATAAAACAATTTTAATTAAAATCTTAATTTAAAAAATTAACTTCCACGTTAATTAAATAGTTATAAAAAATTAGTATAAATGATCAATTAAAATTAAAATTAATAAAAAAGTAAAACAAATAAATGAAATGTTATTAAAAAAACTAATTTAAATGTTACTAAAAAAATTATCAAAAAATTAATTCCAATGTTGATATCAATTAAAATTAAAAATATTAAATACATTAAATAATTTTATTTAAAATGTGGATTAAAAAAATATGAAAAATTTGTTTCAATGTTAATACAAATATTAATTAAAAAAATTAAAAACAAGAAATAAAACAATTTTAAATAAACCTTAATTTAGAAAATACACATTAATTAAATAGTTATGAAAAATTAATATAAATGTTACATTCAAATTATTAAATGTTATTAAAAAAACTAATTTAAATGTTAATAAAAAAATTATCAAAAAACTAATTTCAGTGTTGATACCAAATAAAATTAAAAATATTAAATACGTTAAGCAATTTTATTTAAAATGTTAATTACAAAACTTTACAAAATTAATTTCATGATAATCAAATTAAAACGAAAAATAAAAATTTAAATGTTAATTAAAAAATTTTGAAAAAATAATTTAAATACAAAGTCAAGAATAAAAAATAAAACAACTTTAAATAAACTGTTAATTAAAAAAATTAATTACAATTGTCTTTCAATTTACATTACTTGCAACCCTAATGCATATAAAGGTTTTTTGTGCCATTGCATAGCGCAAGGCGCTGCTGTAGTAGTGTATGTATGTACTTTTACTTTACATGTTTGTATGTGTGTTGGTTGCTGCATGGTATTTAGTGGCAAAAATCCATAGAAATGCTGTCGAGTATGAGCTACAAGCAGAGCATGGCTGCGCAGCGTTTAGTCGGCTGGCTAGTCGATTTGACGACGATTCAATATTGCAGCCATAGTTAGCCAAGAGCAGTAGAGTTTTTCATTGGCGAAAAATCAATAAAAATGTTTGTATCATTTGATTTTAAAATTTTTGTCGGATTAAGGCACAGTTACATACATACATTTTACTGTATGCAGTTAATCATATATACTCCCATATAAATATATTATATAAAACTATGTATACTGTTTGATGCGCGCCTGTGGCTTACAATTTTCGTTTGTATTAATTATTTAAATTAAAATTAATTAAGCGCATATTTTTGCTACTCACCAACATCGCCAAAGACATTTTCGCTGCTGTCGTCCTTGCCACGCGCCTGCAAAATTTTACACACTCGCTATTTTGACCGCAAAGCGATTGCTGGCGTACACGTAAGCGCTTCCGAAATTGATTTCAAGCAGCTTTGACGCAATAAATAACCAAAGATTAAACAAAAAATATAAATAAAATGAAATTTCGTAGCCACAACACAGCAGAGTAAGTTTATTTACAAGTGTTTCGGGCGCATACAGCGGCTTATGCCACACGCCAGGCAGCTTTGTGTGCCGCCGCCGCCACCCAATGCCGTATGCCGTTTCTTTGACTCAGTATTTTTACGACAGATTTTTTTTCGTTTCCTGCTTTCTTTTTTGCAACACAAAAATTTTTTCTCACACTTGGCCCAAGCGTAAAGCGTTTATATGGGCACACACAACACCGTTAGCGTCTCACTTCGAGACTCGCACTCAGACTCCGTTATTATTGCGGACTCCGACGTCGTTACCGTTACCCGTCACTTTTGCCATTACACTACCAAAACCAAAGTAAGTGTTCCGCATTGTGCCGTGTGTTCCTCCTTTTGAGCGCCGCCGAGGCGCTGCCGACTCGACTCTACACCACTGCCGTTAATAAAATATATATTTTTCCTTATAACCACACACGCACACACACTTACATATGTATATATACTAACACGAACACTAATACTAACGCAAAGCTAAGCGCACACACACACACACTGTGTGCAAGTGTGGCGAGTAAAAAATGGCGTCTGCTCGACTACCTATGGAAAATCCGTTTGTGGCACACGCCGCTCTTAACGCTTTTGCTTAGCTTTTCTGTTGCTACAGCCAGCTGCTGGCTGTTGGCCGCCACAACACACACTGTTATAGCCGAAATGGGCAACACAACGTCGTCACAAGCGCCAGTCGGCCAGGCTGTGTAGCCTGTAGTCGGCGGCACTCACTCACGCGCAGCCGATGAGGACGGGCAGGAGTTTGGGCGAATTGTCGAGCAAGAATCTAGTGTTGGCCGCCCAACGCCCACACACAATGCTCAACACTTACACACACACACACACATAGAGAGTGCGACGCTGCTGACTGCGTAAAGCTTTGCTTCGGCTTGTTGCACGTTGTTGTTGTTTTGTTGCTCTAACTGCTGTTAGACGTTGACTGCTGTTGCTGTAGCCAGCCGTCCCGTTATCCCGAGTGTTGTCATCAAATGCCAATTGAATAATAATTGCGATTGTCGCAGGGTAACGGTAAGTTTGTAACGGTTTTACTGCCTGCCTACAATGGATGGCGCTCACTCTCTCTCTCTCTATTTTAAGGCGCTCTCACATGCTCTCGCATACATTTGGCTGGGTGTAGGGCGCAAACGCCTAATACACTAGTGGGCCAATAGACAAACACAGACACATGTATACATACACACACATACATACATGTATGTACATATATACATGCATAGACACATATACACATGCACCTACACATGCATGCTCACAGCCCATAGTCGCTTACTTGTAGCCGCACTCAAACCTTGTGGCGTCCCCTACATTGCACCCCCAGCCCCTGCTGCAAAAGCTCGCCTGCCTTTTACCGTTAAATTCGTATTTAGTTGGCAGCGCGTCTCCACACCGCCGAGTGTTCGCTAAGTGTGGCAAACACCATCGTTTAATTGTACACTTGTAACTGTGTATGTGTGGAAATAAATACTATATTTACTATGTATGTATATGTGTGTGTGTGTTTGTCTCCTTGCAGTTGAGAGAGTGAGCGCCAGTTTCTAGGTTTTGCCAGCCGCTTTCTCAACCCCAAACTGTCTGCGCGCAATTTTCACAAACACACACCCATACACATTGTATTTGGTTGTGTTGCCACCGGGCGCTTGCAGCAACAAGGCCAACAATAATAGTCAAAACAATAACAAATGCCAGAGAATTTATTTTTGTGCATTTAACAAATCGATAAATAATTTTTAATTGTTTCGTTGCATTAGTATGCACACATATATACATACATACAAATGCCAAGTGCAGCAATCCGTTCTGCCTGACAAGTTTTTCATGGTTTGGCTTGGAAGACCAAATTATTATTGAGGAAATGTTTGGAATTAATTTTCTCGATGAAGTTCTAGGGTTTTTTTTTATCGCTGGACTCGAGTTGTTCGGTTATCTAGTCCCCGTTGGGGTTGTAAAGTTTGGATAAGTTGTCATCGAAGTCATCATCTAGCGGTAGGCCCAGGAAACGTGCTGTTTCGACGAAGTCGGATCATAGTTAGAAGGGTGTCAGATGTGTAGAGTTAACTGGATATGTAAAGAGGTGGTTAGAGTCATGCGGAGACACGTTGCATGCTGGATATAAGTTTGATATGTCGGGGTCCATTCTGAAAAAGTAGGAGTTTAAGCTGCTACAATATCCAGAACGAAGCTGCGCAAGGGTCACTCTCGTTTCTCGCGACAACTCGAGCTCTTCGTCTGCAATGGGTGGTGGTTTTACTCCAAGCACGCCATTCAATGAGAGGGTGATGGTGTTAATGGCTACAATGTGAATGGCAGTCAGTGCATGTCTGAAGTTAGTTGCGTCCGAAGTCTGGTTGGCGTATTGTCTTATGTCGTCGCCTCAGTTCAGAAAGGACCTCTTGATGCTCCTAGGAGGGAGTTTCGCTTCAAGCAGATGATTGCAGGGATGAGATGAATCTACGAAAACAACTCTGCAGAAACCGTTTGAAGAAGAGTTCATTCTACTCCTTAACTGGAAGCATGCGAGCATCACTGTGCAGATGTGCGATAGGAGACATCAAAGGGCATCCTGTAATAGTCCGAAGTACAGTGTTCTGACAAGTATGTAGCTTCGTCCAGGCGTTCATAATGGTGCGGCGTAATTAAGAACTGGCCGGCCGATTGCTTTGTATGTTACTAAAAACGCTTTTTGTCTCTTCCCAATGTGGTGCCGGCTACCGACTTGAGGATCTTGTTGCGGCTCTGTACTTTAGCAATGTTCGAAAGTTACACCTAAAATATTAGGGTTATTGACAAACAGAATATTAACGCCATCGACTGCAGTAACATGGCCAAGTCTGTACTTCTTCGTCCCGTCTCAAAAACTCCTCTCAATACAGCGTTGAATGATGCTTGCTTGTTTGCCTGTATGTCTTGACCTGATTGTCATACAGCGTGCTGTTTCATTCAGGTTAAGAAGGGGTTTGAGTGTGTCACTGCTGCGGAGCGATTGGATTTCCGACGATGATGTGGAGAGGGAGGGATATCTAGGGAGCAAGAGGCTTCTAGGTACAAGAACGTTGGGACAATAGTCCTAACAGGCAAGTGACGTACGAGTACATTCGGAACGTTGGGTTCGTTGAGGATAACCCAGACTTCAGATTTTGTCTGAGTCTGGGTTTTCTGCTTACGGGGCACGGGCCTCTAAATGCATTTCTGCATCAGAAGTACCTATCGGATACGTCGGGGTGTTGTTGTGGGGCGGGTCAGAAAATTGGTCCATTTAACTGCGGAGTGCCCGACGTACTCGGATATTAGGGATCTGGGTGGTATGGGGATTAGCTGGACTGTGGACGATTAGATGTTAGTGGTGTGATCTCCACTAGTCGGAATACCGAACAGTTAGGGTCGTTTGCGCGTGAATTATTTAAGCGGCGAAGGCGGTTAGCTGGGAATTAGGGTTAGTTTTTGTATGATTGGTGTGTGTAAGTGATGTATGTATGGGGTCCAACCCCAGGCCACCAGTCCAGAGCAGAATGGAAGATCAACTGGTAGTAGTTTCAGCTACGAGTTTTGACCGAAGACTTAATTCTGGTACCACGAGGAGCAGGAGCCCTTGGAGGTAACTCCAACCTGCTCATGCAGACTGGCCCCTCGGGGAGTATCGTGGTGGTTGTGGTTGAAACACAAATGCGGGAAGAACTGACTTTGTCAGCTGAATGTGGAGTTTCATTGCAACCGGGTGTCCAAAGCACGGCAGAGGTTTTAGTTGGGCCTCGAACCCGACCAAGGTGGTTAGTGTGTCCATTCCACACTGCCAATTGGTACTGAAAATGCTTCATTCTCAAAGCGCTGATCAACGCATTGATTTGATCCGCTGTGTTTTGAGCGCCGTGGAGTAAGGCTTTCGTCAGCAGGTAACCACGTAAAACACACCGGACGTTGTACTCCTTCTTTCAGTTTCTGAACATGGTCGTTGTGGATTTAGTGGGGAAAAATGTTAGGTTTAGTACAGCGGGGAAGCGAGAAAGGTCGGAGAGAGCACATACCATCAATTCCATTGCCTACGAGTTGATGAAAATTACCTCTGGTGAGAGTTTCGAGATGTAGAAGTTAAACAGCAATGTGAATAGGACACCACCCTGCGGAACCCCCTATTTCATTCTTCTCAATTTAGAGTTTTTATTTCGAAATAGTACGGATGATGGTCGACTGCCCAGGCAGTTCACCTCTTTAGCCCTGAAGGGAGCTTAAATTTTTCGATGTCCTCAAGTAGCGCTGTGTGATTGACTGTGTCAAAAGCTTTTGATAAGTCCACCGTTACGAGAATCGTCCACTCACTGGATGGTTTTTGGTTGAGGCCAAGAACTATCTGGGCATTTATGACGCTAAGTGCTGTGTTGGTGCTATGCACTTTTTGGAAGCCATCCTTGACCCTGGTAGTGGATTCGAATCATTGGGTTTATTCGCAAATATTTAAGGTGTTAAATTAAGGGGTACAGTATTTAATTCGTTTAGACATATTTTCGCTTGTCTTGGTCTTGTAGCCGTTCTCCAGAAGTACCTCCGACATATGGTATCAGGCGGTGAGGAAGATTTTTCAGCTTAAAATTATCTCAAATTCAAAAACCAAAACAAGAAAAAAGATTCCTTTGATTGGTCACTTAGTATGATAGCTGTGTGTTCTAGTAGTCCGTTCAGAACAATTTCTTCGGAGATTGCACCATTCCTTTGGAGCAGGTTCATCGTGTGCAGTCCACTCGGATAACTGTCGATTTCGGAGTGAAATGATGGAGCCATGTTTCATCCACTGTCACATATCGACGCAAAACCTTGTGTTTACTGAGCTCCAAATACTGCTCCGAATCATCAGCTCGTCGTTGTTTTTGGTCAAAAGTGAGCACGCGCGACACCCACTTAGAACAGAGATTTCTCATTAGCTATCTCGAACAACTTCACTTTACCGTTATCTAAAATTATTTTGCGAACTTTTTTAATGTTTTCGTCGGCTATAACAAGTATTGGGCGTCCAGTGGATTTACCGATGCTCATTTAGCCCTAGTTGATTTTTCTGGTGCAGTTTCCAAATAATGTTAATCAAACAAAATTCTGGCTTGGCAGTATTTTTCCCCCCCCAAAAAGCAATGCTTTATTAACACACTCAATTTCTTTTCATAATTTTTTTTTTCAATAACATACATAATTCACAAACTAATGATCCGACAGTGCCTTTTTGAGGGATAGTGCTGACTAAAAATCATATGGGCTTAATTGTAATAGCGCTATCTATGCGTCAGGCCGGCAACATTTTCAACTGACCTTTTATTTCGATAAATAAAAAAGCTTCCCATATTTCTCTCTTCTCTCTTCTTGAGGATGAAAGCAGGATTAGGTGCATTGGGCCATCACAAAAAGTCGACTACAACAGAGTCTGTTATTATGCCGACTTGCTAGACGTAAACCATTTTTTTCCTCTCCGCGCTGCTACTGGCAATTATGTCCATAGTATCGTCTATTTGGTTCATTCAAAGTAGTTCGCTATAAGTGTCTTTATTTCAAGTTCTATTCAGCGGTTCAATTTCTATTTTCCAAGAGGCATGCAAAATTTTCAAACTTCTAAACATTCAAAGTGCATTGAGCAACTGTTCCCAACCATGATTACAAATAGTTAAGTGATTTCGCGCCATCTATGAATGTAGTATTAGACAAGGAATAACTTAAATACCTAAATAGCGACATCTAGCGCTTTATAGTAAGGATATTTAGTGCCGAATATTTTCATGGAATTATATGGCGACATCTAGGCAATAGATGTTTGGTGTCGTACCAAGTCACCATTAAGGAGCGCGACATCTATAGGCGGCTAGTTTGTGCTTAGCGCACAGTGCTGGAAATTGTTACAATACCATTGGTCTCTTATTTTTTTGAATACCACGCTAGCGCAAATTAGGGCTGTCGTCTGTGAAGGCCATAAGCTTTTTCAAGAGGACGTCAGAGAGCTTCATGATTCATGACGATTTAGCCATATTCGTCTGTAGATACGAAAAATAGTTCTCAGCTTTTGTGATATAGATCTGACATAGGTTCGCCTTCCCCTAAGAAGTTGCTCATTTATCGGAACCGTCGATATCGGACCACTATAGGATATAGCTGACTTAAAAACTGATTGATCAAAATCAAGTTCTTGTATGGAGAGTTTTTTATATTTGACAGAATATTTTCACGAAACTTGTGGAATTATGGATCATTGTCTAAGGCTACGCTACAATCTCCGTACAAATTGATTAGATCGGACCGCGATAGCATATAGATTTTCGATGATAAGCGTTGGTATCCACATTTATGCTGTAGGTTTCGTCGATTTTCTCCACATTGTCGATCTAAGCATGTGGCTTAAGCTAATTTTAGGGACTTACAATTCTTCATTCGCCTCTGGCTGATATCGAGTTTAGAGAGCAAAAATTTCTAGGTAAAAAATAAGTTCATATAATTTTTTTGTATGCTGATCGAAATAGGATACGATCCCAGGTCCTAGCGTGTGCTTACCACTACTGCAATATGGACTTATTTTAGTGTTTCTTTCAAATTGATCTGAATTAAAATAGGTTTAGTGTGGGTTGTCGCTGTCGGCTCAGTCGACAGCTGTAGTACTTCATTGAATGATTCATTAACACCGAGTTCTTATTGGCAGTCTCTATGTATGAACTGTTTTTATTCGAGCGTTACTTCAAAAATATTTGTACTAAGAATTAGGCTTAAAATAACTGTCAACAGTGACGTCAGTCCCAGCTGCGTGGCTGTGTTGCAGACTAAATAGTTGACATAAATGAGAAACTGCGCTGCATTGGGCAACTCGCAAGCCGGATTCGTGCAGGACAACTCATTGCTGCTGATAAACTGTTGGGCCTGCACGGACACGTACAGTGGCGGGCAATCCACGATTTGCGTGTAACCCACACAGAGTTCGCTCAAGTCCAGCGAGTAACCATTGGTAGCAGCTGTCTGACCACAGCCCTGTTCCGGCTGATCCGCACCATCTTTACGATATGGCAGAGGGATCGTACGCGAACTGCAGACAGTAAACGAAGCCGGACTTTGAGGTGTGATGCGTAGATAACGCAAACTGGTCGAACCGAAGAAGTAATTCGGCATAATGCGATAGAAATTGATGGCACCAGCACGCACATATTGCACCATCTCATTGGCACCTGCCGTATTGGCGTACATAGCGGCGCCACAACGTGGATTAACTAAGCGCCGCGGAACTGTGAGGAAAAAGTAGAGTTATTGCTTATAGTAATTAAGGAATGCTTGAAGGATCACTGACTTTCACGTATGCGTCGCACAACCGGTGTGCCAGCCGTCCAAACGCCATATTCCTCGCCGAGTGGAAAGATATCCTCATGTGGGTTGGGCACCAGATCTTTGAAGCGTATTAACGCACCGCCACCATAATAGAGAAAATGTAGGTCGGGCACTGAGTAGTTGAGCTTTTGCAGGAAGTTTAACGCATAGTTCATATCCCAGTCGGGCACATAGGCTATCGGGCTGGGAATAAGCAATGCAATTAGCGAACGCCCACCCAATGACGAGGTATTGCGATCGACGTCCATTATATATTGCGCTAAATCGGCGGCGGTATTGAGTATCTGTGGTAGGCTGAAACCAGGCTTATCTGGAAGTAAAGCAAAAGTTGTGCTCTGGGTACTTGGTTGGGGCTTGGCTACTTACACCACGAATGCGTTGTGATGTTCCAATTCTCATAGACCTCCGACATATAATGCGTGGTGTTGACCATTATTGTCGCATCCGCGGCGGAAAGCAGTGTGACAGCGCTGGCGTAGGGATTTATATTGAGCCGCTGCAGTACGAAACTGTGAATGAAGGATTGTAGAGTTAGTATGACCGATTTCTTTTTGGTTATGTCAAAGGTAAAGTTGGAAAGCAATAAGATAGTTGGTTGGTTTTATTTACACCTACAGTTAGAATATCATAAAGGTCGTCCAAGATCATCGGTTCTGGAAATGTACTCACAAAAACGGACACTCGGTCGGGGTTTACCCTGAAACCATCATCGGACCATATTTTCATCGGAAGATTACATCAATTAGTTCACAGAAAAAGTCTTGATAAGTCTTTGCATTACGGCTTCAACGAGCCGGAACGACTTTTTGTCACACTGTGAATAAAATTACACCATTTCGTCACTCCCTGGACGTGGTCAAAAGAGCCACTCACAACTCTAAATTTCACTATTGAAATGTGGCACTATCTCAAATACGAGGTCTACCCCAGAAAACCTCGGACTAATAACAAGCTCAAGACCAACATTCGTGCCGAAAGCAACACTATAGCTCCCGAGATGTTAAAAAAGTAATAGAGAACGGCTTGGAGCAATCTCTTGGCCAGCAAAGACCGAAGCTGCTAAATAAAAAGGTCTTAATATTTATAAAAGGACTTTGGGTTTTCTTCAAAAAAAAAACTCAACTTTCAGCTCCACCATGTACAGTAACACGAGGGATTTCGAATAGTTTTCCTGTTTTTTTATCTAAATAACTTAAATTAGTTAAATTTTCATACTTAACATAATCCGCGACGAAATAATACGGCCACGTGGTATCCAAAAACACAAATATATTCGTCATAATTGTAGTCAAATTGTGTATACCCTGGGTCTCCTCAGCGGCATAGCAGTCTGAGTACATCCAAGCTGTGAAATTGACAAAAAGTTTTAGTAAAATAATAATATTAATAAGATAAGAATTAATAAGGTTAGGTTAGGTTAAGAGGTTGATTATAAAAGTGATCCCATTTGGTCAGCTTAGTCCTAAAGCTCCTATATACTAGAACATGATACCTTTAAAAATCGACAAAGTGTTTGAACCTATCACCAAAAATTGTTGAGACGACTAATCTCAGTTTCGGCTATGTCTTCTGATTCGCTGAAGGTAGGGTGCCTACATTTTCCATCCAGCAAATGCTGGGCAATGAGGAAGAAAGTGCTTGGAAGTTTTCACCCTACTCTCCTATGTACAACTTTGGCAACTTGTGTCAAGATTGTTAGTCTTACTAAATGTCTATTGGACAAATCCCTACGACTGCGGCAAGATAAACTTTGTTAAAGACAAATTGTTCAGAAAACCACCTCGGTGATACTCTAGGCCAAAATGATCCTACAGGATTCAACTAATCGAACGCGCAATCCGTTGGTTTAGTGCTGGAACACAAGACGCCAATCGGGATTCAATGCGGAAATAAAAAGGGAAAGGGCCGAGAGCCATTACCAATTCACCGAAACTAATTTTTTTCGAGAAAGCAATATCTTAAGGTCTAAGAGCAGGCAAAGATCACCGTGGGCCAGATTTGGAGACTCAAAATCATGCAATTTTACTAGAGTTTTTATTGATACGGTGCTTTGCCTTGATGAAACTTTCACTTTGTTTTTCCATAAATAGTATTGTTTTTTCCAGAAGTTCATCTCTCAAACTTTCCTATTGTGATAAATAATAGCCGATGCCGATGAAAATTATTCCATCCGCAATATAATGCTGACATGACAGAAGTAGATTTCCCAGCTAGCTGTTGGTTCTTTCTCAGCTTTGAGTTCGACTCGTCGTACGGTCCACTTCGATGCCTAAAGGTCGAAGTCCGAAGTGAAATGATGGCGCCACGTTTTTTCCATTGACATATACATATGTATAGAAAAAAAGTATGGATTTTGCACCATTGAAAAGCTTCAAAGAATTCTCTGCGTGATCCACTTTCCACAGAGTTTTCCTAAATATTTTTGAATGATATGTTCGCACCAACATCTTTGAAATCACTAGTATGTCAACTTTCGCTATCAACCTCTCTGTACGGCTCTTCAAAATAATTTTGTGAAGTTTTGGAGGTTTTCGTCCGTAACAGCCTTTATTCGGCTCTCGTTTTTTGTAAGGTGACTCGGACTGGCGTAGAGCCCGCATAACACTCACCAAGCTATTCAATCTCTTTTTTTTCGAAATACTAAAACTAGCCACACTCAAAAAAATATTTCCCATGATATTTACAACTTGAAACACATGTCTTTTGAAGGTTAGTGGCTTTGGTTACTAAGTCCTGTCACTTTTTGACTTCTGCAATGAAATTTCTAACTTCTTAAATAAAGTTTAGCTCAGGAACATATTGACATGACTACCTATTAGACAGTCCTTAGGTGATGCCTTTACTGTTTTGGTGATGATTGTTGAGCAAGGGAGGGATATACTTCACCGCAACTTAGCTATTTATTATATTATAATAGTTTTTTTTCGATTAAATATCTGCAAGTAGCCAGAGGCACAAATATTTCTTTTTTCCTTTATTCTAATTTGCACTTGTTCTGGCTACTCCTATGCCTTGGATTTCATTGCAGGTTTAGCATGAAAGTTGATAGAATTTTAGTTCCACTAAGAGACCAAGGCATTTTTTCACTATCATCTTTGAAACTGTAAGACATCTTAGTGATTCAAGAGCTGCTTGTCTATCTGTATATGGGAATATAGTCATTTCTGTGCCTTTGTCATAATAAGAAGACTTAATTACTGTGATCTCCGCTTAGAAAATACTACAGTGGTCTGGTAGATGGAAGACGATATTGGTATTCTAATTTTGTCAACTCCCACTCGATTATCTAATTTGACCCATTCGTACAGATGCTTATCCCTGCGTTCCTAGTCAGCTCGCCAATTTTCCATCCTTTTCTGAAATGGACGGTAATTTTGGGGATCGAATTTAAATTCAGTTCTATAAGATTACGAAAATCCACGGTTTTTGGTAGACACGGTAGCTTACTAAGTATTTTAGAATATCCCTTATTACGGGTAAATAATAGGGAGGATTTCTTCAGTCTACGAGTTGACTTTGCTGCCAGTGAGCAGATAATTTTACGTTTTGGGCCAGTCTATTGGCCACTAAGATCGTGTGATATCAGACCGTTAGACTTTTTCCTCGAATCAGTCATCGAAAATTGGAGTCGACCGATAGACCATCAGAGATGTAGCCGCGACCAACATTTGTAAGAGACAATCTTCAAAAAATAAGTGCCAAAGAATGTTCTTTCGTATAATAATTATTCCCATAAAATTTGGAGTTTCTGTGCTTTTTCTTAAAATAAGTAAAGAACTTTGAAATGGATCAACCTTTACTAGCTGCTCTTTGTATGTTTTCCATACGCCTTATCGCGTATATCTTTTCCATTATTGGTCACTACGAGTATACTGGAATGTCATATGTCATAATCGGCCTAAGAATTGCAATTTAGAGTCAGTAAGTTACCGAAGTCGTTAAACTCAATTTGGGATCCACCATTCTTAGATGTGTAGAACTGCAAAATGGAACTGCTTTCTTAACTGCATCGTTTAAGTTTGGCTTCCATGAACGCTTCCTGTCTAAAATAAGTCCAAATTAGCTTTCTTTATCTCCTAGTACTAGTCTGGTATCATTTAATAATGATGGTGTGGATTAGTTCAGAGAGATAAATAAATGAGGATTGCACCGTAATCCAAGGTCTATTGTGATCTCTCCTAAGTCACAACGACTCATTTAGCTCCAGCTTATTGATAAAGTCCAATATACTGCTATGTGCTATTGAGGGTGTGATCCCTATTTGGAAACATTCATCCAAGAGCCCTTATCCTGTGCCTATATACTGTTGCGCAGTCAATTAGCAGGTGTTCTGAAGTTTCAGGCTCCATGTCGTAGAACCGGCAAGTTGCAAAAGAAGTTAGGGTCATGTTATATTGTATAAGTGCTTCTTGAGCTTACAAAGGCGTTGTAACTTCGAGAAAACAATACCAGCTCACTATCGTTTGCTTTACAGTTTGGATTAATAACACCAAAATTTTGTTTTTTTTGCTGATTCACGTTTATGGCATTCGTACTTTATTCGTAATACGATTAAACAATAAATTATAGTGAAATGTAAATCAACAATATGTATGTATATATATTATTATATGATAGAAATAGAGACTGATGAACTTAGCTGTCTATATAGAAGATATTCTATTCATTATTCTTATTTGTGTACTATGGAGGATCACGTGACGTGACTTTTTTGCATGCTGATTGAACTTAAAGCTGAATTTTATTACTGTGCTAAGTACATTGGCAACACTGGTAAACCAAAATATGAAAATACGTACATATGTATGTGTGTAGAAAAAAACTAAACAAATAAGTCGATTGCGCAAGGATTCTACTGTAAGACCTCACGCAGGACGTAAGCCAGCGCAATCGTAACGAAACTGGCAAGGAGACCGGCCACGCCACTGTAGCAACCCAAATTGGTCACCGAAATGACGTAACGCGCCTGATTCGGTGTTTGACAAGCATTGTCAGTGCAAGAGACTGTCGTCTGTATGGACGTGGGCGCCTGAACGGAGATATACAGCGGCGGACATTGACTAATGTAACTGTAACCGTTACAAGCATTGGACAGATCATAGGAGAAGCCATTGCCGATTGCGGCACAAGTGATGTCGGTTGAACCGCTACTCGTGGCATTGCTTTGAGTTGGTAGTGGAACGGTGCGTGAGGTGCATATGATGAACTGGATGCCGCTGGTCGATTGTATGGCGACATTGCGATTGCTGCCGGCGCCGTAGAAGTAGTTGGGTACCATGCGATAGAAGTTTGTGCCATTCAAATTGAGATATTGCGCCAATTGATCGGTGCCCCACGAGGGCGTTATCCAGTTGGAACCGCAACGTGGATTAATGATACGACGTGGTACTGCAGAAGGTGTGCGAATGAAGGAAAAAAATACGATTGTCAGTTAGAATTAAGGCAGTGATTGAGATGAGGAACGCAGTCCCCCAAACTTACTTTGAACGATACGCGACAGGACCGGTCCGGACGAAACGGACGGCGTGCTGCCCGTATTTAGCGTAAACAAATCTTGACTGGGATCACGTACGAATGTTGCAAAGCGGCTGATCTGACCGCTGGTGTAGTAAATGAAATGTAGATCGGGTATTTGTTCGTAAATGTATTGTAATTGTGTGGTGGCATAGGAGGAATCGCTAGAGCTGACTTGAACTGTGCTATAGGGCATCATTAAAGCGATTAGCGAGCGTCCGCCCACTGAGGAATTGGTTTGTTCAGCAGTCATGTAGGCTTGGGTCAAGTTTGTTATGGTCTGCAAGACGGTGGGCAAATTAAAGCCGGCGGTATCTACAGCGCATAGGTTGCGGTGAAGAAGAGAGAACAATTTATTTATTTTTGTTTTTGTATTGGTAAGAGATTAAAGTATTCAGCGAACTCACATTGTGCTTGCAGGGTCACATTCCAGCCTTGAAAAATGTCGGGTAGATAATTGGTGGTATTGACAATAACCGAACCATCGTTAGCAGCTAATAAGGTCACCGAACTGGCATAGGGGTTTACGTTGAGACGTTGTAGTATGTAACTGTAAAATGCATGGAGAGTTTATTTGTGTGTCTGTGAGAGAGATTATATGAAAAATGCTTGTTTCGGAACACTCACACGAGATAGTCAACAATAGTGCTGTATTGCCAGGTTGTATCCAAGAACACATAGATATTGGTCATGGGTGTTATCATATTGGTAACGCTATTGGCGCTGCTGCTAACGGTACAGGTAACGTCGTTCAGACTATTCGCTGAAATGAGAGAAAAGAGTGTGATTGAGTTAGACGAGCTGCGAGCTTATATATTTTAATGAAAAAGTTGCAAAACTGAGACGATGAATTTGATTGGAAGGTATCAGCATTATGAGCAACCCTGTAAACAAGACTGGATTTTCGAGATACAGAACATCGATATAGAACCCAATTGCATCGCTGCGAAGGTCGTTGTCAAAGAAGCTGTGTACATAAAGAAGTCTATAATGGATCATTTTGAAATTCTTTGCATCTTCGATTTTATCCTTACAAATTTTGATCACGGTACCGCAGAGTCTACTTCTATTACATTTATTCTGGACACATAGTGAGGGAAATGAGGATGGAGCCGCTGGAGAAGAGGCACATTGAACTTTTTTATAGATGGGTTGAAACTCAGAAGGAAAGTTGAAGAACAGATTGGTGTAAGAAGCATACTTCAAGCCTACTTGTATAATATCGAATCACTGCAAAGTTCAAGCTGAGCTATAATGTAAAATGGAGTCTTTTCAGGCAGGTGCGCGTTCACTCCGACAACAGAGCGGCAATACAAGTTCTCAAAAGCGGCTGAACTCGTTCACTATGTGCCCAAATTTAGTTATGGACTTTATGAACTCATTAACCATAGCATCCAGCTACTTTATTAACAGACTTGTTGTTGTTGTAGCGGATACCTACCCCGTTGCGATGGTAAGGAATATATATGTTGTCGTCGACGTCATCGAACGGTAGGCCTGTTAGACGGGGTCGGACTAAAGGGAGAAGTGTGTCAGATGTGTAGTTTTAGCAGGGCATGCAGAAAGGTGGCCAGTGTCGTGCGGGGACTCATTACACGTTGTATATGCATATGTTTGATATATCAGGGTCTATTCTGGATAAGTAGGAGTTTAACTTGCTACTGTATCCAGGACAAAGCTGCGTAAGGGTCACTCTCGTTTCGTATGCAATGAGCCGGTGAAGATGGAATGGCGGTCAGTGCTTGTCGAAAGTTAGTTGCGTCCGAAGTCTGGTCGGCGTAATGTCCCATGTCGTCAACATAGTTAAATAATGACCTCGTAATACACTTAGGAGACGATTTTGTTCCAAACAGGTGACTACAGGGATGATTTCTTCAAAAGAACCCCAGCAAGAACTGCTTGAAAAGGAGTTCATTATGATCCTTAACTATGGACATACGGGTCTCACTATGCAGGTGTTCGTTTGGAGCTTCCTCGTTTGCGTTTCCCAGCATCCAGGCGACCATGTTGATGCGGCGTTGTTAAAGACCGACCGGCCTCGTATGTTGCCATCTATGTTTCTTTGCCTGAGGAAGCAAGAAAGTAAGGAAGGTCGGAGACAGACTCTATATACCCATGCTTCGTAACATTTCTGGAACGTTTCGACTGGGATGTCCGCGAGTACCATCGTCAAGGTCGCCTGGATGTCTGTAATCGACTCAAAATGGGGTCCTTTGACCATCGACTTTGTTTTAGGAAACAAAAAAAAAATCACAGGGTGACATGTCGGTCGAATAAGGCGGCTGTTGCTACACGACGATCCCTTTAGAGGCCAAAGACTGGGACACGCTGAGAGCGGTGTGGCACGGCGCGTTGTAGTGATGAAGGATCCAGTTACGAGCAATGTCTGGGCGCACCCCGTTGACTCGTTTTCGCAATCTTTCGAGTACTTGGCAATAGTAGACTTGATTCACAGTTTTCTCCGGTATAGTGAATTCTTTGTGGACGATTCCACGGCTATCAAAAAAGGCAACAATCATCGTTTTCATCTTCGACTTGCTCATGCGACCTTTTTTCGGGCGGAGGGCGCGCGGAGACAACCATTGTGAGCCTGGGCTCGACAAAGAGTACTATCACCATACACTCTTACAATTTTAGCGTACGTTTCCGAAGCCGTTTCGCCAAATCTGGCTTGAAATATTATCGCGACGCTCTTGATTTCGTTTTTCCATTTTCGTGACGAGCACTATAAACACACGTCTACTCAACTTAACACAGCAGGCGAACTAAACAAGTTAGAGCGATGGTACACACATCAAGCGCGGCAATACAATCTGTCTCATTACTTAATTGTCAAACCTCTTAACTTAGCCTGAATAAGGCTGAACTAGAGAAACCCGGAAAAGAATCGTTCCGAATCTGCAAAATAAACTTCACTACAGATGTGTCCTTTTCAAGAATCTACACAGATAGTCTACCTTAAATACAGTTTTCGATAAGGCGAATATACTAACAGATGATTTGAAAACATGGAACAAGTAAAGAACCATGTACAGCTCTCGAAAAACTGGTCTCCGAAGTTGGCGCTAAGGTTTCAACTTCTTCTCACCGTTATAAGACCTTACATTCCTACTGCCATTCCTTCTAAGATATTGTGTTGTCATGAACTTTTTATTCTTTTTAGTTTCTCTTTCTAAAAAAAGAGCTACGCTTTTGATGTATCTACATAATACCCTATGGCAAGCTTTTACGAAATTACTTAGGATGCAAAAACACATTAGATAATCAACCCTTAAAATATACTTTTGGGAATACTCACGGACATAGGTTTGCAGAGCAGCTGCAGCCGACGACGAGAATGTCGCAATGTTTGCCGCTGATAATGTGACACCCAGTTGCATTTCGCGATCCAATACCTGAGAGAAAGCGCTGGTCTGCACGATCATCTGATCGCTTGGAGCGTATGTTGCGAAGTTAGCTTTGCGGTTGCATGCCATGATGCCACTATTCAACACGCCGTTCGTCGAGTAGTACATGCGCAGCAGTTGTGACAGCTTCATGTTTGACGACTGCGAACGCCACGAGACGATGTTCTGTGCAATAATCAGGCCATCCAAACCGCCACGTATCTCGGCGTCGGTCATTTCAAAGTTTTGACGTTGCGTCAAGAAGTACCATTTGGGCATGACGGTGCTATTCCAGGCGCCATTAGCGCCTACCGAAGCCGTCTCGGTGGATGTGAACGGCACTTGCACTAGCGCCACTTCGGCCAGATCGCCCGCAAGGGTGGCAGCCCAACGATTGTCCACACCTACGGTGGCTGTCTGCGGCAGATTTGTATAGCCATTACTACGGCTCGATAGCGAGAGCAATGTGCGCAACTGTACAGTTTGTTGTTGTAAGCCTGTAGCAACACCAGCTAGCAATGCACCGGCAGACACTGTGCCCCAAGGCGTCCAAATAACACCATTCTCCACGGGACATTGACTGATTGTAGTGCTGGTCGTGGTACCCGTACTCGTCCAGCCAAAGTCGTAATCGAGCGCATTGTAAGCGCCCTTCTTGAGACCGCGTTTCTGCGCTTTAGCTTTGAAACTCTCCAAGACCTCGACATCGCCGACAAAACCACCTTTACGTTCCATATTTGGAGAGCGTCGTAAGCGCTGTGCCCGATACTGTGACAAATTATTACATACGGAACTCTCATCGCCGCGAGTGCGCAAATCTATTGAGCTGGAGATCATAAAGTGTAGCGAACAACGCTCCTCACGTGTCAGCGTGTTGTTGGGGAAAGTTAAGGCATTGCCGGGTATCAGACGTGATAGTAGTATGCGGAATTTCGGAAACTGGAAACCGGTCGGACTGTATGGTATTACACCGGGCGACTCGGCTACATTATAGGCGCGCTGTATGCCATCCTGGCGGAAGCGCTGCAGCAGCGCCACCGTTAGCGTGCGCATATCATAGCTGTAGGTGGGTGTGTTCTCTACTTTTTCGATTAGTGAAATCAGTGTTTCGATGGTGGCTGGCAGGCGATTTTGACGATTCATAAAGTAACTGGTATTATAGCATTCCTCAAGTGAGGGTGGTATCTGTGGCATAATATTCTCTTGCGCATGCGTGTTGCCTATGCTACAACATAGGAAGGATAGACAGAGCAGCAATAGTGGTGCGCCCATGCGCATCACGTTCGTTGGTGACATACTGTTGCTGTTGGTGGATTACGTAGGAATCCGTTAGTGTTTCGTTAAATTTGAAATCGGTTTGTGGCTGAAATGGCAGAGAGTTGGAAAAGTTTTGTTAGCCATGGTTTTGGATTTTATTAGAACTTAAGATATAGCTTAGCATAAAATTGTGGAAAAATTGTTTTCTCCGAAAATTCGGAGTTTATGGAAAGTTAAAGAAAAATGTTTGTCATATTAATTTACATATTTTTGGGTAGTGTTTAATGCTAAACTTCACATTTTTAGTGAACTCCGAAATTCGGAGTTTATGGCGAGTTAAAGAAAAATGTTAATTATGTTAATTTTTATATCTCTGGGCGTCTGTAGCGTTTAATGCCAAACTCCACAATTTTCAGTAAACTCCGAAAATTCGGCTAAACTCTACAATTTTCAGTAAACACCCAAAAAATTTGAGCTTAAAGCTAGTTAAAGAAGAAGAGTTAACAGTAATAATTTCTGTAATAATCTCCACAGTGTTCAGTAAACTCGATTTTGTAGAAATATACTAAATTTATGTAACAGCTTTCAATGAGTGTTAAGTAGAATTGTCAGTAATTACAAATTTTATAAAAAATATTTTTTGAGATTCTTCGGAGGTATTGGCATGTAAATTCCAGTATATTCATAAAAATTCAAAAAACTTAAGAAATATTACAACTTATACACTAAATAGTTGTTATTACGAAATTTCGTTAGCTTTATCTACCCTTGGCATACTAACTTTAAACCCCATTAATCATACGCCTAGTCATACCCAAATAGTTTGGTGCTCAATTTGCTGCTGTCTTACTCTATTGCCGCCTTTTTTTGTTAACATTATTCTAAAAACAGACATTTTAGCTCTAGTTTTACCACTACATCTACAGCATTAATACATATGTGTGTGTGAGTTGCACACATTTAGCGTCTATGATATGTACCTCAAAAGCACCTGTGCTTATCTACCACTAAACTAATAGCAACCTAATAAAATATACACTTTTTTTTATCAGAATTGAACTGCTAGCAGCAATTAGGTACATAAAGTGGCGAGTTCGCGTTATTAGAAATACATTTTATTATCTTGAAAATGTTTGTAAATGCAATAGAAGAGTATATATATGTATGTAATGGAGTGGTCAAAAATGTTAAATTAACTTTTACATGGCATGTTGTAATCGATTGGTTGTCAACCTTGAATTCATGTATGTAAGTGATTAAAATTGCATGTGTGAGTGAGAGACCAAATATATGTTATTTACGGGCACTTATATGAATATATATATATTATATATATGGACAAGTATTTATTAAATTGAGTCATCGATATTGTGAGTAACAATGCGAGTTGCAAGAACAAGTGTTGTGATTAGCGGCACTTATTGCAAGTATTTCGTTGTGGATTACTATTTTCTCAACTTGAGTTGAGTTTACTTGCTTTCTGCGTTCAAAAAATTTACTAATTATGCAATAACGAAAATTTCAGTAATTTCAGCAACTAATTGTTCTCATTTAACAAACCAAAAATCAAGCAATTTCTTGCCAAATTGATATGTGATCTAATACATCTTGCTATAAATAATCATTTCCCCAACTTAAGATCATTTTCTTTGCTGTTTATGTAAAAAAAAATATTTATTATTGCGCAATTAAGAAATGTCAGCAATTTAACATCTAATTGTCATTAAATTATTACAAAAAATTCACTCAATTTATTGTCAAATTAAAGTATAGTATACCACATTTTGGTATGGATAGCCATTTTTTCAACTTGAAAACGTTTTTTATGCTTTTTCTATAAAAAAATTTTTTTAATTGTGTAATTACGAAACTTTTTGACAATTTAACATTTGATTGTATGTAATTTACAAACAAAAAACTCAATTTACAAACAAAAACTCGTACCAACGGCCAATCATTTTCCTAACTTGACATACATTTCTTTGCTTTCTCTGTCCCAAAAAAATTCTAATTGCGCAATTAAGAAAATTTCAGCAATTTAAAATTTAATTGTCCTTAATTTACAAACAAAAAAAATCAATTAATACCAACGGTTGACAATTTTCTAAATTTGAGATCAATTTCTTTGGTCTATATGTCAAAAAAATATTTCTAATTTCGCAATTAAAAAAGTTTCAGAAATTTACCATTTAATTGCCATTATTTAGAAGCAAAATAATAATCAATTTGTTCCTCAATAGTAACTAATCTAGTACATTTTGATAGGAATAATAAATTTCTCAATTTGGTCAATTTCATAGCTTTCTATGTCCAGAAAATACTTCTAATTGTGCAATTAAGAAACTTCTTGATAATTTAGCGTTTAATTATTTTTAGTTTACAATCAAAAAAATCCACTAACACCATTTTCTTAATTTCCGTTGAATTTTCTTGCTTTCTGGATCCTAAAAATTTGCTAATTATGCAATTAAGAAAATTTGAGCAATTTAGCATTTTATTGCCTTTAATTTAGAAACAAAAAGTAATACTTAGTACGAATGGATAACAATTTTCTTAATTTTGGTTGAATTTTCTTGCTTTCTGGATCCTAAAAATTTGCTAATTATGCAATTAAAAAAATTTGAGCAATTTAGCTTTTCATTGCCCTTAAAGAAGAAACAAAAAGTAATAATTA
The DNA here is from genome assembly GCA_027475135.1 of Bactrocera correcta. Lineage (NCBI taxonomy): Eukaryota > Metazoa > Arthropoda > Insecta > Diptera > Tephritidae > Bactrocera > Bactrocera correcta. Next base: position 40,372,154 of record CM050327.1, read on the forward strand.
ACACAAATAGATAACCATTTTCTTAATTTTTGTTGAATTTTCTTCCTTTCTGAATTCTAAAAATTAGCTAATTATGCAATTAAGAAAATTTTAGCAATTTAGCATTTTATTGGCTTTAATTTATATACCAAAATCCAAGCAATTTGTTGTCAAATTAGTATAATTTAATATGAATAACCAATAATTAATTTTTGAATATCAAAAAAAAGTTTTAATAAAACAATTAAGGAAATTTCAGCAATTAAACAACTAATTGCGCTCAATTAAGAAACCCCAAAAATTATTCAATTAATTGCGCATTTAATAATAAATTAAATTAAACTAATAAATGTTCACAATTTACGATTGAAACAATTAACTAATTGCCCAATTAATATTTAATTTAATATTAAATTACAACTATCAACTTTTTGGACTTTCAATAAAAAATATATAAAAAATATGTTTAGAAGGCCGTCAAATACGAATTAGATCCGCTAAATTGAGTAAGCTTAAATATTAATATTTTATTAATATTTAATTAACTCAGCTAATTGATTTTTTTCAAAATATATACAATTAGTCTTTGTTACTAATAAAAATATGCTTCCTAAGGCAATCTTGATTTGGATCTTTAGCTAGAAAGACTAAATCTGCATGTCAGTCTCTATTTTTATATTAAAGCATATTTGTGAAGCAAATAAATTTATTAAGCACCTGAAAAGTCGGACTAATCTTATTAGCAGTATTCTCTGCGCGGTGTCGACTGGGCAATGGGTTTCGCTGCTTACAATGCCATGATATTAAGCGAGCTCCTGACAGAGTCATTACATTGTAGGCAGGCGACTGCTCAATCTTTACATGCATTCTCAGAAGTAGGTCAATGGTTAATTGCTGGAGGTAGAGACCACTTCAATTCAAAACTTAGCATGGAGGACAAAAAGGAACGGACAGGACTGGGATATCAGTCCAAACATCGGTTGAAGACGAGGCTGCTATCATTGGCACGCTCAGCGATCATAGGAGCTGTGCCTTGAGTAATGAGATATGAGACAATATGTATATATAATGAACAAGTTAATGACTAAGCCAACACGGAGAACCCTTAAAAATCAGGAAACCCATAAATATTATCTCTTCGTTTCGATAATATTGAAATACATGTCTTTAAAAAAATATTATTGCTGAGTGTCGATCAATTACATTGGTTTCTCTTAGATATATGTATATAGCATTATTACGCATAAATACCATATAAAGTGACTCACATATGGCAGCTATAAATAATTACCTGCCAGCCATTTTATAATAAAGTAAACTATCTGAAATTTCAAAATACTAACCCTCATTATTTGCAAGCTTTGCACCTGATACCATAGAGAAATCGCTTGTGAAATCGCCAAGTGGAATTTGTTTGCTTTATTCACTTGCTTCACTTGTCGATTGTAAACGCTATCAATACCAAGAACTATAAACAAAAATGAATGAAATATTCAAGCGATGACGTCACCTGAACGAACCCATGCACCACTGTGTGTTTCTATAGATTTTTTCATCGAAAAAGTAACGACGTTTTGAAAGTGCAAAGAAGCTAACAAGTTAAAACTGGCAGGAGAGCGCTGATAAGAACAGGTGCCTATATATACTATATGCATATATTATATCTAAAAATGTGTGTATAAAAATACCCAATATGTAAACATTCCATATAGGCTTTATGTAGATAAGATATATACTTCGTGATATATGTTTAACTGTGAATCAAATACCTTTAAAACAATTTTAGTTATTATTTTTATACGTTGGAATCCAAGAGAATTTATTTGAGATAAACATAAGCAATAAAAGACTGATATACTATATAGGACACAAAGTCAACCGGAAGTTGGATAAATAATTATGTCAAGTAAATGGGGTTTAGGGAAAGTGCCGAAACGCATTTATAAATTTTTAAGACCAGGCCATATTATTAAATGGAAAATATTGTCTATAATTTTAGGAAGATATCTTACAAATTTATCGTTGTTAGTTTAACCAAAGGTCTAGTGTTCTCATATTCGGTATGTGAAGACTTGAAAACGGAACCTCCGATTTAAACTATTTTATATTAAACTTGACACACTTAAAGCCCTTTTAGTTTTGAGATTAAGATCTATAACTAATAAGGAGCATGCATCAGTTTCGTGGTAGAATATGACCGGACGAAAGCATGCCCGACGATTGGTATTTAAGGGTGTTCTGCCCAATCCACACCATGAGATAACCCACAGTCTGCGGTAACTGCCGCGGAATAAGCCTTCTCAACATCACATACAAGGTTCTATCAAGCGTACTGTGTGAAAGATTAAAGCCCACCGTCAACAAACTTATTGGACCTCAGTGTGGCTGTAGGCCTGGAAAATCTACAACTGACCATGCGCCAAATCTTGGAAAAGGTCCGTGAAAAGAGGATCGACACGCAATAACTTCATTTCCAATCAATGAAATGTCATGAAATTCTCACTGGACACTCGATAAAGAAAGCAGATTCTATCGCACCAGTCGACACTTATACTGTGTAAACTGACGTTGAGCAACACCAAAAGCTCCGTCAAGATCGGGAGGGACCTTTTCGAGGCGTTCTGTACTATACGAGGTTTCAGATAAGGCGGCTCCCAATCGTATCACTTTTTCATTTACTGCTGGAGAAAATAATACGAGCTGCAGAGCTAAATAGAGAAGGTACAAGCGCGGCTACATTGGCTAGGTCTTATCGTCCGAATGCCTGAAAATACTCCAGCTCTGAAAGTATTCGAGGCTGGGGGAAGCAGAGGAAGACATCCACTCCGTTGGAAAGAGCAGGTGGAGAAGGACCTGGCAACACTTGGAATCTCCAATTGGCGCCAAACAGCGAAAAGGAAGAAAGACTAATGCGCTGTTGTAAACTCGGTTATAACTGCGTCAACGGTGTTTACCGTTACTTTTAAATTTTCCAAATTATCTTTGTTTTTAATGCACAGTTATACAAGTATTATGATATATTTAATTATATTTTTTTGTCTAAAGATTGATTTTTTTTTATTTTATTTTCGATCTAAATTACAATTTTCGTTGAAACAAATTGTTGTTGCCTTTATTAGTCCGACTATTAGTCAGTGCCACTGTATACGATTACAAATCCACACTACGGCAAAGCTTAACGGTCTGTCGATAAGAAGCACAAACTGATAAGGAACAGGTGAATGTGGAATCAGCGCAATTCGTGCTATAACGGTAGATATTTCTGTATATGCACATATATATTTACATATATATCACAGGTAAATAACATAATTCGAGTTTGTCGAGTTTGTTGGTGTGCTGTTTCAATATATTTTTATTTCAGCTTTGAACATGGTTTTCTGTGCACTTTTTTCTCTTTAGTTAACTATTTCAGCCACTATGATTCAGGTCTGCGGATAAGATATTGTTAATATTGTATATTTTATATAATGTACATATATGTACATATGTACATATATTCATAAGAGTGCGTGTGTTCGCGCTGGTGTTTGCCACAGCTATGTATTCTCTATGTACACTCTTTGATAACCAAACTAGTTACTGCGTTTTTTTAATTTTTTACAGCTGAAAATTTTTCTATATTTAGTCACTTGCAGGTTTTTATTACACAAAAAACTTCACAATTTTTCAGTTTCGAAAATTTCTTGAATACAAAAATTAATTTTATTTTTCACTTGCAGATTTTTCATTTTCGAAAATTTTTGCGAATTTTGAAAATTTAATTTTCGAGTATTTTTAAAATTTATAAATTAATTTTATTTTCACTTGCGTATATTTAATAAGAAAAAATTTAAAAATTTTTATTTTCGAAAACATTTTAAATTTAAAAATTAATTTTATTTGTTTCGTCATTTGCTGATTATTGTTAACAAACATTTAAAAATTCTTAATTTTCGAAGAAAAAAAAAATTATTTTTGAAAAAAAAAAAATCATTTTCGAAAATTTGAAAATTTCGAAAATACATTTGTTTGCTCGCTTAGTTAAGTTTAACAAAAAAATTTGAATTTTTTAATTTCGAAATTTTCGAAAATGTTTGCATTTCAATATTTACAAATTTCCGTAAATAGATTTATGTGTTCGAAATTCTTTTATTTTTTTAATTTCGAAATTTTCGAAAATGTTTGCATTTCAAAATTTACAAATTTCCGTAAATAGATTTATGTGTTCGAAATTCTTTAATTTTTTTAATTTCGGAATTTTCGAAAATGTTTGCATTTCAAAATTTACAAATTTCCGTAAATAGATGTGTGTATTCGAAATTCTTTTATTTTGTGTTCGCATTTGTTTAGGTTCTTTTATTAATTTTTTCAAGTTTCATTAGCAATATTTTCTCAAGATTCTCTCTTATTTTACAAATTTTTTCTTATCTTAACCAACTTATGTTCCACTCACAATTCTATTACACTTGCTCTTTTTCAATTAAGCCACTTAGAAAACCACAAAATATTTATTTTTTTTATCTAAATAGTCGTTACAATTATAGACAGCGGTACACGCACCTTACCCACTCTTTCGCTTGATCGTACTAATTTTCGATTTTCGTGTCCGCAACGGCGAAGACCTTTAAAAATCGCTATAAGCCCTCAACTAGTGTTTCGCTTATCTTCGAATAGATAAGAATTTATCATGCGCGCCAAAGTTTCGAAAGCCAAATGCTGACTAACTAGCATTGGACAAATAAAAGTTTATGCTGATAAGATAGCGCCAAGCAGAAATAACGGCAAAATCTGAAAAAAGGTTTTGCTTTCTGATCAGTCGCTATGAAACTAGTCTGAAAGGAGTTCATAATTGAAGATAATGTTAGGTATTCCCACTGAGTTTCGGAGGCTACAGTAAAAAAATATTTAAAAAATTAGGATAAGAAGCCGAAATATTTCAAATATTGTATGAACCGAAGACTCAGTAAAGATATACTATATTTCATACAATTTAAATAAAATTATTCTGAATATAATAAATTCTGAATTATTTGAGTTAAATCAAGTGGCTTCCCTTTAGATTTGAAATTAATACAATCTTCGAAAAAAAAATGCTTTACATTTAATGAAAATTTCGAAAAACAAAAAAATACATTTTCGGCTTGTTTTAGTATAAATTTTTATCCATTACTCCTGCAAAGACTGAAGAGTTTCAGTTACTTCGAAACTTAAATAAGATACAAAAAAAATTCGGATTTTTGACAACATTTCTTCGTTAGAATGCACAACACTGTCCATACTACTTCTTCGAATAAAATGCAGCCACTTTTCTTAAAAATATATTTTACTTCCAAACTATTTAATTTTATTGCCGGGCTACTTTTAGCAACAATATAATATGTATAAGCTGCCTTCGTTTCAGTGTACAGAGTTTCAAAACAATGGTTTACTTTGTATTTTGGGCGTTACCTTCAGGCACGCAGGCATATTTTCACCTAAAACAGCTTTATGTTAAAAAGTTATCAGTTAACTTTGAATGCCGTTTCGTTCTCTAACTTATTACCTTGATTGCTTGCAGGTTGAGAGACTTTGTAAGAAGGGTTAATAATTTTAGTATTTAATGGAGCTAGTATTAAATCGAGACTTTAGAGATTCGAGCACCTAGCTTTTTAGTTTTGACTACCCTAAAAGTGATAGAAATACAGATTACAGCAATTTCTTCTAAATACTTTTGTGAAGCACATTTGACGGAAATATATATAAGCTTGTAACATCATGAACATAAGCAGGAGAAGACTTCACAGTTACTATGAAAGTTTGACAGTTCGTTTCTGTTTTGACGTGTCGCTAGCTTGACTCTAATATTCATGGTTTAAATGCAAAATAATTCATCTTTAAGCGCCTAAAAAATATGATATGTGTTAAGCCTTTTAATTGACTTGTATTCACTTGCTTTATAAGAAGATTCTTTCAGGCATATATTTTTAGAATACATATAAATTATGATAAGATATGTTTAGATAAATTCATTAGATAAAGAATAAAAAATATTTTATACATTAGCACAGTCCTAACTGTTATGCTAGTTGCATATTTTCTGCTCCAATAATAAATTTGTTTCAGAACTTAGCTGGATACCTATTAAATGCAATAGGGGCTAACCTTTACACCCAACATGGTGATAGTCTGATATAATATCTGTTAACAGTCGACATCTTCGGGGAAAGTTCGGCGAGGTATTTTTGCCGAAAAAAACTAAGAACACCTAAAGACAATATTTCAATTTATTAAAATTAGTAAAAAGAACGAAGAATTCAAGTCTTCAGCGCAGTTGTCAGCCGTGATGGTACTATAAAGTGCTTTATTGTGAACCAAATAAAAAATGATAATGTTAAATCGATGATGGCAACATTTTGTCCGAGTTGCAAGCGCTGGAAGCCGCCCGCGGAAACTTACCGATGATGGTCTTGCTAAGTGCGTTTATTGCACGAATATTAATATGGGGCTCCTCGAGAAGCTGCTGCCAAGTTAGAACTTCAAGCGAGTACATGGGCAGTTTGACGCTCTTAAGGGGGTATTTTAGTCTAGAAATCAAATTTTGGGCAATTTTTTTTGAATTTTATTTAAAAAAAAAAAAAAACAAAAAAAAAATAAAACAGAAAAAAAATTTTACAAAAAAAATATTAAAAATTAAAATACTTAGAGGGAGGGGGGAGAGAGACTGGTGAAAAAAAAAAAATGGTGCATCCTGGTGACATTGATCCTGACTCTCCCGGTGGTCTGAAAAAAATATCAAAAGAAATTCTTAATCAGTAAGGATGCTGTTATAGTCCGGGAACACGAAAAACAATTTTTTTTGAAAAATGGCGACTGCCTGAAAATAAAAATAATTTTTTACGCTTTTTTTTGAAATTCCAGATTTTTTTTTTAAATATTAAAAACAAAAATTTTGACACGATGCATCGCGATGCTGGTAGGAACGATAAGAGATTATATAAAGAAGGTTCACACAAAATTCCAAGTAAATCGGTTGCCGGTACCGTGTGGAAAAAAGTAGTTTCGAGAAAAACGCGTTTAGAAAAGTAAGTCTACTTACCTACCGGGCTAGGTACTGCGTCACGAAAGTAACTGTAGCTCTTAAAATAATTTTGATTTTTAAAAATCCTTTGGAGGATATGTTCTCAAGGGCCTAAGCTTTAAATATATGAAAAAAATCGGGTTTTTTCAAAATTCTAGGGTAGAATAATCCCTTAAATGAAATTGTTATGGTTGCTACAGTTATACAAAATATACCTGCTTTTTCTGAGCGAAATATTCGAGCTAAGCTTATTTTCTTTAGAATAATTGGAATAATGAATAAGAAGATGTATCTGCATATTATAAATTTACAGTTGCCTGAATTCCTAGACGAATGCGTCTATCCCGCGAAAGAAATATGTTTCCATCAAGCTTCTTCCAAAACTTTCAAATGGCTAGCACAAAGTCTTGGCCCTAACCCGATAGGAAATCTGTGGGTGTACAATAAGCAGCAGCTGGGTAAGTATCGAAATTCCTGTTCCAACATGGACGAACTATGGAAACGCGTACAGTTGGAGTGGATAAAATGATCCCAATCAATTATAGAAAATCTAGCCTTTCTGTCCAGTAAATAGAGTTGTCTGCTCAATAGAGTGTCCATTTAATAGAGCTTTAACTGTATTTTTTATTTATGAAGGATTTTTACTAACCTATCTTCTAAGTTGGTTCGAACTGGGCCCATTATGCTAAATTTTACTAAAATCGGTTCAGTAGTTTAGAAGTCCATCGCGGACAAACAACGTGACATGTAATTTTTATAATGATTATATACATACATATACAGTTGTATGTACATTTACGTGGACTTATTTCTTTACCACTTGGTGAATGGAATTAAGCTTAGCTAGCAGTATAACCTGCATTTTATTAAACGTATGAATCAATATACCTCTATTTACATACTTACATACATATATATAAATCCAATGAAATGTAAAATATTTCAAGGTGATCTGTTTAAAATTGATAGATATAGGTACATCTATAGTATACGTAGATTGCTTTATATATTTCTGGACTAGGCAACACTAAGTGTTGCCAGGTGCAATCTGACATTTCTATTAGAAAGTTTCACATTTTTTAGCATAACATCACTCAGAACGTTTTGTCATTTAATCCTGAATTGTTTTATTTACAGGGAATTAAAAAATTCATCTCGGCCAAAAAATGGAATAACTTGTGAACATTTTCGTGCGATCATTTTTCACAACTTTCGACGTGGATTATCACGACAAGAGCGCATCGATGAACTAAAATCTTTGTATGGCTGTGAAGCACCATCCTATAGCACTGTGAAAAACTAGTACAACGAATTCAATCGTGGCCGACGCTCGCTCAAAGACGAATTCCGTGAAGGTCGTCCAAAAACAGCAGTTGTGCCAGAAAACATCGATGCCGTACGTGAACTGATAATACAAGACCGTCAAGTAACATACCTTCAAATAGAGGCATGACTATGCATTTCTCCCACCAGCATTCATTCGATATTGCATGAACACCTGGCCGTAAAAAAGGTTTGTTCTTGTTGGATCCCGCACAATTTGACAATCGCTCAAAAAGATTCGCTCGTATGGATTGGTGTAGGAGTAAGGAAATGCTGAAAAAATACGATCGCGGTGCTTCAAAAGACGTTTATAAGATCGTCACAGGTGACGAATCATGGATCTATGCGTATGAGCCCGAAACAAGACAGCAATCGACCGTGTGGGTCTTCCAAGACGAGCCAAATCCAACGAACAAAAAAAAAACATTTTCGTTGATAAATATGCCTATGCAGCCCTCGTACCATCAAAGGCCCTATGTTGCTACGAAAGTAGTTTTTAGTAATATCGGTTCAAAATTGAATGTTTTAAAATTTACATTTAAGGTAGTAGTCTGGTAACGTGGGTTCAAAAAATCGATTTTTTTTTGCTCAATTTGAAAGTACAATGTCCTGAAAACATACTGTGAAAACTTCAGACAGAAATTCGAAATATTTCGGGAGTTATAACGAGTTTCCTAGAGCGCCTCGGAGTTCTTTCTCTCGGAGTTGTTGAACTTTAAACGAGTTTTTCTCAAAACATTGTTTATCTGGTCGGCCCGGATCCTAACTTTTTTTCTACAGAACTGATTGCTTTTAAATTTTAACAAGCTGTTCTACATACTTATAGTTCTCGTCGGTACTAACGATAATTTATTTCACCCCTAACTTTTTATTTAATAATCCTTTTTTGCAAAAATAAAAGGACTTTTTTCAAAGTCCGCCATTTTGTTATTTATCCTTGAAATTTAACTTCAGTAGTTCCGTCCAGAATGCCATGTCTATAGATTAGGAATAATCAAAAATATTTTATTTCAGATAACATCAAGAGCCAAAATCACAAGGGCCACTCACGTGCATTTTTTTGTTTGAGGTTCCAGCTTCGAGTGACAATAATAATCGTAATAAAGTATTAAATTTTTCCAAATAAATTTTATTTTATATTTTCGATATGTAAATAAAAACACTCTAAATATTCAAGATAATTCATGCTTATTTTCCTATAAAAAACCACCCTCGAAAGAAGTCATTAAAATAGGCATAAGTTACCAGACTACTACCTTAAACGTACAATAATCTTTATTAGTTTTACATGAGAGGTTTGCTGTAATCACTTGCTATCAGTCATTATTATACTAGTGTGAATTTACACGGAAAATAATCAATTTACAGAAATCAATGATTAAGAAGAATGAGTAATACTTTTGTCTAGTTTTATCGGCCACAATCAGATTAAAACAAATATTACTTCCGTTATTAAAAAACAAGTCATTGGTGCGTAAGCTAATCTGATTTTATATTACGGTTAACATACTAATAAAAGGAACTAGTTCCAAGCTAGTTCACCACTATGAACTATTATATAGCATAGAGCCTTAGGTACCACAAAAGACCGCGTTCTTAGCCGTCTATGTGAGATCTCAGTTCGGAGCGACTCTTAACCTATTAACCTAACCTAACCGAACCGAGGTCAAAACTATCTTACCATATAGGAAGGCTATTGTTCCAAATATCACTTTTAATGCAGCGATCTTCTCTACTAATAGTAACTAATTTATTCCGTAGAAGTTTAACATTTGTTTCTTTTACGTGCAATTATTCGGAAATCTTTCAAAAATAAATCTCTGGAAGCTATGTATTTTCAAAATTGTTTTGTTGCTGAATAGTCTCTTAGCATTTTAAGGCTTGCTGATTGCTTTACCTAATCCAAAAAACTAAGATTTATTAATCCTTAACACTATCTTGACTCAAGTTAAATTTTTCTATGTAGAACTTTTCTATTTTAATTACCAAGAACCCTTTTAGAGCCAAATGGTATTCCTTGATATTGATCGGTCAGTTCATTTAGCAGCAATATGTTATGGTGGTCCAATCTGAACAATGTGTATGAACACTGTAGCGGTGTCTTAGATAATAATATATGATAAATTTTGACCTATTGCATTACCTAAAAATTCCTAAAAGTATATCACCTCAAAGATCGACAAAGCGTTTTGAGCTCACCAAAAATTTATTATTTCATTTCTAGGATCAGCAAAGTGTGTCTACCGAGATATTTAAGTTTCAGTGTGACCGTCAAAAACCAGGCAATGGGGGAGAAAGTGTCAAGATAATTCCACTTCGCCTTTCTCCATACAGCTTAAGCAAAGAATGTTTGTCAAAATATTTAGTCGCTTCGAGTGAGTATCTATTGGTTAGCATCTGGTCAAAATACCTACAATTGCAGCGAGCAAGTAGTTTAGAGAACCTTTACGTTTATTTTCTCTCAGATAATGGCAAGGTTTTATATTACCAGAACTATGTTGATATCAAAACTACCGACGGATGTGAAATTAATCTTGGAAGATTATGGCACGGGCAGTCAACTAACTTCCAGAACTTCATGACAAAATGTGGAAAGGACCTGATAACGAAACATCTACATACTTCCTCTGAAAGTGGAGGAAATGGGTGAAATCGCAATATATTAAACGATGAGCTCTTCGAGCTTTGCGATGATGATAAGAATGAGTTTTGTTTTTCTTGCTTTCTCAGTTATGAGCATAAGCTCCAATCAGAAAAAAATTAAAAATATACAATAATTTGCTTCTATTCCAACATAATTTTGCATTTTTATCTTATTTATAATATATATTTTTTTATATACATTATTTATGCTATAAGCTTTGAAGCTAATGCTCTGCGAAGCTTAAAACCGTTGCTAAAAAGGATTCAGCACTGACCATTGAATCTGCTTCGCTTTTTCGGTTTTTACGGTTATGCGGTGAACTGGCTACGCTGCACTGCCAACTCAATAAGCCATAAAGCCTATCAAGCTAGCAGAATTACTAAAAACAAACGACAAACAGCAAAAGTGGTTTCCAGCGCAATGGTGAACCACTCGAAAAGCACTCCATTGCCGCACTCTAAAAGTAAATCAAACTGTGTTGCGAAATACAAAAAAAAAAAAAACGAAAAAAAAAACGAAAAGAAAAAAGTAAAGACTAAATGAAAAATATAAAAATAAATATGTAACCAATTCAGTGGTCCGAAAGCTTAGCAAAGCCCAGCTAAGCACACAAAGGAGGGACAAATATATACAGAGGAGCCATAGAGTCATACAAAAATAGAAAGCACTTACAATTAAATACAAAAATTATTATTTTTTATTTTAATACAGTTATAATACATATTTATATATGCTTGGGTTGGATTTGTGGGAAGAATGTTTAGTGCTGCAGATGAATATTGGGAAGCTATAGTGAGAGTATTTTATTTAAAAGAAGCACAGATGCTCGGATATAGTCAAGTCAAGATGGTTTAAATATCGTTACCGAAGATTAGATTATTTATATTCTAGCTTAGTTCGGAAAGAACATTAGTAATCTTTAGTTCCTAAAGAATAAATAACCCTTCCAAAAATTAAATAATTAATTTTCTTGCTCAATATAAAGCTACAAATCAGCCCAGTCCCATCCATGACTGGAGGTTGATTAAGTTGGAGACGTTCGACGAGCCAAATCGACAGACGCTGATATATGTATGTATGATATATAAGTGAGAGTCCTTCATTTCTCTTACCGAACTTTTACAAAGTGGACCGCAAGCTATGGCTTTGAGAGGGTGGTTCTCAAGATAATCCCGACAGAACCCGGGACAGCGATTACTGTCTGTAATGATGGCGGTAGAGGAAGGACATAAGACCCAAACGGGTATGGAGATCGGCACTATCTTTTCGAACGCAAAGTGCACGTGGAGGATCAAGTCAGATACCATGAGGGTGCGGAACTCGTACTGTTGTTAAAGGGTTTAGAAGATGAGGAGGAAGGAGATCTCCGCCGATTTTTCTTTCATCCAAGGAGAGACGAAGCCGACGTTGTCCTAATCCAGAAACTGTAGCTAAGCAGCATGGCCATCTGTGTACAGCAGGTAGATAACCAGAGCTTGTTTATTAGCCAGACATGAAATTAGTCTTACTTTTACTTTATTTCAGCAACGAGAATATCATCTTCGCCAAGCTGAACAACAGTTCAGAAGAGCTGAGGCTTTCCCAGGATGACGACAAGCCGGATCCATCTTCAGATCTGCTGAAGAGAGCTCTGGCAAAGGCCAGATGAAGAAGAGCCAGATTAATAATAATCTTCTATGGTATATTCGCCTGTTGGAAGGCGCTCGAAAAGGCTACACTTGCGGACTATACCAACAATGCCACTTTATACATCGCAACCGTGGACGTTACCGGAAGGAGAATTCCCGCGAAGTGAGCTCTAAAACTTAGGGAATCTGGATATGTGAAGCAGTTCGAATAAGAACACGCCGAAATTATTGTATTCCTTAACCGCATTCCTGAAAACTTGGATCATAGCATGGTAGAGACTACTGGTGACCGCTTTTTCCTGCTCACATACCGACGAGGAATATGTGGTTTGTTAGGAGTCGCTGGAGCAAAAGCGCAGATACCCCTTTCACGAATGCGAATGAATTGAAATAAAGAGAGATAGTTGGAGGGGCAGTTTTCTGTAATGAGCTCTTTGCCAATCATAGCTTGAGACTACCGAGCCACTGTAATGTTTTTCAGGTGACTGCTAATAAGCTTGCGATAGACATACTGTTACGAAGTGCCATCCCTTTCAGTGAGGTAAACATTCACTCCAACTGCAGAGTGGAAATACTAGCACAGAGTTCGCTAAATATGCGCTCAAAGTGGGTCAAAGACTGCCTATCCTCACTAAAAATATGAACTTTATCTAGTTTATTAATAGATCCGTCAAAACCGGGGAAGGACCTCTCCCTGACGTTAGATACCAAGCGAGGTTTCAGACAAGGTGAGTCTATCTAGAGAAAATATTACGAGCTGAAGAGCTTATTATAGAAGGTACAATCCTCTATAAGAGTGTACAGCTGCTGGCGTACGTCGATGATATTGATACCATTGGCTTATACAACTGTGCCGTTAGTTCTGTCTACTCCAGCCTGGATAAGGAAGCGACGGAGCACCCTTGCTCTGCTCTCTGAGATGGATCTCCATTGGCAGTCTCTAGTTTTTCTACCACTGCATTAATGAATATCATTTGCGCTTAACAGTTCGATCACACGTTGCTGGGTGACTGACTAGATCTAAAGTAGAACGCAGGAGATCTATTGTACTATTTGCCCTTTGCTAAATTCATTATGCCAAAAAATAGTAGTCTTCATCGTAAGGAGGTTACTTCGTAGCTATGTTCCTAGGCAGTTATTCCTTGAATAGCACTTCTGTTAAGAGTTCTTTGGGAGCATTTTTGTGTAACAAGTGCATGCAAGTAAGCTTCTTTGGTTAGTTCTATCAATTAGATTTAAAGAAACCCCAGAAATGGGCAAATGAAGACTTCTGCATTTATTGGTAGGCATTTTTTTAATTTACAATTTCTTTATGTTTGAAAAATGAACTTGTAATTTCGACAAATTTATAGCGGTAGTTTGCCACTTTCGTTAAACTCTTTCGTGCGCCTAAAGTTATGCCTTTCTTGCTAATCCATTAACCTCCATACACTCGCTAATATTCGCGTTTAATACGCCCCACCGCGCACTCGCAGATTTGGCAACAGTATAACTTGCAACATACAAAAACAACTACTTAAAAAGTTTCTTTGTTTCATCGTTGTTGTAGTTGTTGTTGTTGCATTGCCGTTAGCAATAACCGCATTCACCGAAAAAAGCGAACTTTTCTTATTCGCAACAAAACTTTTGTAAATGCCAAACTCTCACGTACCATTACAATAACAATAACAAGAAAAATTGCAGCATTCAACGAAACAATAATATTTACTCTGCATTTCCCCCCCTGCCACCACCTAAATACACATCGCAAGCCGCGTTCATAGCATTTGCTGCTGACAGCGTGGCAGGATGCATGACTTATTTGTTGCATATGTGCAGGCGCGCGGGCCTGTGAGAGGGGAAGCGTCTCGAAATGCTTATTGCGACGATTAACTTGTGCGACCCACCTTATACACACTCACACACACACGCACTCATATGCAAAAATGTAGAAACTAACGTAGAACTTGTGTCTTCCGTAATTAATTGTAGTTACAGGCATGTTTCCGTGCATATGTGCTCACACGCACACACACGCACATGCATACTCAGCAATTCGCACTTTTGCACTTTTTTGTCGGCTTATTATTTATTATTTTTCTGCCTTGCAACCAACTTTTCTCGCCACACTATTTCGTTCTATCTTGCGCTTAACCGCCTTTCCCTCTCCGCGTTCTCGGCCGGCACTCGTTCGGCGCTGTTAATGTGGTCGGTAAAGTTTTTTAATTCCGCAAAGGATTTCCTTAACGCTGCACCGCTTAATCAAGCTAAGTGGTTGGAGAGTTCATTGCGTTCAACTGCATGCGCGGCTCGGCTCTTTCAAGGATCCTCCTTTGGCTGCGAGTGAAGTGTGCTTACGATTTCATTAAGTGAAACCACACTGTGGTATTTCTTGTAACTTTTTTGCACTCAAGTGGTTGGAAATTTTCATGTTTTTAAATACTTTGCCAATACAAGTTGTTAATTATGTGCGGGTGTGTGTGTGCCTATATTTGATGCTCTAAAGATTTCTGCTGAAAATTATGTGAGTTATCTTTGTGGGGTGGTGTCCACTTGCAAGTCAGAATCAAATATTTTTTTATATTTTTTTAAGATACATTTTATTTAATAAATAATAAAGAACAGATTTTCAAGTATTTCGATAATCAGTGATGCATTTTGAAAAAAATTGGCTTATTTTGTTTCTGTAATCGGCCTCCAGGCGGATCTCCGAAGATAGGTGGCTGGTGGTGAACAAGATTTTTCTTCTTATAACTCTTAACTAAGTACCAACAACATATTCAAATTGTGCAAATTTATTATCGAAATAATGGGTCTGCTCACTGGACGCATGGCGCGCTGCGTCCAGTATTCGGTTGACATAGTCGCCCAGTGAAGTTTCAAACACGTGCGCATCTTTAGAGCTAGTGTACAGTGCGCACCGAATACGCTATTGCTGCTGTGGAGCAGAATATTGAAGCAGATCCGAACGAGTCCATCCGCCACCACATGCAGCGATAGAAGCTTTGCCTAACCACTTTACAAAAGCTTTTGAGAAAGGATCTTGGTTTGCAGACTTACAAAATCCAACTCGCGTAAGAACTCACACCAAACGACCATCAAGCGCGTCGCACGTTCAGTGAATGGGCCCAAAATGAGATGGCCATCGATCCCGAATTTCGTAAGGAAATCTCTTTCAGCGTTAAGGCTCGCTTTGTTTGAATGGTTACACAAACAACAAAGTTGTCGCGTTTGGAGTGATGATAATTCATCTTAAGACGTTATTGCATCCTCAAAAAGTCTGCCTAGGTTGCTCTATAGACAGACAAAAGGATTGGTAAATATTTGAGGGTATTGATGTAGACGACCTTTGGTTCTACTAAGTCGGCGCTGCATTGTGAGCGCAAAATCTCATGCCGTAGACCTATAGCAGGAGCTCCAAGACCGTCTGGTTTAACAATATTGGACTGTTTTTTTGGGATTATATGAAGTGGCTTGTCTAAGCAGTAAGCTCGAAATGTACAACTATTATTATTCAGAGAAAATGTTCAGTTTCTTTAATAAAAAAATACAAAATGCTATAATAACAAGTTCCATTTCGAAACCTTGGAAAACTATTTCCTCGTTGTCCAAATTTCTAACCACGAATTTCTGATGAATCTATATATTTCTAAAGTGAAAAGATAGTGGTGAAAAAAGTGGGTCACTTACGAGAATAACAAGCCAAACGTTTATGGTCGAATCACCGGAAGTTGGGACAAATGGCGAAAAAGCCAAAATTGACTGTCAGGTAGATTTAGTTATAAATGTGGTGGGATTAGCAGAGCAATATCAACTACTCTTATAAGGTGATCCCTTACGGCGAAGAGCCAAGCTCTTAATTCGGAACACTTGCCTCAAGAAAAATTGGTAAAAATCGACAGTCTTAAATTTCTGCCCATAGGAACGAGACTATCTAAGAGAAAGACATTATAAAAGAATCTTCAATATGGCAGAAAGTTTTCGAACATAACGGTGCATATTTAAATTAAATATGTAGGAAAATAAAGCGGCGGGGGCCAATGTTATGCCGTCCGAGTTATTCAAATACGGCGGCGAAGAACTGATAAGGAACATGCATCGCTTCTTTGGAGTATATTTTCGGACGAAAGCATGCCCGACCACTGGAACTTAAGGAGGTATTCTAGTGTGGAAATTAAAAAAAAATCTAATTTTTTTTTATTTTTTATATGTTCAAAGTTTAACTATTCAAGAATATGTGTACAAGAGGATTTTTCAAAATTCAAATTATTTTCGGAGATATGGGCATTTTTCTGACTCGGCATCCAAACTGGTTCCGCCGGAACGCGAAGCTTTAAACGCGTTTTTCTCAAAACTGACTTTTTCGGAACGATACCCACGATTTCTCAGATTCTACTAGACCGATTTACTTGATATTTTTATAGAGTCTTCTTTATAGGCTTGTCTGTGGTTGGAACTAGCCCGATTCACAAATTTTTATTTTTATTATTTTTAAAAAATTCGAATTAGTCAGAAAAAGTGATCCAAAGAAACTTTTTTTCAGGCAGTCGCCATTTTGTGAATTTTTTTTTTCCGACTTTTCCGTAGTTCCGGCCATTGCGACATTATTCTAGATTATTAATCTTTTTTTCATTTTTGTTTCAGATAACTAGGAGGGTTGAAATCATGGGTATGATCACGTGGAAATTTTTACAGACTCCCCACTTCGCCAGCTCATAATTTTTTAAAATTTTTAACTTTTTTTAGTTTTTAATTTTTTTCTCTACTATTCTAAAATTAACAAATAACTAATAAAAAAATGGATAGTAAAAATAGTGATAGCCTTTTTTACGACACTTTAAAAATTACCTGAAATTCATGCTTCTAGACTAGAATGCCCTCTTAAGTGTGCTTCTTCCAATTTACAAAATGGAGAGATCCCATCGAGGAATAAACCTCTTCAACATTGCATATAAAGTTCTATCGAGCGTAAAGTGTGAAATTTTAAAGCCCACCGTCTACAATATTGTCAGTGTAGCTTCATATATGGAAAAACAAACACTTACCAGATATTCACCAAAAAAAATCTTGGAAAATATCCGTGGAAAGAGTATCAACATATACCACCTCTTCGTAGATAGCTAGGTCATGTCATCCGAATGGATGAAAACACTTCAGCTCAAAAGGTATTCGACGCAGTACCCGCCGGAGAAGTAGAGGAAAAGGAAGACCTCCACTCCGTTGGAAGCACCAAGTGGAGAAGGATTTGGCTTCGCTTGGAATATCCAATTGGAGCCAAATAGCGAAAAGGAAGAATGACTGGCGCGCTGTTCTAAACTCGGCTATAACCGATAATAAAAAAGAAGAAGATTTTATACCAGAAAGTATGTGTTGGCCTCATAAAAGTGGTACACGCTTTAAAGAGAATCTTCACTTAAGTTTTTCAGTTGCAAGTTCGATTTGCCACTTTCCAAGTTTTATCGATTTACGTATAGCAAACAAACAGCAGATTATTGTTTCATTATGGCAGGCCATTTGAGCACTGTACATAATATAAGTCACCAAATAATTTCTTCCTTTCTTCAATATTCCTAAAATAACCTTAACAAACACTACTTTAAAACTCTTTACTTGTGTATAAAGAAGAAATTTCTAATTGCCTTCGCAAAGCCTAAAGACGCCCCCAAAAAATCGATAACCTACTTACAAGCAAACAACACAGGAATAAAAGGCATGAGTTTAAGACAAAAAAAAATTTATATTTATGTCAATCAACCCTTAAAATTTAAAACATCCGATGTTTGCCTAACCATATGTTAATTACGCAAGCATACAAATGAGTACTACAGATTACGTATGCGTGTCCTGGCATATCCTTTACAACAAGCTACAGCAAACACACATGTCAAAGGCATTAATAACAACTTTTCTTGACGGCAAATAACCGTTTTCCCTCAAATGTCACGTGCCCATGTGTGCTCACATGTAAAAACACCGTTGTCAATGAAAAGTTCGGGGGAGTGGACAGACATATGTAGCTACCGTATATTTTACAAATATCAAACTCATAACCTGGCGGTGAAAAAAATTTGTCGAAAGGTCTTGTGCAGCACGCTTACTGCTTGTTGTTTTTGTTTATTTACGGCCACTTGCCGGCAATCCAACTTTTTCTTCAGACGCTGTCAACCTTTTTTACTCTCAAGGACAAGGTGCGCCCCTTGCTGTTAACCTTAAACTTTACGTGCTGCGCTTTGTTTGTGCGTAAGTCGGCGGCGCTGTCATGGCCATATGCTAATTAAGCAATTAGTCATTGTGGGCGAGACAACTTAATTTTCAGCAAGTTTCGCATATATTTTACTACTGCACTAAACTAGCACTAAACTAGATTCTTCAGACACCCAACTAGACGCCTGCAATAGAGTAATATGCCACATAAAAAGCTGTGAGCAAAACACAAACTAAATAGAAATATGATATTTTATTGTGGCCCAGCAGATGTGAGTTACCCAGGGGCCTAACTGGCTGACAACTTCTTGGTTGCCTGCCTGGAATCCGTTCGCGCCGTTTGTCTCTACGACTGCCTACTACGTATGTGATTGCGTCTTACTCCTCGACTGTCTCTGCGTCTGCCTATCCACCTATCTCCGCGTTCGTCTCTCCGTATACATCCTCGTTTGTAACTCCGCCTGCCTAACCGTCTGTCTTCCCGTAAATCACTCCGCTTACCTCTCTGCCTGCCATCTATCGACGTAAGCACTTCATTGTCTCTTACGCCAGCATATCCTCGCTTATGTGTTGAGCAGCCAAGACACAACGCCTTAGCACTGATTTGTGGTTTGATCCTCTATCAGGCATGCTGTTGCTTGTTGCCTTTTCTCATGCGAGTTCCCACTGACAGCTTGTCAGGTCGCCTGATATGCGGTTCATATGCGTTTAATATGTTTGCTTAACACACTCACTCCCCGGTCAAATCTGTACTCGAGCTTTCTTTCTTCTATTATCATCATATGTTGTCCTTCAACTAATCTGGCAGCAGTCAGCAATATTTTCTTAGACACTTGTAATAATCTGGCGACCAAGTTAGCCGTGCTCTTGTCGGTCTCACCGCTCGTCTCTGCTCCAAGCCATCTCCCGACTCTGTCAATTTTGTTGTGTTAAGGAATTTTCTTTGCAAAATAACTGTACATTTCGTTTTGCATTTCCTCTCAAGACGCTTGCGGTCAGCAAGTACATCTTTGCTTTGCTGCCGAAAAGTTATTGCCTTCGAGTGTTTTGGAGCAGATATGGAGTAGGAAACACATGCTGGCTTGAAGCGGATACTTGTGCTCAAGTTGATATGAGTTTCAGTTGTGTGTGCTTCAAGTGTAGTTTCTTTGAATAATGTTATTGTTGTAGTGCTTCTATTGTTGTTTTTGCTGCGGTTACGGCCGGTGTGTCTATGCCGATATGGGACAGTTGGCCCACTCGCTGCTATGTATACTCAAATACGTAGGTTTGCACATGTGTTTCGGCGATGTGGAACCCTTAGGGGAATTCGAATGTGTGCTGCAGTCTGCATTGATATTCTTGTTATGATTTTAAATCCGATTATTATTGTGGTTTCTTATGAAATTTGTAAATTAAATATAACCGACACATATTTGGGTTTGCTTACTTTTAATTTGTTTTCCAGTTTGTCTGCCACAAAGTTCAAGAGGACTGTTTAATGTTTGAAATCCAATAAGAAAGTTAGTTTATTGGAACTACTGAAATCAGAAAGAAACAATTGCTCACTGAGTTATAGAAGAGTAAAGTTCAGAAAAATACAGCTGGTGTAAGTACTGAAGCTGCTCGATCTTTCCAAGCGACAACGATTCGGTTTGTGGGCTCTTTTAAAGTTCCATAAAGATCCAAAGGTTTCGAGCCAAAGTTTGCCCAGCGATGAAGTTCATTTCAAGCTCAATGGATATGAAACACTCAAAATTGGCACATTTGGGATGAAGTGTGACTTGAAGAGATTCGAGATCTGTCATTTTTACAGAATAAACAACGGTTTGGTTTGGTTTGTGGGCCGGTGGGATCATCACTCCATATATCTTCAAAAATGATGCCGGTGAGAGCGTATCCGTCAATGGCCACCGTTATTGTGTATTGATAACCTACTACTTACCGACTATTTAATGTCTAAAATTCAAGCTCGTGATCTCGGCGACGTTTGATTTCCACAAGACGGCGACACTTCCCACAGATCGCATCAATCAATAGTTTAATTGAGAAAACACTTCGGTGAGCAGATAGTTTCACGTTTTGGAACAATCGATTAGCCACCATTTCGTGTGATATCACACTGTTAGACTGTTTTTTGTGGAGATATATAAAGTCTAAAGTCTATGCAGACAATCCCGCTTCGATTCAGGTCTTTGAGAAAAACATCACGCGTATTATACGCCAGTTACCAGTCGAAATAGACTCAACGGAAGAACCATCTGAGACGTAACCGCAGCCAACATTTGAAAGAGATAACCTTTAAAAAATAAATGCCAAATAATGTTCTATCGAAAGATAAAAAAAACATTCCCCATTAAATCTTAAGTTTCTATATTTTTTTATTAAAAAGTCAGAACATCGAAATGGCTCACCCTTTAAAGGGAATTTGCATGAAATTTGGTCTTTCTAATGAAATCATGGATATGGAATTGTGGAAAATGCTTGGAAATGCTACTTTAAAGCATTGATTGAAGGCAGAGAATCCATCGAAAACCTGCCTTAAGCGAGTCGTCTATCCACCGCTGTTAATGACGATAACATCGAAAAAGTTTAAGAAACAGTACTTGAAAATCATCGTGTTGATAACAGAGGGATACCAAAGGGTCTCAACATCTCTTATAGATCGACTCAAAGAAAGCTATTACCAAAATACCTTTTTTGTACAAGAGACGTTGAGTTGGAGTCTCAAATTAGATACTTGACAACGTAGCTGAGGACCTTACATTCATTAAACTCATCGTTACCGAAAACCGAAAAAGAGAAAAAAATCGGTAAAGGCACTGAAGGCCATTCCTAGATTATAACAAGTGCATGCAAAGTTAGACCAAGATTGACGTGTTTCTATTGGTTCTATTGGTTCATAAAGATTTGCCTCGCTCGAAAGTGCATTCCGAGCATCGAATATATGTAAAACCACCGTATGAGGACGATTACGCGTTCTTGAAGATGTTATTTGTGCCTACAAATCCTCGAAGTTCTTGGAAATGAATGCCTGAAGAAAGTAGTTTTGAAATCGGAAACAATGCGAACACATTTAGAGGCAAACCAACAGTAATTAACAGATCGAAATACCGGAGAGATTTGACGATATCTGCCCCAACTTTTTGTGATGCCCAAATCATTAGTTGTAGAAAGTATGAGTTGAAGTATTTCCCCTCCGTTCGTTTGGGAAACCTTTCCGAACTCAAACAGGAAGTTGCGCGAACCGACACTCCTTATTGTACGAATACCTTGAGATTTCTGCTAGTGAAGAGGTACTGCCAACCCAAGCAAGTTCAAGTGGTTGTAGCCTGGTAAAAATCAACCAATTCTTAAAAGTATTTTTACAGAAAAATATTTCAGAAACAAATCACGCCAGAAGAGCCGAAGGAAGACTACTATTTGACGCATATTTCTTGAAGCCGATCAATAAACGAAAGTCTTAGTCTCCATACCACAGCTAAATAACAACAAATTTATTCAAGAATAAATGTGATATCAATTTCTCCCTACCCCTCCAAGGAGTGTGTGTTGATTGACTAATTTGTAAACATTACAAAAATAATTATATATTTACATAACCGCAAGAAAAAAAAGTTGACAGTGACCCCAACCAACCGCGAGGGCATATCAATAGCCGCGGATAGATTTAGATAGAGCCAAGTGCAAGCCACACGAACTAAATTGCGCTGCGTGTCATATGTAAATTAATATCGACGCTTCTCGGAATACACGAAGATAAATAGATATGAGCGCGCGAGGGCAGACAGAGTTAACCCCGGCGCGGTGGTCTCAAAAATATATGGTAAGTATGTACATGGACTCATGATGTTTGGAAGCGCACACTATCAATTAACGGACATGCAAAGGACACAAAAAGGACGCTATTACGACAACAACTACAGTGTCATGTCACTACTTCCCTCACGCTTTCACTTTTCGTACTAACACTGCAGGTTTAGACCTGTGCGGACTGTCTTTAACACTTTCACTAGATAAGTGCATGCATGTTCACTATTTATCCGTGTGTACTCATTAGGGTGTGACAAGAAAAATAAATTTATTTATTTTTTTTTTTCAGTTTATATTCTATAAAATTGCTTAGTACACACCGAAAAAGTTCTCTCTAAGTACAGGCCCTTAATTTCCGACAAATATAGAATATGAGATCAAGGCTATAACCTCGTTTCGCATATTGGCCAGAAGTGTCTTCGGAAGCAGGGCAGGAATGGAGACTGTCGCCAGGATCAAGCGACTACCCTTTTAATGCGTATCAGCTGACAAAGTCACTGAGGGAAAACTCATGCATTGTCTACACGAGGATCTAGAGAGAACCATGGCCAAGAAATTTAAAACGGGATGAAACGATCTAACTGGAGGCAAAACTTCAAAAGTCAAATATCATATGTATCGGAAGATTGGGAATAAGGTGACATTGTATTTATTTTGAAAATTCTTTATTTATTCTTCCAAATCAATTTCATCGCCTTCAAAGTAATCCCCTCCCGATGCAATGCACCTATGCCAACGGATTTTCCAATCTTCGAAACACTGGTTGTAGTCACTTTCCGGGATGGCCTTCAGTTCCGTCTTCGCTGCGCTTGAATCTCCTCTATCGTATGGTGTCCCCGGAGCGGTCTTTTGAGCTTGGTGAACAGCCAGAAGTCGCACGGCGCCAGATCAGGTGAATACGGTGGTTGCGAAACGATACGGGTTGAGTTTTTGGCGAAATGATCACGAATTACGAGGACAGTATGGGATGGCATTATCGTGGTGTAAAAACCAAGAATTGTCTTTGCACATTTCCGGCCTTTTTAGGCGGACAGCGCCTCAATAATATTCCTTGTTGACTGTTTGACTAGTTCTAAGGAATTCATAATGCACAACACCATGAAAACAGTCAACATGACCTTGATTTTTGAGCGACTTTGGCGCGATTTTTTTGGTCACGGCTCTCTTTTGGCACGATATTCGCTCGATTGGTCGGTTGTTTCGTGGTCGTAAGCATAGGCCCAAGTCTCATCGCCAGTTATAATGCATTTCATGATCCCTGGTAGTCGGGAAGCATCGTTTCACACACTTCAACGCGACGCCTTTTTTCCAAAAAATTCAATGTTTTCGGTACCAGTCGAGATTTGACGTGCTTGAGGCCCAAAAGATCCTTCAAAATGGGCCTTTCGATATGCCAACTTCATCAGCAAGGTCTCTAATTGTTAATCGACGGTTTTTCAACACCAAATCTTTGGTTTGTTGAACGTGAGATTCGTCGGTTGAGGTTGATGGTCGCCCTGGACGCTCTTCCTCTTCGACACGTTCACGGCCGGCTTGGAACTCACTATACCATTTGTAAACATTTTTTTTAGACATAGCCTCATCACCAAAGGCTTTCTGCACTATCCTCAATGTATCCGCAGCAGACAATTGATTCCGTAAACAAAATTTAATGCAAACTTGTTGCTCAAAAATTTCGACATCAGAAAAAAGGAAAAACTCACTTTTAGCAGCTCACAAAACGACACATATCTCAAACAATAATGAATATTTTGACATGAAATTTTACATAAATGTGACTGACAGTACTACCAACCAAAAAAAAAAGAAAATAATTCTCCAAATCCTTCGACGCACGCAGTTTAAATTCAAATGTAACCTTACTTTTTGGGCATAGTAGTATACATTGGCACTTTATAGAAGGGACTGTAGGAACATGACGCGAATGCTCACTGGCCACAGTCTGTTGGTGGTAGACTTGTTATCTACAATTGCAGAACTGGTTTAACAGATCAAGAAGATTGCAGGTCGTTAACCGAAACGGACCCGGATTTTGATCGCTTCAAGGACTGTCGGCTCGTCAGAAATCTTCAGCTAAAATAACAAAAGGAAAATAATGGCGCATTTCTTGTGTACTTCTCATGCATTCGCGGTGCTAAGCTTTAAGCCTTTGGGAACCCCACGGTATGAGATACTGGAAGAGGGTTCGTTAAAGGGGCCACAGCGTCCATTGAAATGCATTTCAAGCGCTTGACTACGCCTCATGGACTTCGTAACGGAACTCCATTTGGTATCGCAGAGGACCAAAACTGGTCTATACTTGGCTCATTGGCTTACCTGACTAACCTAAAGTAACCTAAAAGATGAAATGTTTTCTTCAAATAGTAGATACTAAAGCATTATTTTTCTTTCGTTTCCTTTCTTTCCCATAATAACATAAACAAGAAAACTGAAAATCTGAAGACCTTCCTATTAATATAAAGAGCTCATAGTTCGGTAGAGTATTTTTGAAATATCTAGACCAATTTTTGAGAGCACAAAATGAAAGAAAGCGATCCAACTTCTTGTTATCCACCCTAATACTCATGTAAGTGAGCCTATTTGACATGGGAAAGCGTCAGTAGAGCACTCCTCCTTGTGACGCTTAAGTGCTAATGAACTGCATTTAAATTTTGTGTTTTATTAATTTATGGAATATTCACTGCAAACATATGGACACACACAGACAACGCACACATATAGTGTTATTAGGGAGTAGCTTACCCACTGGTAGGCAGTTAAAGGAGCTCTTTTTTTTTATAGTTTGGACTGCCGTAGCTGTCATATCCCGGGGTCCTGTTGAAATATCCACCATGCATGCGGACATATGACAAACATTTAAATGCACATAAACACACATACATACATGCATACACATGTGTATTACTTTTTTGTGCACGAGCTAACCGAAATATCCTTGCGGACCGCATGCTCTTAACTGTTATTTACGATGACACCTTTTTGTTTGTTCATCGTTTTTTGTTGTAATTATAAATTGGCCTTCATGCGACGCAGCAAACCCTTTTCAAAACTCAATTCTTTCACGTTTATTTGTGTAAATTTGTTGCTGTAACAGCTATTTTTATATATAACATCGCATTTGCTATCGCTTTTTGTTACCAAATTGAGCTGATAAACAAACAAATGCTTTGATAGTTATGCCGTTAGTTACAGTAATCCACTAACCGTTATTTAGAGTTCATAATGTCTCTCCTTGGTAGTACTGTATGAGAGTTAAGAGCTCATAGCAAGTATTTCAAATTCTATGACTACTTAAACTGCAGGGAATTGAAGTAGTAGTTATAAGCTTCTTTGCAACTAGTACGAACAGGAAGCTAAGCTGTCGCTATCAGCTGATTGTCTTTTACCACATAAGAAAATTATTTTTCCACACAAGCAACTGGGACACGTGACGCAAAGTTGCGAGTTGTTAATTATTATTAATTTTTGATTGGAATTACACCAGTTTTATACCAGTTTTAAACAGTTGCATAACCTGTCTGTCGATTTACCTATATTCTAAAAAAGAATTCTATCTAGAATTATAGTCCCTTTGAGCTCAAAATATCCATGTTTCAGCAGCTACTAAACTAAGGCACAGGGAAGTTTGTTATGGGCATATGTCGGGGTCCAAACCAGGATACGCTGGAATTTCCTTCTCCATCAACTGCATTCCTGAAAACTTGAATCACGATGTTAACCGTGGTGGCTTTTTCTCCGCTCATATAACGACGAGAGATATTATGACATGATATATTTTTTACTGATAGTTCGAAGCTGGAAGGGAAGGGAAGTTTGGAAGGTTAATTTTATGTAAGGAGCTCTCCACCAATCTTAGCAACCGGATCACTATAATATTTTTCAGGCAGAAATGACTGTTATTAAGGTGAAAATAGACGTACTGCTACGAAGTACAGACTCTTTAAAGGCGATGAGCATTCACTCCGACAGCAGAGCAGTAATGATAACGCTGAGTTCGCTAACTGGGCACTCCAATAGTGTCTCTCCTTACTAGAAAAAGTAACAATCTACTTCGTCAACAGAGTCGTTTGGAAGTCCGGTCATAATGGCTTAGCTGGTAACTACAAAGCCCATCGGCCCATAGATAGCACTCTTGCCACGCTCACTTCGGTATGGGATCATTTTGGAACGCCTTTGGCATCTTGCGCTCTAGCAATGGATCAATGGATATCTCTTGAGCGTAGTAAGCGACGACTCCCTCCTGTGAGACTGCAAAATCCTTTTGGAACACATAAGATGTACAAAAGCACTAAGCAAAGTTCATCTTGCCGCAATTGTTGGGGTTCACACTGGACATTTTCCAATAGGCACTTTTGTGGTGAAACTAAAAATGTTGACGGAGGCAAGTTGTCACAGTTGTATGGACGAGACGGTGTGGAAACATCTAGGCATTTTCATCCCCTTTTTTCAGTCTTTGCAAGACTGAGGCTGAAGACTGGAAGACCATAGGAATAACTTATATGAGCGATCTCAATAAATTTATGATCAGCTCAAAGCGCTTGGGCGATTTATATAGGAGTGTTAGATATCTCAACGAACTTGCTTAAAGCTGCCCATTTGAGATTCCTATTAGGAGAGGCCTTTTAATACAATATTAACAAAATTAAAATTAGATATAGGGATAAGGACATCAAACGATGCCATATTTTTCCCCCGCTTTTTTCACACTTCTCTCTTCAGTAAGGTTCGCCATTTCATCATTGAAAGATATACGATCCCACAATGAGTCGAAATTATTAAAATTTACTACCGAAATTTGCCTCAGCTTTAAGAGCCCTACGTCCAATTTATAGCCGTCATAGTCGTGCTGTCAGATCAACAATTGAGCGTCTAGTGGAAAAATTTGAATCCACAGCCATATAACAAAATGTTCCCGCGCCAGTGAAACAAAGAAGTGACCGTAGAGTCGAGAATATTGCTGTCGCTAGCGCATCAATTGAGGAAGACCCATATCAGTTCTTACCCGTCGTTCTCAAGCTGTTGGCATCTCTGTGACATGGTTGGGGCGAATTGTGTAAAAAGATTTTGGTCTACATCCTTACAAGATCAAGTGTTCGTGGATTGGGCTGAGCAACAACTTGAAAATTATTCGGAGTTTCATCGAAAAATCATCTTCAGCGATCAAGGGTCAGGCGAAACTCCACACGTACTCCATGAGTCACTATTGCATCTCGAAAAAAATTCGGTTTGGTACGGTTTATGGGCCGGCGGCATCACTGGGACGTACTTCTTCCATGATGATCAAGACCGGCACGTTACTGTGAATGGGACTCGCTATTTTTGACCCGTATCGGCGCAGAGTTTTAATAAGCTCACAAGTATTGATTATCATATCATATCATAGTCTCACCATTCCGTCTATTAATACATCCTGTTTTTTTCTGATTGTGAGGATTCTAATGTTCGGCTACACCCGAAATTAACTTTTTCTCGCTGTTAAAACATGTTGTTATAAAACTGGTATTTTTATAACTAGTTCGTTTTTGGTCTGCAGATAATAATTGTAAGCAGTTGGCTGTCTCATACATCCTCCGGCATTCAAACTTTATGTTTAGGGTTAGTGTTCAGTTTTTTGATATTTTTATGAACAAACAATTACCCGAACCAATCGCTTATACTGTCTCTAATGGCCTTCAGATACCTGCTTGCTACCTTACACATATCATAACTACATATTTACATATTCATTTCAGTTTTCGACCCTCGTCCTCGCGTGTACTATGACAGCACTTTCATCATTTTGATTGATTTATGTTGATGGCTGAAATTTCGTGTGAAAACATATTATTTCAATAAAAGAGACTTTTTACAATTTATTATCATTGCGTGCTACTAATTTATTGTAAATAAATTAATATTGTCCAGCAATTAAATGTTGTAATTGCCATTAAGCTAAAGTAATTATTTCAAATAAACTGAAAATTTCACTTATAGACACACGCTAAACATCCATACATACCTTACATAACTCAAGGTGACCTCTATGGATATGAAAATAAGTTTCAAAGACAAAGAAATAAATCTAAAGAACTTCAATACTGATATGACGAAAATAAAATATACTCTAAAATTGAAGAAAGGCTCTTTTTGTAGCAGACATTGCCTTTTAGTAGAGAATACAAAAAACCCGAAAAGTAAAGAAGTTTAAAAGCAATGTTATCTCATCGGCAGGCGGCTTAATATTTTACAAATAAGCCTATGTTACTATTGTAGGCAAAAAATAGTAAGACCTTTAAGGGGGTATTCTACTCTATAATTTTGATTTGAATTTTGAAAAAATCGATTTTTTTGTTTCATATATTTAAAGTTTAGACCCTTAAGAACATATCCTCCAAAAGATTTTTAAAAATTAAAATTATTTTAAGAGCCACAGTTACTTTGGTGACGCAGTACCTAGCCCGGTAGGTAAGTAGATTCACTTTTTTAAACGCGTTTTTTTCGAAACTACTTTTTTTCACACGGTACCAGTATTATCTCAAGTTCTATACAACACCGATTTACTTGAAATTTTGTGTGAACCTTCTTTATATAATATAATCCTTTATCGTTCCTACCAGCATACATTTTTGTTTTTAATATTCTAAAAAAATGCAGGAACTTCAAAAAAAGTGTAAAAAATGATTTTTATTTTCAGGCAGTTGCCATTTTTCAAAAAAAAAAAAAAAAATCGTGTTCCCTGAGGTAGGGACTATAACAGCATCCTTACAGATTAAGAATTTCTTTTGATTTTTTTTTTCAGACCACCAGGAGAGTCAGGATCAATGTCACCAGGATGCGCCATTTTTTTTTACACCTGTCTCTCCGCCCCCTCTAATTATTTTAATTTTTGATATTTTTTTGTAAAATTTTTTTTTCTGTATTCTTAAGATATCAATAAAAACACTATAAAAATGGGTAGTAGAAATATTTTTTGGTTTTTTTTTAAATAAAATTCAAAGAACTGCCGAAAATTTGATTTCTAGACTAGAATACCCCCTTAAATTTTAATTTCGCGCGAAAACCCATTCGTCGAAATATTTTTTGCTAAGTTAGTATGACTCTCAGTAACATCTGTGCCAAATGTCACATCAAAATAGTTATTAGTGTTTAGTATTTAGTATTAAAAATTTTTCAAAAAGGGTTCAGGACGGCCATCAACATCAACTGATGTTCAACACGACAATAAAATAAAGGAATTCATGCTATAAAATCGACGATTAATAGTCAGAGATCTTTCTAGCATCGTTGGAATATCGGAAGGATCAAATAAATTCATTTGAAATATCATTTGGTTCTAAGAACAGTGAAATCACGATTGGTTCTAAAATCGCTTAATTCTTTAGAAAACCGGCACAATGCTTTCCGACTACCAGGATGTCATGAAACGAATTACTACTGGCGATTAGTCTTGGATCTATACTTGCGAAGCGAAAACAGACGAACAAAGGTGAGGCCAAAAAATCATGTCAAAACAGGTAAATTAGGGTTAGTTGCCAGTTTTCTTCGATTATCGAAGTATGAGTACTCCGAATTGCTTCCGCCCGACCAAACTGTCAACAGAGAATACTATTTGAGTGTAATGCGTCGTAAAAGGAGGCTGGAAAACACGATGACACAAGTGTATTTGGGCCAAGGGGGACTACTTTGAGGGGGACGACAGAGATATTAAGAATTTTTTGAACAAAGTCTTACTATTTTTCGCTCGTAGTAGTATTTGTCGTACCAACTAAGTGATTAAAATTAAGTCCTTGTATGGAAAACTTTTGTACAACCAAAAAGTCAGTTTGTAATTTAAGAAAGCAAGCAATTAACACAAAAATTAGAACATCAAGTCATCGACACCTTTTCTGTGTGTTTTTCAATGAAACACACTTTATTGACTAGCTGCTCAATACAACTGGGACCGCATCTCTATATGTCACTTAAAATGGCTTACATACCCCGCTCACTCTGCATGAGCAAACGAAATCGTGCAAAAAGTACAAGAAGTTAAATGTTTCTCAAATGGTATTTGAACTCTCGATTTAGAAGCAAACTTTTAGGCAATTCATTCGTGTTTTAGGACCATGATTTACATACAGATATGTGTGTAATACTAGGGTGGGTCAAAAACAAATTTTAAAATTTTTGCCTTAAATACCTTAAAAATACTCTCGGATATGGTAAAAGATGATCCATTTAGAGGTTCCCAATTATTTTCTTAAGAAAAAGACAGGAACTTCAAGTTAAATGGGGAATGTTTATTATCATCCGAAAGAGCATTTTTCGGCATTTTCAGATGGTTTATCAGTTTAGTCCAATTTTCACTGAGCATTGTTCGAGCATTTCGACTGGTAACTGGCGAATGGCACGCGTAATGTTTTGATCCAAGGTCTGAATAGAAGCGGGATTGTCCGCATAAATTTTATGCTTTACATATGCCCACAGGAAAAAGTCTAGCGATGTGATATTACATGATCTTGGTGGTCAATCGACCTGCCCAAAACGTGAAAATATCTGCTCAGTGAACTGATCTCTCAATAAATCTATTGATTGATGCGATGTGGTGCCTTTTTGTTGAAACCAAACGTCGCCGAGAACATTAGCGTCAACTTTAATCATCAAATAGTCGGTTATCATGGCGCGATAATGGTTGTCATTGATGGTTGCGTTCTCATCGGTATCATTTTTGAAGAAATATGGATCGGTGAATCTATCGGCCTACAAACCACGTCAAACCGTTGTTTTTTCTGGATGAATGGCAGTTCTTGAATCCCTTTAGCTTGCTCTTCGTCCCAAATGCAGTAATTTTGCTCGTTTATATACCCATTGAGCTAGAAATGAGTCTCATAACTGAACAAAATTCGGCTCAAAAACGTCGAATCTTGTTGAAACTTTCCCAAACTTGATTTTGTTCGCAGTTATATACTATAGTAATCTGACATCGGTGGCCCCGAAAAATGAGCAGCTTCTTAGGGAGAGAAGAACATATACGAAATTTCATATCGATATCTCAAAAATTCAGACCCTTTTGATAGTTCGTTTAAGTCCCTACAAGATAAACTTTTCGGGTCAATTTAAAAAAAAAAAACAAAGAAGTATTCCTTCTTTCGCCATTTTGTACAATACTTTCACGTTAAAAAAATTATAAAAATTTTAATTTTTCTTTTGCTCCACCCTAATTTACACATATACATATGCCCGAATAAAATGTGTACGCACAAAATATTTTGTGGCTCTGTTTTTGTTGTTATTGACCAAAAGTTTTAATGAAATCAATAAATGACTTCTCAACTTGTTTCACTTAAATCAAAACACACTTCGTCCAAACCAAACCATTAATGAAACAACAAAAACAAATGTGCCACAAACACAGGCACAGCACTTTTTACTAGTATTCTGTATTCCCGAATGACTGTCATACATTTTATTTAACTGTAAAACTATTTCGTTTGTAACAAACTATGCCAAACTAATGATTAGAGCTTGTTTTTGTAGGCGTTTTGTTGTTGTCATTGCATTGTTTTTGTTTAACAGTGTGAAGTGTGAAATTTTGTATGGCTTTTAAAGAACATTGAAAAACAGTTATCATACGCCTGAATAATTTATAAAAACGGCACTTGGAGTGAGGCAAATTCGAGTGGAAAAGTGTTGTT
Source organism: Bactrocera correcta (assembly GCA_027475135.1). Taxonomy (NCBI): domain Eukaryota; kingdom Metazoa; phylum Arthropoda; class Insecta; order Diptera; family Tephritidae; genus Bactrocera; species Bactrocera correcta. The sequence goes on from CM050327.1 coordinate 40,404,395, forward strand.
TGGAAAATGAACTAAATAGTGGCAAAGTGTGATAATTTGTCTATGTACAGTTACTTATTAAAGCAATATTAAGAGCTTACAATAAATAAGTTAAAATAACGGCATAGCAAAAATATTTTCTCCATTTCTCAAATAAAATTTAAAAAATGACAACAAAAATGTTTAATTCCATAAACAAAGGGGGATCCATTTCGAGGTTTCCTACTTTTTCAAAGAAAAAACACAGAAACTTCGTATTTATTGGATAGTGTTTATTATCATTCGAAAAAACATTCTTTGGCATTTATATTTGAAGATTATCTGTTTCAAATGATGGCCGCGGCTACAATAAGGTTCATCCGTTGAATTCATTTTTCTTTGATTCGTCTGAGTATTTCGACTGGTAACTGGCAAATGATACGCATGTTGTTTTGATCCAAGGCCTGAATCGAAGCAGGATTGTCCGCATAGACTTTAGACTTTACAAGAAAAAGTCTAGCGGTGTGATATCATACAATATGGTAGCTAATCGACCGTCCCAAAACGTGAAATTTTTTGCTCGCCGTGGTATTCTCTCAATAAATCTTTTGATGTTGAGAGCACTGTTCAACGTACCGAATCCAAAGCGTTCAAGCCTAACATTTCCCTGATAAAATTATGTCATCAGTTCAAGATGTAGAAAGACTGTTCCGAAAGGACAATACGAGTAGTTAACAAATCTATCAAAGTGTTTTAAAAACTGCATGAATCGGAGCTTGATTGGTTTTTGTATACATTGTGTAGTCCGTGGCTTGCGGCGATCGACTTTCTCCAACTCTTATGGTTTATGCCATATTGACTTGAACAACTTGAATGGTAAGACTTCGTGCTTAAACTACTTCTCAGACAGTGTTGTGATTACTTGACTCAGTAATTCTTGAGTACGAGACAAAGCCCCCACACCAGATAAGAGAAATATATACTATACTTCATAATTTACAGTCTTTTTTTAATAAAGTCGAAAACGCAAGCCAGGAGGCTGAAAAGTGTTTATGGTCCCGATACTGTAACATCCAAAAAGGCACACTTTTCGTTTCATCCAGTTCGTTCCGGTAAGTTCCGGTAATGTCAAAGCTGTACAATTCTCTGGAATGCCAATTGCTAAAAATATCGACTAATTCATATAAATCATCGGGTCCGATAGTGATGTAGGCACTTTTTAAATTGTTCAAAAGCTAAACATTGCAGAAAAAATCTTTTGGATTCATATAAATTAAGCTGGATATGAAGAGAAGGTCCATACCAGGTACCAGCATAACATCATAGACCGAATCGATGCTAAATCGCAACAATTCGTTCCATTTCTGAAGCGGTTAGCTACTGCAAACAAAACGCTTACGACAAAGTCAAGCGCAAACGGTCAAGGTCGAAACTCATTGACCTCGCGTTCCGGTAGCTAAGCCAAAGTTGACGGTCAGAGATTTTGTTATGTGTTTGGTGGGAATAAGCAAGGTGCCGTAGCTAAGTTAGGGTTGACCGTCAGGAAGGTTTTGCCTGGAGTTTGGTGGGAAAGGACAGGGAATCATCTGCTATGAACTGTGAGGATCTATGCTAACAACAGTTGTACCAACTAAGGAAATCAATCACCCATCTTGGTCTGTAAGAGACATGTTATTTTCCATTCGGACGACACCACGCCACACACATCGATAATAACTCGCCAGAAGCTCCTTGAGCTTGGTTTGAAAGTTCTTGGAAATCCTCCTTATAGTCCATAGCTGGCATCAAGCAAGCACTTCCTGTTCTTGTCTACGGCAAATTATTTTGTTGATGAAAAATTCGCTTCAAGAGAAGCTTGTGAAAATCGACTGTTCCATGGCTTAGCCAGCAGAGACCTTTTGAATTCCCCTAGTAAATTGTGGTAGCAAACTTTGTAAGGCTGAGCATTTCTCGAAATTCCAATATTTTACAGGTTTGTTAAAATGCGCTAGTTCTTCAAGTTGCCATCGTTACTCTCAAAGCTCGGATGTAAAAACTTCTTAGCTAACTACTTTGTGCCAATCCCCAAACAGAAGGTATCTTCAAGTTAATGACAACCACTCGGTCTTCGAGGTCAGGTTGCAAAAATAGGCTGAGTTTTCGTGAGCCAACAAAAAATCCCACTTGGACAGCTGGAGACGTCTGTGCGTACTCGGTATCACAGTACTCCTAGGTACCGATCAAAAACAACGTCGCATATCTACAAAGTGCCCAGAACTTAACAACAGTTTGTATATACTGACGAAAGCCGGACAGTGAAGGAGAAAGTGTCAATATGTTTCCACCGCATTTGACTACAGTTAGGATACCTATCATTGCGGTCGTGTGTAGAAGTGTTGTTAGGAGTTAGTAGTTCTATATAACTTTTATGTTCCACTCCAGGTCAGAAGGCTTTCGCAAATGCTTGTTGCTGACCAACGCTTACTAAGCTCGCACGAAGGTCAAATATTCGGACAGTGGAGGACCTGTTCCTTCACATATTGATGGATTTGGATAAGGGTGTCCTTTCATGCGAGCTTATTGGCTTTACAGCTTCCGACGATTCGCTGTTATGCTAATGCAGACTGAAACTCAGCAACAATATTTCTGTATAGTCGGTAAATAGTAGTCAAAGTTGAAGCAGTGAAGGATAGTGGAAACCTTAGGGTTTGGAACACCGTCAATGACTGAGGTCAAAATGCTTTTAAGTAAAGGAAGGTGGGACCAACATCAAAACAATGCGTTGGTGATCTTGAAATGTCATAGCTCTACTGTTCTAAATGTCTAACTCTCAGCCGGTTTTTCACAGCTCCCTCTCTACCAATCTAGCAGTCATTGGTGAACTATGCGCTTCATAAAATGAAATCCAGCAAGCAGTTGAACGGTGTTTAGTTGAGATTAAGTGGAGAGCAGAATGTTATAAGTGCGTCCGCTTACAGTGAAGCATACTTTCAACCTTCTCCTTTCAACTTATCGAACAACCAATCAACCAAATCGAAGCACATTCTTATTTAGCTATTACAAACAAAAGGTCTGTATTTCTAAGTAGAAAAAATATGTTGCAATTTTTGGAACACTTTAATCAAATCTAAGATTAAGTGGCAACGACAAAATTGCAACTACACCAATGATTCGTTTAAATAAACTGCAATCACACGTCGTTTAAGATTAAGACAGCAGTTCAGACACTTCTCCAAAAGCAAAGAGCAACACAGACTCGCATATATCCCGCTGCAGATACAGTTATTCTTTTTATTTTTCGGTTGATGAGTAAACAATTTTGGCATAATAAGCAGAAGTTTGCATAAGTTGACTTGCAGTTGTACTGTGCCGTGGTGCAAGATTATGTTGCAAACACATATACTGCCATATGTACACAAAGTCCTTGGTTTCTCACACAAAGGATGCGCCAGCATGCGATGATCAAATGGAGTTGACACAACCAAAACAACATGAATTTTTCATGACACTAACGGCAACTATTTGGCTTTCGTTGCCAGTGATTGTGCAGAACAAGCAAAGGATACACTTGCACATGCCACTTGCTACATGCTACATGCATCTTACTAGCGAATGCAATGCTTTTACATATGCACAGTGTTGTGCAAAATTTATGCATTTTCATTAAAACTTTCTTTTGAAGGGTGATACATTTCGAGGTTACCTAGTTTTTTGAAGAAACGACACAGAAATTTCAAATTTAGTTGGGAGTGTTTATTGTCATTCAAAAATAAAATTCTTTGGCATTTATTTTCTGGAAGATTGCCTCTTTTATATACTGGCCGCGGCTACTCCTCCGATGGTCCTTCCGTTGATTCCAATTTTCGATGACTCGTTCGAGCATTTCGACAGGTTATTGGGGAATGACACACGTGATGTTTCGCTCCAAGGCCTGAATCGTAGCGGAATTGTCCGAAAACACTTTAGACTTTACTTATTTCTACAGAAGAAAGTCTAACTGTGTGATATCGCACGATCTTGGTAGCCAATCGAGCGGCCCAAAACTTGAAATTATCTGCTTACCAAGTCTTGTTTAAACCAAATGTTGTGAAGAGATCATGAGCTTCAATTTCAGGCAACAAATAGCCGATTATCATGTCCCGATAATGGACGCCATTGACGGTTACGTAATCAGCGGCATCATTTTTGAAGAAATATGGACCGCTGATTCCGCCGGCTCACAAACCACACCAAATCGTTGATTTTTCTCATGAAATGGCAGCTCTTGAATCAAAAAAGTTTGCTCTTCGTCTTGACAATTTTGCTGATTTACATATCCATTGAACTAGAAATGGGTCTCATCGCTGAACAAACTTTGGTTCCAAAATTTTTCTTGGAGTTTTTCATTTAATAGATCGAAGCGATGTCGCTTGGGAAGGTCGATCAGCTTCAGTTATTGTATTTTGTACGAGTTTGAGCAATTGGAAAGAGGTGACGCCTTTCACCAAAAGTGGTGTTCCGGTGCTATGAAATCGTAGTTCAAGCAATAATGATATGGGGTCGTTGTCTGGCAAAGGGCGCTCGGAAAAACCACACCAGAAAGGCAGCTGGAGCGTGATCAAAGAATGTCGTCATCGGTATTCATAGTGCATTAAGGACAACTAACCAACAATGGTAATAATGCCTTTCCACACGTTGCACCTGTACATAAACATAGTTGGTAGATGCTTGTCATCGAAAGCTCCAATTATAATTAGAAAAGCTGAGTATTAGAGAGGCTTCGGGCAGAGACACACGGATACTCTACTGATTCTATCGAAGTCAGAAGGGAGAGAAGATGGTGGATTGTTCTGTCGGATGATATCTATAAACTCTAGTTTAAGACTAGAAGATCACTGTAGCTTCATTCAAGCGGGAAAATAGATTTAGTGCTCGGAAATTTTCTTTGTTTCAGAGCGATGTGCATTCAATGCGAAAGCTGACCGGCTATACTGGCTTTTAGTTGACTGTGCGCTTAAAACTACTCATAGAATGAAAGAGTTCATCATTAGCAATAGCTTCAAGCTTCTTCCATATTAGACTTATATGAATGCCTGGTCACAGCGGAATCGCCGGAAAGTGCAAAACCTATTTCTTTTCTCAATTTCTTCCGATTATAAGCGAGTCTGTTTTGCAACTGACGTTGGACCTTTATATCTACAGTGAGCTCAGCAAGCGCTTGTCAATAAACAGAACTTGCGCGATTGCAAGACTGTGAAATACTAATAAATAATCGAGAAACTACATAAATTATCGAGATATATGTTACACAAATCATCGCCGTGAGGAGCTGAGTCCATTTTGCTTTGACCTTTAATTTGTATGTGTATACGCGAAATAGTCTCTCAGTTTTTGAGATATTGATCAGAAATTTTGCACACATTCTTTTTTCTCCTGGAATTTACTAATTTGTTGGAACTGTCAATATCGGACAACTATAGCATATAGCTGTCATATAAACTGACCGCTAAAACTCAACTTCTTATACGGAAAACTTTTTTATTTTGCGAGATATCTTCACGAAAGTTTACGTGGATTATTATCCAAAGTAACTGTGTAATCCACGAAGAAATTGTTCAGATCGGTTTACTATAGCATATAGCTGTCATACAAATTGAGCAATTAAAATCAAGTTCTTGTATGGAAAACTTCTTTATTTGACGAGATATCTTCACGAAACTTTACGTGGATTATTGTCTAAATCAACTGTGTAATCCACGACGAAATTGTTCAGATCGGTTTACTATAGCATATAGCTGTCATACAAACTGACCAATTAAAATGAAGTTCTTGTATGGAAAACTTCTTTATTTGACAAGATATCTTCATATAATTTGACGTGTATTATTTCCAAAGGTAAAGCTATGATATTTGGAGAAATTTTTGAGATTAGAATACAATAGCATATAGCTGCCATACAAACAGATTGAACAAAATCAAGTTCTTATATGGAAAACTTTTTTATTTATCGAGTTTTCTTTACGAAATTCGACGTGAATAATTTTTTAAAGCAAGGTTACAAACTACGAAGAAATTGTTCAGATCGGTTCACTATAGCATATAGCTGCCATACAAACTGATTGAACAAAATCAAGTTCTTATATGGAAAACTATTTTATTTGTCGAGTTTTCTTTACGAAATTCGACGTGAATAATTGCCTAAAGCAACTGTATAGTCTACAGAGAAATTGTTCAGATCGGTTCACTATAGCATATAGCTGTCATACAAACAGATTGAACAAAATCAAGTTCTTATATGGAAAACTATTTTATTTGTCTAGTTTTCTTTACGAAATTTGACGTGAATAATTGCCTAAAGCAACTGTGTAATCTACGAAAAAATTGTTCAGATCGGTTCACTATAGCATATAGCTGCCATACAAACTGGTCGATAAAAATCAGGACATTGATGTCTTAATGCTAAAGGAAATGCCCTAAGGAAGTTATTTTTTCACAAAATTATGCAAAAAATTGTTGATTGCATTTATTTTGCACAATACTGTACGCAAATTTGACAGTTGAAGTGTCAGTGTTTAAAAGAAATTCGTCAGCTTGTGTGTGCGCGACTGTGTGTGCCTGCATGTTGGCATAGAAGCAGCGGCAAACATTAAGGATAATAACGGCAATTTGTACTATGCTTGAGTTGCACTGACTTCATGACATTCAGCACATACACGGATGTATGCATGTACATATGTATGCAAGGAAGATTTCTTCTTTGCTGTACTGGCAAGTGTTTGCACTAGCGTCGTGTGCTCTCCTCCCGGCTTTTGTATTGTCACAGAGCACTCCAGTTCAGCAGTTTTCAATCATAGAGGTGTGTGTTAGGTTAGTATAAGGGTATATGATTGCTTGCGTGTTTCTACAGCGCTTCTGTATACACTCTGCCAGCACATTTCACACTTTGAGGTTATGAGTAGTGAAATGTGGGCATGAATAATAAATGCAACGCGGTCAAGCACTAAAAAGCTCAATAAACGAAAGCGTTAAGTAGATGCAGTAATTGGATATGTGGGAGTTTATATGTATGCAAACACATATATTCGTATTCATATATACAAATATATACATACATATTCCTACATACACATACATAATACATACAATTCCGGTTAACCTCTCTCAAAAATTTTCTTAAAAGTGTCCGGCATATATGTGCGACCTAAAAGCAGCTGACCACATGGTCTTCGCTCAACATACAAAACCTTCTTCTTCTCCAAAAACAACAACAACAACAACAAATTTTTACCACGCCAATTAACATTATAAATCGCATGTGTGCCAGTGATTAATTATTCCCGAAACGGACACTTAGTTTGACCCCCCAGCATAAGCCACTGTGTATATATGTATGTATGTGTGTGTGATTTTTAATGTTGCAAGCAAAGTTGTGCCTAAAAGGGCTTGCGTTACAGCTTTCAATATCTACAAATACAAATGGTAAATTCAATTTTCTTGTCCCAGTTCCAGATACTTAAGTAATGTGACTGCTGTAAATCGACACTAGCCACGCACACGCATGCATATATGTATGTACATACATACATATATACATAAATATATTATAAGTACCCATGCGTAACATGTCCACTCTATATGCTTGTTGTTGTTGTTGTTATAGTGTGCTAAGGAAATAACTTTTACCTTGTTAACATTGGCTTGACATGCGGTACGTGCGTCTTTGGCCAACACTGTCCGGCCGGTGCCCATATCACTTGTCCACCCACTCAACAAATCCCTTCCGGTTTAGTCCTTTCGTCTACGTCACCATAAACCGCAGGCATTAGTGTGAACATGTTGGTCAAATGGGGTTTCTTAGTCTCACATCAGCATCCTTTTTATGCGTGTGTGAAGACATGAGTGTTTGTATGTATGTGTATATGGCATATGTACCATTTAAGTGTGTAGGTTTATGTCTATAAGTACCTTTGTATTGGTATGTGTGTGCCGCATGTCATTTATTTGCATGTGGAGGCATATGGAGACATGTATGTATGTAATAGCGTCCATTTCAAACTATAAATATTACTGCAAGAAGTTGTTGGGTCACTTGCGTTGTTGTTGTTGTTGTATATGAAAAGGGTTATACGCTCTTGTCTGTGCTGTTTTAATATTATCGAAAATTTTCAGACATTAATTTTGACTTGGTCAACACTTAATTAATCACGCCTCGGCAAAATGTCTCAGAAATCAAAGTGGAAAACTAAAACTCATCCAAAATTGTTGTAATAATGTGTTGTGGCATATGCTTTAGAGCAGTTATGCATAAAATACATATGTATATATATTTAAGCATACAATTGTGGGCAAAAAATAGTAAGACTTGAAGGCTATTCTGAATTGACTTTAACAACTGTTTCGAGGATAGAAGAAAACGATAGCATAAGCGTATTGAGGCCAAGAGGGATTACTTTGAGAGGGATGACATAAAATTTGAAGAATAAATTAAGAATTTTAAATGTATGAACAATCTCTTACTACTCTTAGTAGTAGTAGAAATGGGACATTATGTGTATATAATATGATGAGTGTAAGCACAGGTCGTCAGGGCTCTTTTCGGACTCTAAAAACGACTTCGCCTGAGATTTAAGTCTGAACAATATATTCCGGCCCACATTCCATTTGCCATGATCATTGTGATGGTTAATATTAACACGATTTTCGAAATATTTGTTACAAACGTATTAGAAGCCTACAGTAATATGGAGATGAATCATTTCCTGAAGATTATGAAGCTTATATACATAAGTATGGTATATGGTAAATTAACAAAGATTTATTTTGACCAGACCACATAATACCATAAATAACTGTAATATTTTCGAAGAAAGCTTGTATAGCATGAAAGATGATGTTGAGAACTCTGAATAAGAGCGACACTACCAGTTTTCTTAGATTTAAGGGTATGTTCTTTCATTTGTATTTTAGTTTGACTTAAAAATGGTGCTCATTGGCGTCAATTCAGTGTTGGGCTGTTTAGTCTAAGAATCCGTAACCCATATCGACGTCTTCTTCTGACTTCTTTTTAGCTTCTTCCTTTCTAAATGCCAAAGTACGGCTCTGCAGTGGCGGATCCAGAGACGATTCTTGGTTGTAATGGAATTTATCCTTCGATTTGGGTTTCAAACTTTATTATTGTGAAAGTAATACAGTATAAATTATGAAACAAAAATTATCAATTCCAATTTTTTGATAAACAAAGTGGTTATAATCGAAAAGTCAACCATATGCATGCATTAATAGCGGCTCATTTCATTAAAAATTCAAACAGAAAAATCCTTTTACATTGCGTGTTTCATAATGCAAAGTTTTGTGAATCTTTCGATGACTTCTTCGGCGGTGATTTCGATGTCATGATACGTATGAAGCAACGCTAATCCAACTAGTCTTTTATGAAGCATGGTCGTCCTAAGCCATGTTTTGATGTGGCGAAGACAAGAGAAAGAACGTTCAGAGCTCGCGTTTTTTACAGGGAGTGTACAGAATACTTGGAGATAGGTGTGGATTGTTGGGAATATGTCGACATCACATTTTCTTAATGTTTCCAATGCAGAAATTGAAATTTCGCTGCCTTAAATTTTTGGTTGCTGCTGCCAGTGACATTGCCAGTAGCTTAATTCACATTTAAATTTCAATTGTTGTGCGCTTTGCTTATCATCCAGAAGATTCCCGAATCTTTCTATCAAGCATTCAATTAGATAATTGATTTCGTTTTCTTTTAAAGACTTGCTTTTTCTGGGAGCAACACACTCAATTGGTAACCATCCAAAACTTCTTGTCACAAACGAGCTTCCAAATCTTCTTTGATGGTATCCAGCAGAGGTATGTAGACAGAGACCCTGTAGTAATCTTCGCAAGTTTTCACGTCGTAATTTTCGCGTTTCGTTTGTCGACCACATGTTCTAGGTTTCGCTTCGTCAACATCGAGTTTTTCCGCCATTTTCTTGGCTTCTGAATAAATCAATAGGAATATTTCATCAACCTTTTCCCACTTTTTTTCCAACGTGGCAAGCAACGTCCCAATCATTTTTGATGCCTTCGCCAAATCAATTGCTTCCATTTGAAGAAGTACGCTGAGCGAATGGGTGAGCGATAGAATGTCGCTGAGACAGAAGAGCCCGACGATAAATTCGAACTTGATCAAAGCCGATATGAGAATTGTTGGTTTGCTGTTTCTCTGTTCTTCCACTCACTGATTTTTGACAGAGCTTCGATGATCAACGGTAACTTCGCAACAAATTGAAGGACAATATCGCGCCTCTCTATACATCTTGTTTCACACAACTGAACAATTTTTTCACCAAGTATCTTTGCGAATACAGTCACACGTTTTAGAAATGAGTTCTTGAAGAATTTGTCGACTTCTGGTATGGCTCTAGCAACGATTTCGATTAATCGTACTTTCACTGACTTTGAAATGCTGTTATCGTGTTTATGCGAGAAACACGGAGTCATGGCAGCATTTTTTGCTTCTTTCCGAATTTCGTTGACTGCTCCGATATCTGACAGCATGACCGCAAATCCATCAGTCTCTATCGAAGCGCATTTCTCCACTCGGAGAAAGAGGAGTCGGTGGATGGGAAATTTCTCTAATTTATTCTTTCAATTTAGTCTCAGTTTTTGAGATATTGGTCTGTAATTTTGCACACGCCTTTTTCTCAGTCTTTTTCTCACCAAGAAACCACTTATTTGTCAGAACTGCCGATATCGGACCATTATAGCAACAAGCTACCATACAAACTGAGCTACCATACAAACAGACCGATCAAACTCATATCATTGTGCGGAAAACTTTTTTATTTAACAAGATATCTTTTCGAAATTTGTTACTAATTATTCTCCTTTAATAAACCTTCTAAGAAGTTGTTTAGATCGAAACACTGTAGCATATAGTTGCCATACAAACTGATCATTCGGAATCTAGTACTTTTAAGAGATCACGACTTACGACACTTGGGAGCACATAACTTCAGACATCACACCGAACTGGCGGGCGTAGAAATTAAGCGCCTTTGTAAATTTGTGTTGGCTACTAAGCGCTTTGTCGATCTTTAAGGGGCTATACCAGTGTGACGCATGAAAAATTAGGCGATTTTCGTGAATTTTTTTAAGGGAAAGTACGTTATTGAATATTTCGAACTTCCTTGAACGTAATAAGGTATATATTCAGCTATATTTTAAGATTTTTTTTTTTCAAAAATGTTGAAAAATGACGGAGTTCTGGGCTGTCTTCGGAGGTGCCAAAAAAAGTGCCCCAACTGCTGGCATGATTCCGGCCGAATTAGTAGCTGAAACAAAAAAATTTGAAAAATTTATTTAACTTAAAAATATTTTCTATACAATGAACAACGATCTTTGAAAAATAAAAAAATCGTTCCATCCGAAAGCTATTCAAAATTTCATGGGATATTTACGGAAATATATTCTATCGAAAAAGCAAATAAAATTTTTTTTTTTTTGAAAGTGTCACACTGGTATAGACCCTTAAGTCGGAACACGGCAGTTCTATTTTCAACGGCTTCACAAATGACTACATCTAGGCCACGTGTGATCTCTGATCAGTCATCGAGCCTAATATAACCTAACCTAATCTAGTGTTTGTAATGGAAGACTTATTCATGCGGCGAGACACCGAGATAACGAAACTTGGCACGGATTTTTAGCAACGGTACACTCTTGGAAGAAATTGTTCAGATTGAGTCACTATAGTATTGTGCTGTCGTGCAAACTGACTTATCAAAATCAGATAGCTTTTTATAATAGAAGAGAATTTGACGTGTTTTCTGGATTTTCAATATCTTAACGCCAGAGACTTAATTAAATTATAGTAGAAGTATATGAATAAACACTAATTCATTCTGGATTTACCACAAAATTCTTCTTTTCAGCTATTCGGAGTGTAACTAACATCTATAATATATCCCTACTCATATTCGAACGAACTGAAGTGCAAATACACAAATGCTGACTATTTCCACTATACTCATATGTCTGACACATCCCATGTCTAACATTGAAATTCAATTTGATTGACTGCTAGCATAACGCCCTCCAATTAAATTTCTATTTACATACACTATTAATATGAAAGAGTAAAACCACCGGCTGCCTTTATCAGGGCGTTGTTGCAGCATCCCAATTGCCCATTGTCTGCACACGAACAGCGTTGCCAGGACTCTTCAGCACGCGTAACGAACTTTCGATTTTTTTTTTTACTTTTGCTTTTGCTATTCGCTGCTCTATTGAAAACGGATATACGCTAGTCAGGATGTGCGCACCTAACCCTTTCATTTGAAATTTCCGATACCACTTTTTTTCCACGCTTCCGTAGATAGGCGTTTATACAAACAAACAGAGGTGCGTACGTGTGTGTAGTGGAGATCGTAACGTCTGATCGGTTGTTGTGCGCTTGCTAGTTACGCATGCGCGGCTGTGATCCTGCTATTCGTCGTTTTGTATGTGTGTACGTTACTTCTATCTTCAGCTTGTTGTTTCTATGCGCTTATTAAATATTTAAATTTGTGCTCAGAGCTCACAAATACAATTTTTTTTGAAATTTTTTCCTACATGATTTCGATTTTTATGGTTGAAGCGTGCTCAGCTACATATTATTTATATGTGGAACAGCTGTTATTTTTGTTCCTGCAACAAATTTCTGTTGTTCGCTAGCGCACTTTCCCTAGAATTTGATAGAATTTGAATGCCTAGCAGCATGGTGAGCTCTCAGAGGTAAATATAATATATGGAGTATATACATTCATATAATATGCTCGCCCTGACAAGCTGAGTCGATCTGTCCGTGCTATTGCATTCAGGTTATAAAGGGTCTTGAGTGTGCCATTCAAGCCGAATGACTGGGTTTCCGATGATGATGTGGAGAGGGAAAGATATTTAGGGAGCAAGAAGCTTCTAAATGATAGAGTCAGATGTAGGTGGCAAGATGACGGTACAACAGTCCTAACGGGCAAGTGACTTATGAGTACACTTGGCACGTTGGATTTGTTGAGGATAACCCAGACATCAGATTTTGTCTCAGTCTGGGTTTTCTGTTTACGGGGCATGAGTCCCTTAATGCATTTTTGCATCAGAGGCATCTATTTGACGGCTCGGGTTGTTTTTGTGGGGCGGGGGTAGAGGAATTTCAGAATGACCGATATACTCGGATATTAGCGGTCTGGGTGTTATAGGGATTAGCTGTATTGATGGACGTTTAGATGCGAGTGGTGTGATCTCTACTAGTTAGAATGCCGAACAGTTAGGGGTGTGCTATTTAAGCAGCAAAGGCGTTTAGCTGGGAATTAGAGATAGCTTTTGTATGAGTGGTGTGTGTATCTGATGTGTATTTGGGGTCCAATCCGTGGCCAGCACTTCAGAGCTGTATGGAAGATTAACTGGTAGTAGTTTTGGCTACGAGGTCTGATCGGATACTGAGTTCTGGTACAATGGGGAGCAGGAGTCCTCGGACTTCGCTCCAATCTGCAAATGCGGACTGACTCCTCGAGGAGTATCGGGGTGGTTGTGGTTAAAACTCAAAAGCGGGAGGACTGACCCCTCGGAGAGCTTCGTGGTGGTTGTGGTTAAAACTCAAAAGCGTTAAGAACTGACGCTATTTCAGTTGAATGCGGAGTTGCAGTGTAACCGGTTGCCGGACCTAAAGTACGGTAGAGGCTTAGGATGGTCCTCGAACCCTACCAAGGTGGTTAGTGTGTACATTCCTGGTACTGAGAATGCCTGGTGTTCCAAGTGCTTGGTTGAGAGGTTCATGCATCCATCTTAATATAGTCCACACCTTACCCTTTCCTTAAGTGATTACTACCAGTTTCTGTCCCCGCCTACCTTTTGCTGGTAAAAAGTTTGCTTCAAAAGGAACTTGTGAAAATTTATCCTAGCTTTTTGCCAACAGGGACAAGGATTTCTATTTATCTAAGAAGCCGTGATCTCTCCAGCGCTGAAAAGGTAAATTTTGAACTATCCGAACAGTCGGCAATCGTACGTACTGTTTCGAGGTTTAGACAGGATATTATGGAGGGCGGTGTCCTTTCCCTTTACTGTTAAACTTCTATATTTCAAAATTCTCTCAGCCACCAGAGAGAATTTACATCATCCCATATTCAGTTCCCTACTTGAAGTAGATCTGCCTCAACATCAAGAGTTCTTTCCATGATTACGTCGACGACATAGCACACTTCGCCAACTAGACTTCGGGTGCTACAAGAATTAGACAAGCACTGACCGCCATTCCCTCTTAGAGAGTAGTGTACTTGATGTTAAGCCATCACCCATTGCAAACGAAGAGCTCGAGTGGCCTGAGAATATGGATATTGTAGCAGGTTAAACTTCTATTTATTCAGAATCGACCCCGTTGTACCAAATATATATATGTCCAGTTTGAAAATGTTTCCCCTCATGACCCTAACTACCTATATAAGTCGTCAGCAAACCCCTCTCATTTTTCTTATGGTTCAAATCCGTCGAAACAGTGCGTTTCTTGGACTTACCATTAAATGGCTTCGATGACAACCAACCCGTACCTTACAACCTGTAATATCCTGAAGACAACCTGATATATGAATTGGACCACTGTATTGCGTACTACCAAGTGATTAGATGAGCAATTTGTGCTGCCACAACAATAAAGTCAATATTAAACCAACAAAAGTGGAATATCTCATTAAATAGATGCATTTTAAAGATTATTTTTCGGCAGCCAATCTTTTCACACTCTCCGAGAATATTTGACTTTGCTTATTCTTCCGATTCACTTAACTACATTTACATTTCAATAGAAAAGTGTATGCAACTAAACACGAGCCGCTTATCTAATGCCTATAAATCGCCGACAAGAGCTGCCTAGTAACGATTAACAATCGACTGACCAACCCTCAGAGAAAAGTTTCACATACTTATGTATTTATATATGTTAAAGGACGATTTCATTTTTTATATTGCTGTAATATTGGTGCCTTCCACAGCATAAAAAAAAATAGATTGGAAGATTGGAAAACGGAAGGCAAACAAAGCGAACTCGCCAGGTGACTTACTGACTGATGTGGCCAGGACATGCAAAGATGCTCGCAGAAGAAATAGGAAATAAAATTGCCTTCATTTGAGCGCAGCGCACTGCTGATGTGTGCCTCTCATGTTCATGGCTCGCGGCCAAACCAAACCAATAATTCAAGTTATCACCGCCGGATATTAGAAAAAAGAACATAAACGAAGCCAAAGGACATTACATGCATCCGCCCCAACGGTCACCAAGCCATAAGCTGTATGCGTCAGCCGTCAAAGCAAAGCGTTCCGAGCCAGTACGTTGATGGCAGCTTTGTGGAGCAAGCGCGCCGAGAGACGCGCAGCGCGGCGGATCAATAAAAACACATTTGAATGTCCGTGAACCTGCGCTCCTGGGGGTGACCCTTCAATGTGCTATTTATGGCTTGCTGCTGCAGCTTCCTGTATTCGTGCTGCTCTCTTCTGCTTCCAGCATCTCTTTTTTTGTTTGTCCGCTGATAAAGTAAAGTAAACAACACCGAAGTTGTCATTGTGAAGGTGTTCATGTTGATCTAAGTTGAGTGCTGGTTGCTGCTGTTGCGCTCCCACTTTCGTGTTGTTTCGTTTTTTTTTTTCGACAAATATAAAAATAAAATCGGAAAACCGTTAGAAACGCATGGTATGTCGCTGGCAACTTTCGCTGTAGTTACTTTGCGGGCGCAAAGGTTCTTTAAGTTCGGGCACATCATCAAAAAGAAAACACTCATCGAGTGCGTTAAGAGTGTCCTGTTTGGAAAATAAATACAAGGATACAGAAAATAATCAAAGAGGCTTCGGCTGGGGTATCTTGCACACCCCAATTTGATTTCGTATTTAACTGATTTTGTATATTTCTTAGTGCAACAGCAATGCCTTCACCCCACACCAACGACTTTAAAGTTTGTGCTCATCCCAACCGCACCGCGTGGCCCTGACTTTCTTCGGCCAAGCAGCCAAATCGACAAACTTTGTTGTTTTGTTGTTGATTTCTCTTCGACTCTTCACTTGAAAGGTTTATTTACTTTCGTTTCCGTTGATATTTTCGCGTTTTTTCGAAAGTTTTGTGAAGCATCCTTAAAAGTCGAATGGTATTTGATGAGGGTATGAATTTTTTTTTATGGCATTCGCTATCTTCTCGCAGTTAGTTCACTATTTAAATGAAGTTTAAAGAATGAAGATAATTGTTTGCTTAAAGATTTTTATAAAGAAATTTTTGATATCATTTTTAAGTAAAAATTAAATTCAGAGAGCTTGAAGAACATCGCTGAAAAAGCTCTCAACTCATTTGTAGAGTTAACTACATAAGTACACCTTAACCGACAACCTTATTGACAGCACCCATAATATATGTACTACTGTGTCCAACAAATAAGGTGAGTTTAAATTGCGCATGTCGAAGGATTTGGAGAATTATTTTTTTTTTAGGTTGGCAGTACTGTTAGTCACATTTATGTCAAATTTCATGTCAAAATATTCATTAGTGTTTGAGATACGTGTCGTTTTGTGAGCTGCTAAAAGTGAGTTTTTTTTTTTTTGCGATGTCGAAATTTGTTGAGCAAAGAATTTTCATTAAATTTTATTTACGGAATCAATTTTCTGCTGCGGATACGGTGAGGATGGTGCAGAATGCCTTTGGTGATGAGGTTATGTCTAAAAAAATGTTTACAAGTGGTATAGTGAGTTCCAAACCGGCCGTGAACGTGTCGAAGACGAAGAGCGTCCAGGGCGACCATCAACCTCAACCGACGAAGCTCACGTTCAACAAATCAAAGATTTGGTGTTGAAAAACCGTCGATTAACAATTAGAGACCTTGCTGATGAAGTTGGCATATCGAAAGGCTCAGCCAATACCATTTGGAAGGATGTTTTGGGCCTCAAGCGCGTCAAATCTCGACTGGTACCGAAAACATTGAATTTTTCGGAAAAAAGGCGTCACGTTGACGTGTGTGAAACGATGCGTTCCGACTACCAGGGTGTCATGAAATGCATTATAACTGGCGATGAGACTTGGATCTATGCTTACGACTCCGAAACAACCGATCAATCGAGCGAATATCGTGCCAAAAGAGAGCAGAGAGCAAAAAAATCGCGCCAAAGTCGCTTAAGAATCAAGGTCATTTTGACTGTTTTCTTCGATTATCGTGGTGTTGTGCATTATGAATTCCTTCCAACCGGTCAAACAGTCAACAAGGAATATTATTTGAAGGTTATGCGTCATTTGCGTAAAGCTGTCCGCCTAGAAAGGCCGGAATTGTGGAAAGACAATTCTTGGTTTTTACACCACGATAATGCACCATCCCATACTGCCCTCGTAATTCGTGGTATTCACCTGATCTGGCGCCGTGCGACTTCTGGCTGTTCACCAAGCTCAAAAGACCGCTCCGGGGACACCCTTTTCTTACCATAGAGGAGATTCAAGCCGCAGCGAAGACGGAACTGAAGGCCATCCCGGAAAGTGACTACAATCAGTGTTTCGCAGATTATTGTTCAAGTCAACGCTATAATCTTCGAACTGTTTGAAATTGTTCGGATTGTGCCACAAAAGATCGATATAAGGAGATTTGGTTGCTAAATAAGCTAAATTAGATCTGAATGCTGAGTAGGCGAGTAAAACGTTTTGAAAAGAGTGGTATGTGAATTCAGTCTTTCTTATTTTTGAAGATAACTCTTATGCCATATCGATATACAGTAATACCCCGACTTCCGCTACCCCGTTTTACGCGAATTCGAAGATACGCGGTTTTTCCATTTCAGATCCTGAACAAATCGATAGCATAATAGAAGAAGTGGTCGATATCGCCAAGCAATTAAATTTAGAGGTCGATAATGATGACGTTCAAGAATTGCTAGATTCACACAATCAAGAGCTAACAATTGACGAGGTTATAGAAATGCGTAAGTATGAGCAAGATATTGACCAAACTGATTCGCTAGACCCAGTTGAATCGGTAAATCAAATGACAATTGCAAACTTAACAGAAGGGCTCAATTCAATTGAAAAGGGGTTACAAATTTTAGAAAAAATTGATTCTATTGAAGAACGCATTTCTACTACAAAACGAGGGATAAAAAAATTACTGGTATGCTACGAGGAAATTTTACGTGAAAAGAAGAAAAATTTAACTCGTCAGGCAACACTGTTAGAATATATGAAGCCTTCGACATCAAAATAACTTCGGTTTAGCTTACTTTATTCATAACAATGTAATATTTTTTTATTATCCTACACTTTATTAAACATTTTTCTTCTAAATTATTGTTTTCTTTAAACTCTGGTCCCGATTAAACAAACTTTATATGCAACGTTGAACCCCGACTTACGCGAATTCGACTTACACGGCAACCGCTCGGACCCACCTATCGCGTAAGTCCGGGGTATTACTGTATATGTACTCCACAACGACGGACGCCAATAGCGAAATGGCCCCACAACTGGGGCGAGGCTAGCCTTTCTGAACGCGAAGGTATTGCCTTCAGTTTTTGAGATAACGTTTTGAAATTTCGCAAAGTTCCATTTCACTACAAGAAGCTGATTATTTCCTTAAACCGCTGATATCAGACTACTATGACATATAGCAGATATCTTCACCACATTTGATGTGGATTATTCTCCAAAACAACGCTTTCATGCTTGAAGAAATTTTCATAATCGGTTCACTATAGCATATAGCTGCCATACAAACTGAAAAATCAAATTCATGTCTTTGAGGAGAAAACTTTTTTATTTTACGAGATATCTGCACGAAATTTGGCACGGATTATTTTTCATGATCATACTATGGTATTTGAAGAAATTTTCAAAATCGGTCTACTATAGCATATAGCTGCCATACAAATTGAACTATTAATTTCATGTCTTTGTATGGAAAACTTTTTTATTTGCCGCGATATCTGCACGAAATTTGGCACGGATTATTTTTTATGATTACACTATGATATCTGGAGAAATTTTCAAAATCGGTCTACTATAGCATATAGCTGCTATACAAACTGAATGATCAAATTCTTGTCTTTGTATGAACAACTTTTTTATTTGCCGAGATATCTGCACGAAGTTTGGCAAGGATTATTGCCCGACTCAATGCTACAATCCCTGAACAAATTGTTGAGATCGAAGCACTACAGCATATAGCTGTCATACAAACTACCTGACCAAAATCAAGTTCTTGTGTGAAAAACTTTTTTATCTGAAAAGATATCTTCACGAAATTTGGTACGATTTTTTTGCCAAATTCATCGCTTTAATTTCCAATCCATTTTTTAAGAATCATTTTTTAAGATCGAATCACTATATCAAATAGCCGCAATATAAATTGGCCGATCAAAATTCATTTCTGGTATGGAAACTGCTTTATTTGCGAAATGTAGCCGAACGTTTTTTGTTATTTTGATTGCATTTTGACATTTTATTGAATATTAAAAAAAAAAACGGCAAAAACGTATTCAAAGGCTAGTAGGGTATTATAGTCTCACATATTATTAAATATAACCTTTTAAAGTGGTAGTAGTGTTGTGAAGAGTTTTGCTTTCCGCATACCCCTTCCGCCTCTCAAGTATTTTTAGTATTTTTATTGCCGTTAAATAGCAAGCAATAAATATACAATATAAATTTCATAGATTTTTTTAATATGCCGCCACAAATTAAAATCAATTGAATTTCTTTCAGCGCAGCACATACCACTCAGGCACATAAACGCTGCGGCAATCCCTTAATATTTATGGCAAATAAACGGTAAGCAAAATGCTGAGCGTCTTAATGTGTCGAATATATATTTTTAAGTATGCCGAAAACAAATTGCCAGCAATAATTCGTCAGTATCTTTGACTGCTTAGCGAGCGAGCCGGAGGTTGTAGCGCCAGCGCTGAGGCTTGCCATCCGTCAAAGGTCGTTAATTTTTCGAATATGTGCGTCTGCCGAGCATAAATTTCGTAGCCAGCAAGTGCAGAGTTCGAGTGGCCAAATACCACGTCGAAATCGAGGGAGATGAGAGTTCAATACAAACACTAATAAAAGCCAGTTAAATGCGGCGGGTGCTAAGCTAAGGCTGCCTGTTGGGGCGGCGCAGGTTGAGTGTGGGTTAAGCGGCACACATTACGGCTGAAGTGGAGACAACAAGCGCGCGTGTGGGTTGAGCGTAAGGAATTAATTTTTCGTAAAGTTGGATGCTAAAAGAAACGGTAGAATTTTAAGTATGCAAGAAGGGCTGGCAACACAAGGAGGAGCAGAAGAAGAGAAAGTAGAAGCAGAGGAAGTAGCAGCAGAAGAAGTAGAAGAAGTAGGAGTAGAAGTAGAAAAAGCGCTATATTTTTGAAGTCAAAAACAAAAAACGTTGTATTTGCTCAAAAAATTTTTTGACGTTGCTCATGTAAAATGGCGTTTTTCGGCTTATGTGCTTTGTGCTGCCGCCACGCATGGGGTTACTTAAGGCATTATGAATATATAAATATTATATATACGCGCACATATGTGGCATTGGCGACACCCTCGAGCAATTTCTTGCCGTGGGTGCTTTTACATATATGCCACATACGCCGCAACCTCGGCATATGGCTTTATGTATTCGCATATTTATGTATATTTGCCACACGTGCCGCAGCATCGCAAAGCGCAACCCTTCTCGCTTGCGCGCTGCTTGCCTCACACTTTGCTAACTTCGACTTTGAACGCAATTGTTATATGCCTTAGCAGGCCGCCATATTTGTTGCTGTTGCAATATTTTTCACCCCCTCACATGCTCAAATAGTGTGGCATATATGCTACACAGTTATTGCCACATTTAGTTGCACATGCATATGATGCGCGCAACCTTACGGCTTCCACTTGTGTAGTCACATGGCGGCAGCGCTTCTACACGCGGAAGGGTGTGCACTCGAGAGTGTATAATTTATGGCGCCATTCGCAAGTGCGAAGCGCCGCAGAAAAAAATTTGAAAAAAACTCGAAAAATAAATATACATCTCCGGCCATATTTCTTGCAACAACCATTACGTTTGTTGCTTTCGCTTTCCCCCCGGCCCCGCCTTGTGCCGCATAAATTTATGTCAAGTATTTATAAATCAAATTCTAGTTGTCAGTTGTCTTAGCTCTCAACTAAGCTTGCAAATTGTGCGATTGTCGATTCTTCACTTTTTCTCCCTCAAATAGCGACCTGACTACATATAATTCACAAACCGTTACTTATTTCTAAGTACCCAAAGTATTGTATAATATTTTCGCGCACTTCCGCTTCCGCCGTTTGATCGCTTACAAGTATTCTCCATTAATTTTTGCTGCCATTCGTCAGCAACTGTAAAAAGTATGAAGAATTATTAGTCTCTTACTCGCATTCTGCGCTGGCAAATCGCCTTTGCCGCTCATCCCCAACATCCTTTTTGGGTTGCCATGCCAAGCATTCCATTTAATATGCGCGCTCCAGTTGCTGAATACAATTTTTTCCTGCCATTGGTTGCCATATTAAAATTAATATGCTTTCACTGCCAATTTATCGCACAATAGTTGTTTACGTTTCCAAAGCGCAGATTTATTGCCATTCTTCAATTCTGCTCCTTCCATTCCACACTCGTTGTCCATTGGGGATTTGTAACAGTAGGCGTAGCTCCCTCTTTATCTAATAATAGCTTAAGTATAGAACAAATGAGAATTATATTATATAAGCAAATATATATGCTTTTTTATAGCGCTACAAATAGAAGACTTCATCGGAAAGCAAATACATGTTTTGTTCTAAGATTAAAAACGATTACTTTCAACTAGAATATATCATTACTAACCTAAAAGATAATACAAGGTGAGTTTTGGAAGCATCAAATCACAGCATTCCAAGGACAAAAGCTGATTCTTTCAAGAAAATTCTATCAAAAAGTTATACCGTAACAGAGATTTGCCACAAAAATATTGTCGGTTTGATTCTAACTGATTTAGATATATTGAATGCACTTAAGGGGGTATTCTACTCTAGAAATCAAATTTTGGGCTGTTTTTTGAATTTTACTAAAAAAAAAAAAACAAAAAATATTTTTACCATCCATTTTTTTATGGTGTTTTTATTGATATCTTAAGAATACAGAAAAAAAAATTTACAAAAAAAATATTAAAAATTAAAATAATTGGAGGGGGGAGAGACAGGTGTAAAAAACATGGCACATCCTGGTGACCTTGATCCTAACTCTCCTGGTGGTCTGAAAAAAAAAAAAATCAAAAGAAATTCTTAATCAGTAAGAATGCTGTTATAGTCCCTACCTCAGGGATTTTTTGAAAAATGGCGACTGCCTGAAAATAAAAATCATTTTTTACGCTTTGTTTTTGAAATTCCTGATTTTTTTTTAATATTAAAAACAACAATTTTGACACGATGCTGGTAGGAACGATAAAGGATTATATAAAGAAGGTTCACACAAAATTTCAAGAAAATCGGTTGAATAGAACTTGAGATACCGTGTGGAAAAAAATAGTTTCGAGAAAAACGCGTTTAAAAAGTGAGTCTACTTACCTACCGGGCTAGGTACTGCGTCACTAAAGTAACTGTAGCTCTTAAAATAATTCTAATTTTTAAAAATCCTTTGGAGGATATGTTCTTAAGGGTCTAAACTTTAAATACATGAAAAAAAATCGAATTTTTCAAAATTTTAGAGTAGAATACCCCCTTAAGTATCCCAAAATCTAAAATAAATACGGAAAAAATTCCAGGATGTCGGTTCATTTTGCGAAATGAAAAATATTATTGAGAACAAGATATTTTTCGTCTAACTTGAAGTTAGGATGGAGCTATACATATGTAGAAGTTCACGCAAGTGAGGAAAGTTCTTTGAGCGCCAGAGACGATTCTTATACACATGGATTAAGCAGTTCATGACTTCCGGTCTTATACCAACCATTCGCTAGAAGTTGAGCTAAAGTGATAAAGCGAATGAACCTTCTGCAGGGTTGTGCGCTGGGTTTAGAAAATTAAATTATGGAGGGAACAATCCTTCTGCTGAATGCCTGTGAAAGCATAACTTCAAGAGGACGTAAACCCGTTTCCCCAATCAATGACGATGGCTCAGACGTTCTATTGTCCGCCCAGGAAGTAGTTCGAATAGCAATTAGCCGTCTGAAGAACAACAAAGCGGCGGTAGATGATGGATTGCCAGCTATTCAAATACGGCGCAGAAGACTTGATAAGGAGCATGCATTAGCTTCTTTATAGAATATGGTCGGACGAAATCGGACCTGTCGAATGGAGTTTAAGTGTGCTTTGCCCAATCCACAAAAAAAGATACCCCATTGCCGTTCGATACCAAATACCATTCAGACAATGTGACTCCGTATTTATTCAAACTACTTTTTCAATCTACTGTTGGTGAAAACAATTGGAGCTGTAGAGCTGAATAGAGAAGGTACAAGCTTCTAAAAGAGCGGACAACTGCTGGCATAAGCCGCTGACATCGATATCATTGGCCATAGTAACCGCACCGTTAGTTCTGTCTTTTGTTAGGTTTGCCAAATTCCCTGACGTTTTGGTGTATATGGGAAAATAGAGATCGAAGCTGGGATTGTTGAAGCAATTTGTTAAGTGTCTTCCAAGAGTTAAAAATTGTTTCAAACATTTAGTATTTAAGTTTCCTGGTCTTTCGGAGCGTTTTCGTTAGATCAGTTAGTCGAATAATTCATCACAAACATGACGGATCCTCGAAAAGATGGTTCGATTGCCTTTAAGGAGGCTGTAGAGAAATTTGCAGGCAATAACAAAAATCTTAACTCAAAGAAATCGGGAAAGGAAAGTTAAACACATTTCAAGCCTTAGGTTGCTTAATGATTTAGGAGATATGAGCTAATAGCAAAGTAAACGATATCTCCAAGTCATTAAGGAGATAGAAAGCGTCTTCAACATTTGTGAGGCGGCCGTAAGTCAAATACAAGCTGCGATAACTGAATTTTAGTATTTTATACTATTTCAAGACAGGAATTGTTAAGTTTTTAGAGACAGTAATATAAAGCTTCCCCTTATTGCTATTGAACAACGTTTGTGGGCTCTTACCAGTATACATAGAAGCAGATGATATGGAAACGCCCAGGAATCTCCTCCTACATTTTCCAGGCTTTGCTTCGACGAATCAGGAGATATAGCCGAAACTGACATTGGCAAAGATTGACCATCATGAAATGGAGTCCGTCGATAGTTTCTGCTACCTCGGAAACATTTTAATAACTTACGGAGGAGCAGAAACAGTTGCCAACTGTAGAATGAGTCCAGCGTAGATAGACATTTGTACGACTCTAATCGGAGTGGGCAAATTCGCAAATCTGCTGAATCACAAAGCTCAGTATATTCACCGATAGGGTAAACTCGGTTTTTCTACTGTCCAAAAAGGAAAAGGATACTCAGATTTTTCAGTTTCAGTTCAGAGAAATACTCCAGGGGGTCAAGTGATTAGAATTTGTCCGCGGTAAAGCCGGCCTGTCGTATGACATCACCAAAATCCACAAAAAAACACTATGATTTTTGTAGGGTCTAATAATAATAATGTTATAATATGCAGCTTGAACCGAAATTGTAAAACTTTGAATGAGATTTCTACTAATGAAAGATTTCTAGCTACAAATGTCACCAATCTCGAGTTAAATGGGTACACAAAAGAAAGTAGCTTCGGCTCACAAACTAGAAAAAAAGGTCTAACCGGAGACTTAATTTTGGTACCTCGTGGTGTAGTAAGCGCTTAGAGTTAGCTCCATTCTGCGCATTGCGTCAGTTCTACTGCAAGTTTTGTGGTGACTGTGGTTTAACACCGTACGCAAGAAGGACTGACCGTGTTTCAAGTGAATTTGGAGTCAGATTGTAGCCGGGAGTCGAACCCAAAATACGGTAGAGGTTTAGGTTGGACCTTGAACCCGACAAAGTTGCTATTAGATGTTCATTATATCTTACGAATTAGTACCAAGTAATGCTTGAGCCTCAAACAATGGCTCTGATCAAGGTATTGCTTTGATCTGATGTGCTCTTGTGTAGCGTGTGATCATCGACGGCAGGTACCCATGTTTAACCCAACGGATATTGTTGACCAACAGAGAAAAGAGACGCAGATTTTTCTGTTTATGTTGTTTTACTTCTTTACAGAGCAAACAATACATATGTATGTATATAGAGACCGATTTTTCTTTCTTTTCGTGGAAACATATCATCTAGACCCTATGGGCTGCATTCTGTTGTAAAATTTATCTCTGAGCTTGCGTGCGTGTAACCGCTTAAACGATCGTCGTACGTGATAAATCATCGATACCGAACGAAAATGGATTACGATTTCGGCAAATTTCCAATTTTCGAATTTCAAAGTACCGCTAATTTGCATATGAAAAACGCAGCTTGCCACCTTTACGCAAGAGAAGCAAGGATGCTTATGGATGTGTGGATGTATGTTCTATGATAGTGTGTATGTATGAGTGTATGTGTGCATAATTGTATATGTGTAAGTACATGGCATGAGAATATGAGGAAAATATCGTGTGTATGCTGTGAAGAGTAAAAATTCCTTTATTAGAAGGGATAGATATGCTTGAAAAAAGCGCTGGGTAGCTGGGTAATAGACGGCAAGCACGGAAGGGTGATATGTGATCGACGCAAAAAAAACTGAAAGCAAAAAAATTAAAAATAGTAAAAATATGCAAATTCTCAATGACACTCGGCAGCTAGGTGGGAAATAACGAGGTTGTTTTTGTAGTATATATATATGTATATATACTTAAGTATATGCATACATATGTATATATATCGGAAGCGCGCTGTAGTCCGCTCTAGCATGGCAGCTGCCGAAGCTGCAAT
This sequence comes from Bactrocera correcta, assembly GCA_027475135.1. Taxonomy (NCBI): domain Eukaryota; kingdom Metazoa; phylum Arthropoda; class Insecta; order Diptera; family Tephritidae; genus Bactrocera; species Bactrocera correcta. The sequence continues at coordinate 40,430,172 of CM050327.1, forward strand.
ATCTCTTGTATGTAACGCATAAAAGATATACTATTTTGTTGTATTTATTGAGGTTGAAATAAAAAAGTGCGTAAAATTTCGTATTTGCGCGATTTCACTCGAACTTTTTGTTATGAAAATGATTTTATGCCGGCGCCTGCTGGCGTATAAAGCACACACGCAGCCGCGCTACGGACGCAGCGCTCACAGGAGACAACTGGAAATTAATTCGCTGGCTCTGCGGTATCGTTTTCATTGCGTATGTCATTAATTTTAATTATTTAAGATGGTATTTCAAGCGAAATAAACACGAAAAAAATCGATATCAGACTTACGCCGTGGAGCTTATAACTTTTCTGCAGCAGCAAATGAAATATTTAGAATCTCCACCGTCACTGATGGCGGTAAACAAGCACAAAGAACAACAGTAACCACTAAAACAAGTAAGCAAAGTGCTAAACACGATTGCAGCCGAAAATTCATGCGCTTGCAATTTTCAGCGATCAAAGAAACTGAAAAGTCGGCCCAGAACTGCATCCTTTTACGAATAGCTGCGCGCAAATCACGAATAACACTCAAAGATAAGTCCTTCTTGACAGTTTGGTCGGTCAGAAAGAATTCGGCGTGCAGTACACCTCGATAATCGAAGAAAACTGTCAACATAACCTTGATTTTTGACCTGCTTTGTCGTGGTTTTTCGGCTTCGGTTCAGCTTGCGCGATTTTCGGGCGATTGATCGTCTGTTTCTGGGTCATAAGCTAAGATCCAAGACTCATCGCCAATAATAATACGTTTCATGACGTTCTGATAGTCGGAAAGCATTGTTTCACAGACTTTAATGCGTCACCGTTTTTCGAAAAAAGTTAGTGATTTTGGAACACATTCGTGCTTTCACTTTTCTTAGACCCAAATGTTCCTTCAAACTGGTTTTCACGCATCCTTCCGATATTGCAACAATGCCAGTAAGATTTCAGACTGTCAGCCGTCGAATTTCAAGCAACGATTTCTTTATTTTATTGACGTATTGATTATCAGCTGATATTGATGGCCATCCTGGACGTCGTTCGTCGTCAACGGGCCCTCGATCTTCTTTATACCAATCAAAAACGCTTGCTCGAGACAAACAATTATCACCGAAGGTCTTTTCCAACATTCTGAACGTTTCGGTACCAGAAATTTAATTCCGCGCTCAAAATTTAATGGAATTCACTTGTTGAATAACTTCACTCATCGTAAAAATCGCCGCTTAAATCAATACTCGTATAATCGATGTCTGAAGGCTTGAAAATTTATCCAAGGATTTAAAAAAATTTTGGCTGAGAAATAGCATATCTTGTATGCTCTATGAATGTCAAGATCATGATGTGTATGCAATTTGGTTGAAATTGGTCGAGCCGTTCTTGAGATATGAGAATTCAAATAAAGGTAGACGGTGCCAAACCCATTATATTTTCGTAGCAACTTGACTGTGAAAATGCTTCCGATATTCAATTGTTTTCCCACGTTGAAGGCAGAATGGTTAGGTTTATCATAAAAATTTTCAAACCACAGATAGTCTCCAGAGTTCTCGATTTATGTATGTTCAAGTCCTCCTCCAGAACCAATTTTTAGTAAGATGCTTTAATTTTTGATCAAGTTATCGCTTCCACGGATGGACGGACGGAAGGACGGACAGATAGTCGCGCGTAATTCAAGTTCTTCTATGCCAAATACCAACTAAGACCAGCTCCAGTAAGATATCTCAATTTCTACTCAATTTATTGCTTCAAAGAATGAACGAACAGACAATGAACTAAAATACCATTCACCGGGATTCCTCCTTTGTCAAATACCAATCAGTCATATCTCATTTCCACCTCATTTTCCAAGTTATCGATTCTATGGATGGACGAAAAGAAGTACGGACATACAGTCTCCCCAAAGTCAACTCATCTCGATTCCTCCTATATCAATTACCGACCGGCAGCAAGTTTTAGCATGATAACTCAATTTTTACTCCAGGCCGAAGTCTAAGTCCATCTCGTTTAGTAATAGCTGCTGCAACCCACGGTTAGGTGAATAAAACTATAATACTCTGTAGAAGCGTGTTGCGGGTGTCTAAAAGTACAGACGACACTAATAATGTGCGCATAATTTTCAAAATTTTTGTTGTCATAATTGTTGTGCATAAGATTTTGTGGTGGAGACAAGCAAAACAACTAAGTACAACAACTTTTTAGTACACCTAAGATACCAAGCTGTGGACGTGGTGGACCCAAGGAAAAGGCTTAATGCAGCCGAAAGCAGTCACATGAATTCATAATGGCCGCAAGAGGAACATTCTCACACACACATACTGAAGTATTTTTACACTTGTATATATAAATATATTTTTATATACTTATGCCTGACAGCTCATTACGTTAATGCCGCACATCCTGCATTAGCGCCTCCACCAAGTATCCGCTTTCTTTGAAGACAAGCAGACAAAGCGAAACCGAATTTTCCTTTTCTAAAACTTTACCAAGAAAACTGCGATGTTTTTTTATACCCTGAACAGAGTACATACATAAGTGGTTAAGGAATTTGTAACATCTAGAAGGAAGCAACGGAGCTGAGTATGTCGCGCTGATTCGATTTAACTATGTCCCTCTGTATTTACGTGAGCTAGTTCCTCAGTTTCTGGGTTATGGATCTGAAATATGACACACGTCCTTTTATTTTTAAGAAGTTTCTTATTTAGGAGAACAGCCGATATCGGCCCACTATAGCACATAGCTGCCATACAAGCTGAACCATCAAAATGAAGTCCTTTTATGGAAAACTTGCTCATTTGACGAGATAACTATACGAAATTTAGCACGGTTTACTTTCTAAAGAAACTATATTATCCATGTAAAAATCGTTTAGATCGGACCACTGTATCATATGGCTGCCATACAAAATGAAGGATAAAAATCAAGTCCTTGTAGGAAAACCTTTTTTATTTGTCCATATATCCTCACCAAATTTGGAAGAAATAATTATTGAAAACAGCGGTACAATCTCTAAAGAATTTGTTCGGATCGGATCACTTTAGCATATAGCCACCATACAAACTGATTGATTCAATTCAAGTTCTTGTATAGAAAACTATTTTATTTGTCAAGGCAGCTTCACGAAATTAGACATAAACTATTAGCGAAAACAACACTACAATCTGCGAGGAAATTGTTCAGATCGGACCACTATAGCATATAGCTGCCATACAAATCAGCGCTCAAAATCAAGATTAAGATCATATTCACCTCTCTATAAGAAATGCACTTGTGAAGGGTATTATAGTCTTGGTTTGTTGTTTTTTGTACGTGTTTATTAATATAAATAACGTGTGTGCAACATCTGGCAACGCCTTTCATGTGGTCGCCAACGGCGCTGGGGGTGGTAGTGGCCCAGCGCAGATTTTTAACCCTTTTCTCGGCGCGACTCACGCACTTTCTAACTGAAATATACACTTACACACATGCTTGTATATATACATATGTATATACCGCTTATAATATACATAGCATACAAATATGCATATAACTAAGTACATAATGCGTTTCCCCTAATGTGCGTATGCTTAGCAAAACACATAACATGAAGCCGCATAAATTATCTGCGGCGCTGAGGACTCATTGGAAATTATCTGAAAAAGGGGAAATATGCGTAGTATATAAGCTGCGGCATTTACTCGTAAGGGTTAGTTATACATATGTTCATACGTAGTAAATACATACATATGTATATACATGCATGCTCAAGTACACGTGGCGTTTGATGCGTGCTCATAACATCCCTTTAATGAGCACGTGAACATGCATACATAGATATATACATACATGCATATATGTATGAGCGCATATAAATATTCATAGATGTTTATATGTGTGGTTGCCGTGTTAATTTGAGTTCTGTTGTTTGTTCTAATTGAACTTCGTTACTATCTTGTTTGTGGCAAGACAAGAAGAAGGTGTATGAACTCATATTACTTTGATAAATACTAAGTATATACACATACATACGTTTATATACATTTTCCTATGTATATATATGTACATATATGCAAGTATGTTATATCTATGTACAAAAGTATATCGCAGTATATATCCTTAAAATATATTAAAGCAACATTTCGTGCTTTTAACATTCTAAGAAGACTGTTTGTATATATCTACACATATGTATGTACATACACTTGTATATACATACATATGTATTAAGCTAAATCCTTTTGTGTCGCGAAGTATAAATGACTTCTGCTCCTGAAATTGATTAAAATTGATTAGACCGAATTTTCGTAAGAGTTAATTACAAAGTCATTATGCTTAGGTGGTAACAAGAAACTGGGTGCTCCGGTGTGTTAGGACTGTACTAAACTTTTGCTAATAAAAAAATTTATCATTACTTAAGGGGGTATTCTGGTTTAGAAATTCGAAAAAATCAATTTTGTTTGCATATTTTAATAGTACAAGGGATGCTATATATATTTCTGGCCTAATAATGAAAATAGGCATATTTATCAACGAAAATGTTTTTTTTTTTTTCTTTTTTTTTCGTTGGATTTGGCTCGCCACACGGTCGATTGCTCTTTTGTTTCGTGCTCATACGCATAGATCCATGATTCGTCACGTGTGACGATCTTATAAACGTCTTTTGAAGCACCGCGATCGTATTTTTTCAGCATTTCTTTACACCAATCCACGCGAGCCTTTTTTTGAGCGATTGTCAAATTGTGCGGGATCCAACGAGAATAAACCTTTTTTACGGCATGCCGTTCATGCAATATCGAATGTATGCTGGTGGGAGAAATGCATGGGCATGCCTCTATCTGAAGGTATGTTACATTACGGTCTTGCATTATAAGTTCACGTATGGCATTGATGTTTTCTGGCACAAAAGCTGTTTTTGGATGACCTTCACGGAATTCGTCTTTGAACGAGCGTCGGCCACGATTGAATTCGTTCTAACAGTTTTTGACAGTGCTATAGGATGGTGCTTCATAGCCATACAAAGATTTTAGTTCATCGATGCACTCTTGTCGTGATAATCCACGTCGAAAGTTGTGAAAAATGATCGCACGAAAATGTTCGCGAGTTAATTCCATTTTTTGGCCGAGATGAATTTTTTAATTCTCTGTAAATAAAACAATTCACGTTTAAATGACAAAACGTTCTGAGTGATGTTATGCTAAAAAATGTCAAACTTTCCAATGGAAATGTCAGATTGCACCTGGCAACACTTAGTGTTGCCTAGTCCAGAAATATATATAGCATTATAGTGTCGCACTACGAAGAGTTTCTGAAAGAATTTTTTTGTTTTAATTTTAAAAAATTCCGAACCACAAAAACTAGGGAAAATACGAAACTTTTTTTAAACCTCCACCATTTTGTAAATTTTTTTTTCAAAAACGTTTCGTAGTGCGATATCTACAGTTTTACTCTTCACGGATTGCGCATAAATTGTGACTTTAGGTCACGAAAGGAATTTATATCTTGCACACCAAGACAAGCCATTGTTTCATCAGTATCTACTTCGCCGACCTACTGTTTTTTTAAATTTAATTTTTTTTCTTATATTATTTATGTTTGTATTCTTAGAATATCAATAAAAAGCATGTTAGAAATGGATCGTGAAAATAATTTTGAATTTTTTTTATCGCGTCAAAAAATACCTAAAATTCGGGCTTCTAAGCCAGAATACCCCTTTAATCATTCTTCTGGTCCGCGCTCTGGTGGTGATTTTCATCCTCATTCATCGACTAATGCTCTATGAGAGTTCTTGCAATCATCTAAAAGAGGGTGGTTTGGAGCCTTCTCAACTATTTATACTTAACTCTGACGGCTTTGTTGGATTCATTGGTTATAACCACTTGTGCATTTCAAAAAATAAAATTTTTCGAATTTAATACATTCAAAATATTCTCCAAAAATTCAAAATTCGCAGGAATGTTTGAACTTAATAAAATCGGCAGACGTTACATTAAACTGTTTACTTACTTTAAACGATCAGTACTTTAAACACTTTTCCTTGAAACGCGCTTTTCAAAGTCATTCAGAAAAATTTCTTCGAAACATCTGAATCGATCAAATTTAAAATACATAAATCACATAACCTTCTTAAATTTACATTTGTGTCAGATAATAGTTGAAGGAATATGATTTTTTATATTAATTCCATTAAATTATATATTGTCAATACCTCTTCTTGAGCACTCATTCATCCTAGCGGAGCAACTCTTTAATACTATTTGGACCAGCCTCAATAAAAAGCTCAATTCCTACTAAGTACGATAAGGTCCACTTGATTACGATCTGATAGACTGGTTAGCCTTTCTATACACCGTCGTTCTATATATTCATATACCAGTAGCCATTTGATCTTGCACACAGAGATCCCTTTAAGTGCCGCATGACTGCCGCTGAGTATGACTATACGTTCGTTGCTATAACTGCATTGGAGGTTTATCTCTACGCACCGACTTATAGCAAACCCCTCTGCTTGGAATATGCTAGGAAAGCTTCCTGAAGGTGTGGAGAGTTTTGTGCGTGATCCCGCGACTTCTGCACCAATTCCTGTAACCTTGAACTTCTTAATGAAATTTTACTTCGCAGTTAGCTTCGCGAACAAATAAAAATAAGTGTATGATTCAACGTAGTTTTTTTAGATGTTAACTTTGCGGAAAGACAAACTATTTTATGGGAAATCTGGCCAAACTCAACTGTGAGGTATTTGATTGCTGAATTTCCTCGTAACAGTTCAGGAAAATCGGATAAGAAAATAGTGCCACAAAAATTCAAGAAAATTATGCTTACAACTTCTTAATGGCATTCCTTTCATTAGTTGGAACATTTTGCGGAAGGATCTTGTTCTGCGGGTTTATAAAATGCAATTACATAGTACAAGAATTGAAGCGTAATGACCATCATTCGGTGATTTGGTCAAAAACGTGATGGCCACCGATACCAATTTTCCTTTTCTCTCTTGTAGCGGCCCATTTGTTGGAACCACCCATATCGGACCAATAAATATGTCATACAAATTGAATGATCGGAATCAAGTGCTTGCATGGAAAACTTTTGCATTTGGCGAGATATCTTCAAGATGTCATATGATTTAAAAGGCATTAAGTAAATCTCACGGGAAAGTGGCTATCAGCTGGCTCCACATAAGTAAAGCAGCACTGGCCAGTGCCTAGGGTACGCTCACGCCGCGATGTGATGTGATATACAAGTTATACGGTGATCTCACAAGAAGCTATCTACTAGCTGGCTATATAAAAAAACAGGCATCGTGCCTTGTCAGTGCTTAGGGGACTCTCATGCCTAGTGGAATCTGCCAATCAGCTGGCTCTATAAAAAGGCTCCATTCCTAGCCAGTGTTTAGTGACTCTCATGCCACGATGTGACGTAATTTGGAATCAGAACTACTTTTCTTTAAAAAGTTCATTATTTCCTTAGGGGGGTATTCTAGTCCAGAAGCATGAATTTCAGGTAATTTTTAGAGTGTCGTAAAACAAAGGCAATTAATATTTTTACTATACATTTTTTATTAGTTATTTGTTAATTTAGAAGAGTAGAGAAAAAAATTGAAAATTAAAAAAAGTAAAAAGTTTCAAAAATTATGAACTGACGAAGGGAGGGGAGGTCTCTAAAAATTTCCGTGACTATGTCCATGATTTCAACCCTCCTAGTTATCCGAAACCCAAAAAAAAGATTATTAACCTAGAATAATGTCGCAAATATTTTCACAAAATGGCGACTGCCTAAGAAAAAGTTTTTTTGGATCACTTTTTCTGACTATTTCGAATTTTTTTAAAATAATAGAAATAAAAATTTGGTGATGCGGCTAGTTTCAACCATAGACAAGTTTATAAGGAAGACTCTGTAAAAATTTCAAGTGAATCGGTCCAGTAGAACCTGAGAAATCGTGGGTATCGTTTCGAAAAAGTAAGTTTTGAGAAAAACGAGTTTAAAGTTTCGCGTTCCGGCGGAACCAGTTTGGATGCCGAGTCGGAAAAATGCCTATATCTCCGAAAATAATTTGAATTTTGAAAAATCCTCTTGTACACATATTATTGAATAGTTAAACTTTGAAAATAAAAAAAAATTAAATTTATTGACTACAATACCCACTTAGACAATACCCCATATCAAATGTCGTGAAAATATCTAATCAAATAAAAAAGTTTTTCCATAAAGCTTGTTGAGTTGAAAAGGACAATGATCTCATAATGTAGAAAAAGGGGTTATTAACCGCATAAAATGTAAAAAGGTTTTTGACTTAACTAAATATAAAGAAAGGTTGTGGACTTGGCTAAATGTAAACAAAAGTTATATACATTGCTATGATAAATTTTCTCAAAAAGTTTGTAGTAAGAAAATTATTGACCCGATGGAACCGATTTTTAACACACGAATATAGTGTTATCAGGAAAAGATGTTCTTTGAGCTTCTCTTTATAGCTTACATATTGTAAATAATAATAATACTTGCCTTAAAGTAAACCGCTTTCTTTTTCCAAGATACTGCATGCTTATTTCCTCTTACAGGCATAATTAGTTCCATTTACGATTTCAATTAGTTACATACATATGTACAAACATTTAAATCCACATTAATGCCATAAACAGCTATGAATAGACAATCACAATATTATTCCAAACTGCCACAGCTAATTTGAATTTTAAATTTGCTCTCAAATCACAAACAAATTAACTGTCTTACATAAGTACTCGTAAATAATAGGTAAACAAGCCCGATTGACCATTGTCCAGGCGCACCCTCTGCTAAACAAACTAGCGCACCGCAAGCATTAAGGGTGGCAACGTCAACCAAGGCTAACATCGTTCATACGTTCATTCCACGAAGTCAAGTTGCGGACGCTCAAACTCGATTGGCTGCCGTGGCTGACACGGCTGGTCAGCGGTTGAGTGCAACAACTGTAATGCAGCGCGACTTATTGTTATTATTGCATTAATGGCTTTACTTGTTGCACCTCATACAATGCTGCCAATATGTGAACAGTCCACGTGCTGTCGTGCCTGCATAAAGATAGCTACCTAAAAGTCACTTAGTGGTCATTTGGTCATCGAATGAGTCAATTCAATTCGCATGGCTACTTTATGCGCGACCCTTCAATTCACCAACGTTGGCTGCGTTGTCCTCTCGTCTTGTTGCTGTTTTTCCCCTGACGTCAATTTCATTATTTCCGGTTTTCATGACAACCCCAACATTCGCCGTGCAAGGATAAGTGGTCACTTCCGTGCGAAAATACATTTAGGGCAATCAAATTGACCCTTGCATTCTGGTTATAAACATACTTACTTACATAAATGTGTCTTTACGGGAAATATATACCAAATAGGCGTGTAATTGTTCGGGGGTCAAGCGTGCTACAAACTGACGTTCGATTTTTTTTGCTCGTTTCCTCGTTGATACCTTGATACCCTTGTAGTATCTATTTAGAGGCGGACAAGCGTGACAATAAGCCGATTGAGGGTGATTGGGATTTTGATTTATGGTTACATGGTTACATATGTTAACTGTAGCGATATAAAATTACAGTGATTTATGATTTTTTTGTAGCATTTCGGGAGTTTTTTCTGTGTGCTCGTGGACACATGAGCTTCTTTATGACTTAAGAGAGAAACACACTCATTTGAGTTAGAAAAAGTGTTTTAAATTGAGTCTCAGAAATATATATACATATGTATGTATATGTTTGTCTAAAAAGTCAGTTCTTGGTATATTATACAAGTTTATGTATCAACGAACTCGTCGTAAGGCAGCAATAATTGAAATTAAATGCGTGTTCTATATATATTTTCCTGCGTATTTGTGCGCGTCTGTCTCCAGCCGAGGGAAGTTACATGCCAAAAAAGTAATTAAGCAAAATGTTGTTGTCTGTGAATTAAAAAAATTTATCCCCCGAATACTTAGAAGAATATGCTCATCAAAACAGAGACAAATAGAAACTTCCTCGGGGGATAATTTCATCTTCGGCATAGAGTAATGAAAAGTTAAAGAAAAAGTCGACTACAGGCGTAATGAAAAGTAAAAGGAAAATATATTTACATATACATATGTACATACATATATGATTCAACTAACGGTAATTAAAATTGAAGTGAAATATATTAAAGTGCGTTCATAGACTTACTACTGTGCGCAAAAATAAGGTGACATTGTATTTATTTCGAAAATTCTTTATTTATTCTTCCAAATCAATTTCATCCCCTTCAAAGTAATCCCCTCCCGATGCAATGCACTTATGCCAACGGATTTTCCAATCTTCGAAACACTGGTTGTAGTCACTTTCCGGGATGGCCTTCAGTTCCGTCTTCGCTGCGGCTTGAATCTCCTCTATCGTATAAAAACGGTGTCCCCGGAGAGGTGTTTTGAGCTTGGTGAACAGCCAGAAGTCGCACGGTAATCGAAGAAAACAGTCAACATAACCTTGATTTTTGAGCGACTTTGGCGCGATTTTTTTGGTCTCGGCTCTCTTTTGGCACGATATTCGCTCGATTGATTGGTTGTTTCGGGGTCGTAAGCATAGATCCAAGTCTCATCGCCAGTTATAATGCATTTCATGACACTCTGTTAGTCGGAAAGCATCGTTTCACACACTTCAACGCGACGCCTTTTTTCCAAAAAATTCAATGTTTTCGGTACCAGCCGAGATTTGACGCGCTTGAGGCCCAAAACTATTCTTCAAAATGGTATCGGCTGAGCCTTTCGATATGCCAACTTCATCAGCAAGATCTCTAATTGTTAATTGACGATTTTTCAACACCAAATCTTTGATTTGTTGAACGTGAGCTCCGTCGGTTGAGGCTGATGGTCGCCCTGAACGCTCTTCGTCTTCGACACGTTCACGGCTGGCTTGGAACTCACTATACCACTTGTAAACATTTTTTTTAGACATAGCCTCATCACCAAATGCTTTCTGCACCATCCCAAACGTATTCGCAGTAGAAAATTGATTCCGTAATCAAAATTTAATGCAAATTCTTTGCTCAACAAATTTCGACATCGCAAAACGAAAAACTCACTTTTAGCAGCTCACAAAACGACACGTATCTCAAACACTAATGAATATTTTGACATGAAATTTGACATAAATGTGACTGACGTTACTACCACCACTAATTCTCCAAATCCTTCGACGCGCGCAATTTAAATTAAAATGTCACCATATTTTACCTAATTCTGATGCTTTAGCCAATGCCTTGAACAGCGTAGCTCCAAGTTATCTAAAGCGGGTTCAAGATAAGACCGTTCAAAAGCACAGTTGATGTTCCAGTTTCTCTCTCCTGCTTACTTCCTTGCACTATATACATTTTTCATCATTAATAATGCCAATACGGCTCACATGTGATGTCAGTAAGCAAGGACCTATGACTAGCCTGCACTGTTTTGCAGTAGTGTGTTTTTCTTTTACTCCCTTTCACATCATCTAGGCGATCCTGCATGCCCTTAAGGGGCTATACCAGTGTGACACTTTCGATAGCTTATATTTCCATAAATGTCCTGTGAAATCGGGAAGGTCGTTTCTTGAATAGTTTTTTGATCGCAGCGTTCTAAATAGCGACCGCTCGGAGGTGTAGACATATATAAGTTATACACGTTTTTTTCGAAACGACATGTTTCAAAATTAAAAACACGACCACTTTTTTTTGTAAAAAAAAACGTTTTTTTTTTCCAAAATTACGCTATTTTCTTAACTTTTCATTTTTTTCAAAACCGTAGTTCATTGTACAGAAAATATAGAAAATATATTTAAGTTTAATAAACATTTTAATTTTTTTTGTTTCAGCCACTCATTTGACCGGAATCATGCCAGCAGTTGAGGCCTTTTTTTTGCCCATAACTCCATTATTTTTCGACATTTTTGTAAAAAGAAAATTTTAAAATATAGCTGAAAATATACTTCATTACGTTCAAAGAAGTTCGAAATGTTCAATTGCGTACTTTCTCTTAAAAAAAATCACGAAAATCGTCTAGTTTTTTATGCATCACACTGGTATAGCCCCTTAAGGCATTCTGTCTTATACTGATCCGTCTGTAAGCTTTTCGGGAAATTCATTGTGTATAATTTTTAGCGGCTGATCGATTCGGTGGAAATGCGGATGCCACATTTTGGATCTGCCCGTGTAGGTGTTAAGATTCCGACTGATGAGTCACATGTCTCAGCGCTATTCATCCTTTTATAGTGTAACTTGAAATCTTCTCTACCATATAAAGCGCGGGGGTATGTGGTCTATTTTATCCAACGATCCTCTGCCTTTTGAGTTAAGCCCCAAGGTTTTTGTGGAAATTGCAACTAACGCCACCAATCTTGCAGCTGATTTCGCTGCCGAACTTTGCACTGCAATGTTAGTTGGTGGTAGGTTTAGTAATCCTAGCGCTCCCGTTATGCAGATAGCAGTAAACCGCTGTAGTCGTTCAAATAATTTCCTGAATGAGAATTTACTGGTGGCGGTCCATCACACCCATGAACCGTATAGTAAGATTTGCTTGACTTGAGTGTAACACCAATGCACAAGGAAAGGTTATAAGCTCCATGATGACCCAAACATTTACTTACGTGCGCAGAGTGCTGCACTGTATGTAATTCCATATCTATTTGGAGAAACTAATTGGACTGTTCAGGGTCTTCTTTGCTACATTGGAGTGTCTCTCCATCGGACAACAACAACGAAACTCTTACAAGTTATAATTTTGCAGTTATTCGGACTGAAGTATCTACATATATTATAGGACACATGGTTAATCAGCCTTACATTTTCCTGAAATGCCACTGTAGGCACCAAGTCTAATCCTAAAGTAACTCGAGGCTAGGGTTAAGGACTCTAGCCATATTCCTACAAGTCTTGAGCGCATAGTCAGCGTACTCAAAGCTAATATCACTTTTCTATTATTGGAGTGGATAGTCACCACTCTGACGGACGCTAAGCGCCATAGCAGTAGATCTGCTGTTAACTTAATGACAGCTACCTCCGCCTGGAAGACGCTGACCACTGCAGCCTAAAGCTGAAGTTGGTGGAAAATTCCCAGCAGAGTACTCTGCAAGCTTTGATCCATTCGGAAAATGCTTCTTTCCTTCAGCAAGTTCGTCGCTCAATTCACTCTCTCGAAGGTACTTATGTATGTGAGTAGAGAAACGGCAGTCAGAGCTGAGCGGGCTGATAATCCAAATATATTGGGATGAAGTCAAAGTATACTAGGATTTACGAGTAAGAGTGTGCAGGTTTACAGTCATCTCATTATTTAATAATCAGCTTCCGCGATCATATGGCGTGGAGCTATGTCCACCGATGCTGTAGCAACTAGACATTTAGTGTTATAATTGGGTAGTTCTTATTGCACCATAAACCCCGATGAGAGACGCCCATTGAACACGTTCTAATTTTTTTCGCGGGTGTGATTTTTTCCCACCCCTTCCACCATGCAAGAATTCTGTAGAACCTTATAGGCCTAACTATTGTTTCATAGCGCCAAAGAACTGCCTTTGGTGGGAGTCCCCAACTTTTGCCATTGACTCCCCTGCACCAATACAGGGCAACCGATGACCTCGTTGATCTTTCCTCAGGACTCCGACGAATGAGTAGATTCTTGAGAAGAAAAGGATGTGTGCAAAATTTCAGATCGATGTATTAAAACTCAAGGGATTAGTTCGCGTATATACAGACAAACGGAGTCAGAGGGACACAGCTAAATTCACACAGCTTGCCAGGCTTAATAAGGTCTCTGATTTTCCCTTGTGGGTATTCTACTTTCTAAATTGGTTGTGCTTTGCCTTCGTTGATCTTGACTCGATCTTGGGTTTCCACGAGAGCATTGTGCCTAGTATGAGTCCAAGGTACTTAACATTCATGTACTTAACTTCAGCAGGTCGCAGATGATAAGAGTACTTAACACTAACCAAAACTGCATGTCGGCCGTCAAGTTCCTCTTTCTTTTGGTAACACCCTTCAGTAGAGGAATTTAATTAGCCTTGTTCTATATATATCTATGTATGTATATCCACAGGTGCTGCGCGTAAAACATATGGTGCCACAAACGGAGTGCTTATTATACTTTATGTTAAACTGTTAGCTTACAACAAAACGTAGAGAATCCCATACACCTCGGCACGCTGTTTAAGTGTGAAAATATTCACCGCATAAGTGCAGTTGAAGAGTTAAGGCCTGCAGTGAGCAGCTGCAGGACGACAGCTTTTATCCCTAATAGTCCTTTATTACACGACAATAATGACAACAAATGGGCGAAGAAGCAGCCTTAAAAGGTCTTCATACACACACGCACACATTCACACTCACACATATCCATGTATGTACCAAGTGTGTGCCAGGTACTGCAGTATCCTGCTAACATGCCGCTTTGTGAGCAAGGACTAAAGAAGCGTTGCATTCGTGTTGCATGCATCCTTTGCAGCTTGCAAACAAATTGTTTTGTTGTGTTGATTGCTGTTTGGTTGTTGTGTATTTTTTTGCATTTGCATATGCATTGCAGCGTGCCACACGACACCCATTCAACGCTTTGTGTGCTCCAATTTGCACTTCAATGTGTTGGCCTGGCGTGGCAGGATGCGCCAGCATCCGGCCGCAGCTGTATGTGGAAATGGAGTGCGAAGCAGCGCATGAGTACGGCATGAATATGCCATGTAGTATACTTGCTGCGGCTGGGTGATGTGTTGCAAGCAGTGCAGTGGAAATTGCATGCCACACATCAAGGACCTTGCGAGTGTGCTAGGTCAGGCAGGCAGTCGCGTCGGGCGTTGTTGGTAAGGATGTTTCATTCATTCAAACGGTGAACCATACATATACATATATGTTGCACGTATCTTTGCTGCAACATGAGTTCTGTGTGCAAGTGCATATTCATTATTTACGCTCGAGTGGCAGCACTTATGTGCTTGATTTTTGATTTAAAAATTTCCATGCCATTATTTTTGCTTTGTTTGGCCACTTTTGCACTGAAATTCTTCACACTTCAATGGCAAAGTGAAAGGGAGCAATCGTATGCTTAGTCACTTAACGCGTTGCATTGAGCGCATGCAACAGGCGGCGTTGCGCTTTTGTGTCTTTTTTTTCAGCTTTTGTTGCCTGATCTCTTTACTGAGCGCTGCCGTGTATGAGAAAGATGAATGTTTATTGGCTTCTTGGTGGTTTGGTGATTACTTATGCTCAAGCATTTTATTTAATATTTATATCCTCAAACTCGCTTAGCACTTTGAAGCGCAAATGTTGCAAGTTTTAGGCGCTTATTACTAGACTTAGTCTAAGGAAGTTATATGAAAGGGTGTAAGTTATGATATGGTTAGTTGAATATATAAGCTTATATAAAATTATAGTATGTAATATATAAATAATATACATATATAAAAAATATGTGTATAGTAATTTAAGTTAAATATAGTTTAAGAATATTTTAAAGCTTAAAGCTGATGAAGAGTTGCTTCAGTTCGAACAAAGCTTATACGAGTATACAACAACACTTTGGAACAAGAAGACACGAGTATTACGACTGCGCCTAGAATTAAAGTTAAAATAACATTATAAAAGTTTATAAATGGATGCTTAGCTTGATTTTGAGCGGTCAGTTTGTATGCCAGCTATATGCTATAGTATATAGTTATATAGTGGTCCTATCTAAACAATTTCTTCTGAGTTTGTAGCATTGTCTTCGAAAATAATTCATGCCAAATTTCGTTAAGTTATCTCGTCAAATGAAAAAGTTTTCCATACAAGAATCTGATCTGTATCGTTCAGTTTATATGGCAGCTATATGCTATAGTGGTCCTATCTGAACAATTTCTTCTGAGTTTGTAGCATTGTTTTCGAAAATAATTCATGCCAAATTTCGTAGATTTACCTCGTCAAATGAAAAAGTTTTCCATACAAGAATCTGATTTGTATCGTTCAGTTTGTATGGCAGCTATATGCTATAGTAGCCCGATATCTTTGACTCCGGTAAATGAGTAGCGTCTTGAAAAGAAAAGCACGTGTGCAAAATTTCAGTTCGATATCTCAAAAGCCGAGGGATTAGTTCGCGTATATACAGACAAACGGAGTCAGAGGCTCAGAGCTAAATTCATACAGTTTTATAGAGTCTCTAACGTTGCTTTTTGGGAGTTCCACTTTCTAAATTGGTTACGCTTTGCCGAGGGATTAATGCGCGTACAGACAGACAAACGAAGTCAGAGTGACATTGCTAAGTTCACACGTCTTTTCACGCTTTGTAGGGACACTGACGTACCTTTTTGGGTGTTCCACTTACTAAATTGGGTACGCTTTGCTCTGAGGCTTCAGTGCTTTTCAAGCACAGAGCTTCTTCTAAACGATGTCCTTATTTTTAAGTTCGCTATGTATTTGAGATTAATAAAATTTCGGTTGTTCTAATAAAATCTTGCGACCAAGCAGTTAAAATGTCTGACGACTTGGCATAAAACGGGTAAGAAATTAATACTGCTAGCTTCTAAAAATATACATTGCTACAAAACTAGACTTTCAACTCTCGCTGCCTCTAAGAAATGTAAATTTAGTATACTCGCAACATACCTTTAGGGTTGCTATTATTAATCGTAGCATACCTTTAGGGTTCCTACTGTATTAATCGTAGCATACCTTTAGGGTTCCTACTGTATTAATCTAAGACAAAGTGATAGTTTCGTTGTTTTCTTTTTAAACTGGAACGCTATTGTTTTGAAGCGTTTTATTTTCAACTGCGGTAACTCTTGTTTTATAATTGTTGATCAATAAAAGCTATATATATCATGCATAGTACCTAAAAGTTAACAAGGGCGAGAATATAACAATTAATGGTTTGGATAAACATATCTTTGAAGTTGAAGTTGGGTCTTATGAGAATAAAAAAAATCTTTAAATTTGTGCTGCTGAGGCTTCACTAAGTATTTGAATACCAAGCTAGTCGATTAGAAGTTCTTACTTTACATACATAATTGTAGAATTGTAAGTTGGAAAGCGTACAGCCACCCCGATTTCAATCAACGCTAAACGCGGAATTTCGATACAGAATCGTATGACCTTTATGCTTGCTATCTTATTTAATGCTTTCGTTCCAACCATTTGGTGCTCGCAATGAAACTACTTCTATCCGTTATTCTTTTTGTGGACAGCCATTCAAGGTTTGGTGCCCGATGGATTCCGAGTATTCTGTGTCGAGCGTGTGATATACTCATAGCTGGGAATTAAAGAGAAGGTGGGATACTATTAATAATCTTTCCAGATAGTATTGCTATAAGGCAGACACTTTTTTAACGCCGTGCCCCATTATGGAAGCTGAAAGTCTGTATATACTATTTCTGAACCTGTTTAATCAGACCGTGGTTCCAGTCCTGTCATATTTGGGTCACATCTGCTACGCTTTCCTGCAGTTAATTATTGATTATATCCATTTGATCTGAACTATTTATTCAACATGCGCATAATGCTCTCTCTTGATACTTCCCGCTGAAATGAACACCGTCTCGGGTTCGTTCAAACAGGCTCCTAGTTTAGCTACCTCGCCTGCTTTTTCGTTGGCAAAAATGCCCAAATGGGGACCTTGATTATGGATAAGTGTAGTTGACCTGTCAGTGAGCTTAAAGCATTCCTGCAATTCTTGACTACACTGGAATTAAGCCTTGATGTCGACAAAGCCAGCAATGCCGTCTGGCTATCCGTATAAAAGGTTGCCTTCTGTAACTTTCCGCAGTTGTGTAATAGAAGTCCAGACTTCCTTTATGCCTAGTACTTACGCTTGGAAGTTTGGCAGACGGATAGAGACGGAAAGAAATATTTAATTGTATTTCTTTAATTTTTAGTTGGAAGAATCCAGAAAGTAGACTTCTGCACTCCGCAGAAATGTTTCCAAATAATTGTTAAAGAAATAAGATTTGGAAAGGTAAAATTCCTCGACAACATGTTGATTGATATCTAAACTTTCGAAAATACATAGACTAGATTTCAAGTATACGAGGACATGTAAATTCAGAGTGGCTTCTGCCGGCGGAAGGAAAGCTATCTATAGGTCAAAATACCTAAATTCTAGTACCCTTGGAATGGAGAGTTTAAGAAAGGGGTCGGTGGCTTTCACGATAATGGACGTTTATTGCCTGGTGCACGAACTTTGGTCTACCATGTTGGGTTCTGATCGTTTTATGAGTATTGACCAGTATTTTATTTGACCAAAGGTTATTTTCTGGGCAGTCGAACTTTCTTCTTTAAATCGTTAAGTTTTGGTTGCAATGTACATATGTATGATGTCTAAAAAGAGTCCCGAAGGAAGTCGATAATTCGATGAGGTCGACTCTGTATTCCACCCATGCTAGGTTAACTGGTTGGCGTCCTGCTGGATATATTTACATACAGCGAAAGCAATGATCAACGCACACTTTTTTTGACTTTGTTCAAAGCCTCCGTACTTGTACACTCTCAATAGGTAAAAGCATTGAAACACATGAAATTTATATGCGTGGTGTTGTGGTATAAAATAATTTAGACATAAAACTAGCTAAGTTATATATAGAATAGAAAATAATTTAAGATAAGTTTATCAGTCATGAAGAATGGCATGAGGAATGTGTATAGATTAGGCTTCATCTCTCGAGCGCATAACTTTACTCAGACGACTGTGTCGTCTTCTGCGCACCACATTCTCATCGTACTCCTCGATTTCATCATCACCATCATCGATATCGACGTCTGTGGGACGCACGGGATAGCCGTCCTCGGGTTTAACAATTTTCACACCCTTATCGCCGAAGAGTAGACAATCGAAGTTGCTAAATAAAAGAAAGAATGCTTACACTGTTTCAAAATTTTTTTCAACTTCTTCACTCACCGTTCGAATAGTTCGTAGCCTTGAAATGAGCCCGACAAATACATGCAGACATGCATATTTCGTCCCACAAACCAGATGTCGTGGAACTGTATGCAGGCTCTCGCAAAGTTGAAACGTGGCGGACGGAAGCAGAATGGCGGCGGATTCTGACCGGAGACTTTGCGCTTGAACCACACATTATTATTGACACGCATGCGCAACTCGAAAGAGAATTCCTCGGGCCGATAGACGACCTCGGTGCAGCTATTTAAGCCGATTACAGAGAGGAATCCTAAGGAATGTTATTTGTAATGATTATTGCAACATAAATTTTCAATGTTTTCAACTCACCAGCACAACATTTGCATATACCCTTGTCACAGGTGCAGGGTATGCGGCTTACTAGATTATTGATCGTGATATTTGGTAGAGATATTTGCCGGGATTGCTCCTCGAAGGCCAGCTGGTTTAGACGATAGTTTAATTGGCCCAATTGTTTCGCTGCTTCATAGGCGATATCTTCGCCGGAGTCTTCATAACGACGCTGATTGCGAGCTAAAGGTTTATAGTTATGTTGTATGACTATCTTCGTAATTTGAAGTTTTTAAAAATTGGAACAATTTTTAGTTAAATACCCGAAAGTATTGAGTGATAAAGTATTAGGATTCCAGATTACCAATAAATATATATACAACAAACTGTATGAACATAAATATTCGACAGGAAAAAGTTGGATTGCCCTAATATTTTTTTATATCTAGAAAAATTTTCCAAATATATTTCTAATATTAGATTTTAATAAGGTGTATAATTTTTAGTCCCCAAACTGCAAATATGTAGTTAATCCAATTTAGGACGCGTGAAACTTTAAAACATGGTTTAACTGATCCCAATTGTCTCTCTAGATGGCCCACCACTCCGGTTCAAACTGAGAAAATGTTGCCTAATTTAATCCTCATTTCCCACGCGAAGACTGGAGGCTGGAAGGCTTTGAGAGTGTGCCCCTCAGAATGTCCCGATGGAAGCCAGGGTAGATGACCTGTTAACTCCTGTGGGGACAGAAGAGAAGGGGTAGGAAATCCAATCGAAAATTGAGATCGGCTCTATTTACTCGGACGCGTTAAGCACGGGACGAAAGCTGATGGATCTGTTTCAGTCTCGAGCGCTTGTTCGAGGAAGCTCGGGTCGGTAATGATGATGATGTGGAACTCGCACTTCTAGAAAAGAGTTTGGACGATGAAGGTCTTTGAAATTAATTTCCAGTGACCAAACGGCGGCTTCCATCGATCGCTCGCTTAGACTAAGAAGGGACGAAGTCAATTTCGCTCAACTTATAGTCAACACAATCGGCTTTCTGAGCGTACTATTCGCAAAACCATTACCCATCTTGAGTGAAGCGAAGAAAATAAGGCAGCCGTAGCTAAAAGTGTACGTGAAGACAGTGGAGAGTCAATTCGGTACCATTCGCAGCAACTCAGACTGACGTATGCGACGACTTGGAGCATTTTACGACGAGATCTTAAATTGAAAGCATGTAAAATAAAGCTTGTGCAAAAACTTAAGCCGCTCGACTTTTCCAAGTGGCATCGTTTCGCTGTATGGGCTCTTGTATATTCCAAGAAGATCCCACATTGTCGAGCTAAATTTTGTTCAGCGATCTAAAATGGGCATCTCTGGCTTAATGGGTATGTCAACAAGCAAATTTGTTCCATTTGGGACGAAGACCCTCGTGAAGAGCTGCCATTTCTTGCAGAAAAAACAACGGTGTGTTTTGTGAGTCGGTGTAACCATCGGTTCACATTTCATCAAAAATTATGCCGGTGATGACGTAACCGTCATTACTGACCGTTATCGCGTGATAACTGCCTATTTGATGCCTGAAATTGCAGCTCATGATATCGGCGAAATTTGGTTTCAAGAAGACGGCGTCACTTCCCACATATCGTACCAAGCAACCGATATATTGAGACCGCATTTCGGTGAGCAGATAATTTCACGTTTTGGCCCTGTCGTGTGATATCACACCATTAGACTTGTTTCTGCGGGGATATGTAGAGTCCAAAGTTTATGCGGACAATCCCGCTTCGATTAAGGCCTTGGAGCAAGACATCACGTGGGTCATTGGCCGGTTACCAGTCGAAATTGGTCTCAACGGATGGAGCATCTAAGACGTAGTCGCGGCCAACATTTGAAAAAGGTAATCGTCAAAAAATAAATGCCAAAAAATTTTCTTTCGAATGATAATAAATGTTTCCTTTTTAAAAAAGTAGGAAACCTCGAAATGGTTCACCCTTTATAATAATCTAAAGCTCACTAATTATACACATTTGAAACTACTTCCGAATTCCTCCACCCAAGAGTCAGTGACTTATCGAATAATAATAATAAAAGCCACACGAAATACAAAATTAGAATACATACTAAAACTACACGGTGCTACATTTTCTTCATATACAAGTACTATATATGCTACATACAATGCGACTTGCAGAGTCATTAAATTAGACACAAACATTTTTTCCAGATCTACATGTGTATATACTCGTAAGTAAGTATCTTTCGGCTTGAACTCACTTTCTTTGGAAAACTTGTGACCGTAAAGACACTTGTCGCTTATTTTATGATCCTCATTAACTGTCCATTATACTTAGAATTATTAATCGCCTTGTACCATATATGAGTGTGTGTGTGTGCTCGGGTGTGGTGTAACAACAAGTGTAGTGTATGCAGACCAAAGCCACAATCCAAGTTGACAAACGTGTTCAATTATATATTTACATTGTATAAAATCGGCAATTTCGCAAAAGAGCATTCTAACGACCGCTTTGAAACGGGTTCATAAGACTCTTACCGCCAGTAAACATAACAACAGACATAAGTCCATATGCATATGAGTATTCAAGTGGCGAAAGCTCTTTTGCGTGTTGCAGGCTTTCTAAAAGTGATTGTCGCAAATTCTTCTGCAAGAAGCTGAAAATGTCAACAGCGAGCTATTTTTGATCATACTTCGAGGTTTTTTTTATATTATTTGAATTTTTTCTATTTTTGTTAGGATAGTCAAACTGTTTGTACGCTCCAATTGTTTCTTTTGTCTTATCGAAGAACATTGAGATTTAATTGAAAGTTCGTATACAGGTTGTCATGTTTTCACTAAAGAAAGCTGGATACTACTTTTGTGCCTCGTTTCGACTGCTTGAGAGATATGGATCTTTACTTTCTTCCATCTAATTAATAGACACATATTACCGTATAAGAAACATTCTTGTATTTTGATTGTAAAACCGAGCAGAAAGAGTTTTTCGTGTGATTAGCAGGGAATCATCTACTAATAGCTGCACCTAGTATAAGGCCAAACTCTTAACTTAGGCTCATACTATCAACAATTGCTTCGCCTAAAGTAAACAAACGACCACAACCTGCCAGATTTGCATAATATCAGAGGAATTGTGTTTTATTAGAACAACGACAGGCCTCAAAATATCGATATTGAATCACCAAAAGCTCCAGTAGCTTGGTTTAGAGGTTCCTATGCGTCCACCTTATTATTGGAAGCTGACACCATTTGGCAGGTGGTTACAACTAGCTCCTGTCCATGACGTATTTCACGCTGGTGCAAATTTCGTCTCAAGAGAAGTTTGTGAAAATGGGGTGACCTCGTTTTTTGAATAAAGTGGAAAGCGTGTCTATGAGACAATATTTTGAAATTATCTTCAAAATGGCAATACATAGACTTCCGTACAAAACGGTGCATATTTGATTCAAAACGGATCATTCTAATTATGGTAAATAAGATCTTCAATTTAATGCAAAAACTG
Source organism: Bactrocera correcta (assembly GCA_027475135.1). NCBI lineage: Eukaryota > Metazoa > Arthropoda > Insecta > Diptera > Tephritidae > Bactrocera > Bactrocera correcta. The sequence goes on from CM050327.1 coordinate 40,452,793, forward strand.
TTGTTATATTTTTTAGATCTACAAGTTTATAAAATATGTTTTATAGGCTTGATTTTATATAATTTAATTTATTTTAAGAATTATTGGAATCGTGTTAATTAATATAAATATTTTTGGATTTTACATATGTACATTTTGACATTACATATAAAAAGTTAAAATATTTTCAATCTTTTATTCGAATTTTTGTAATAGTAAAAAATTAATTTAATTCTTCATTTTATATGATATTTTTTATTACATAGAAAATTATTTTGATAGTAAAAGTTTTTTCCTTTAAAATTTTTTTTTTTTTTTGATTATATAGAAAAATATTTTGGAACTTAATTATATATTTTAAATTTTTGAAATAGTGTATAATTAATTTTTTCTTGTGTTATAATTATTTTAGTTATGTGGAAAAATATTTTGAAAATTAAATTTTTTTATTTTATATAATTTTTCTTTTTAATTATATAAAAAAAAGTTTTGAAATTTTTTTTTTTTTATTCGAGTGTTTGAAATATTATTACATAATACTTTTTCGGATTTTATATAATTTGTTTTATAAAATAGAAAAATATTTTAAAAATAGTGTTTTTTGATTTTATATACCTATTTTTTTATTGTATAGAAAAATTATTTGAATTTTTTTTATCACGGAAATAATATGAAAAAAATTTTCGATACAATGTTTTCTTAATTATATAGAAAAATGTTTTAAAAGTTTTTTTCTTTTAGAATTTTTGTAATAATATTGAAACATACTTTTTTTGGATTGTACATATATTTTTTTTTAATAGTTGAAATAATATGATAAAACTTTTTTATATAATTTTATTGATTAGATTTTTATTTATATTGGTAAAAGGTTTGGAAATTTTAATTTTTACTCAAAATTTCGAAATAATATCAAATAAATTTGTTTTGTGGATTAATATATGTTTTTAAATTAAACTGAAAATATTTTTGAAATAAAAATTTAATTTTTTTTTAATTTTTCAGATATTAATATGAGATAAGTTTTTGATTGTATATAAATTTTTATAATGATATAGAAAATATTTTGAATTTTATTAACTGGTTTGGAACTTTTAAATTTTAATTTGTATTCGAAATTTCGAAATAATATAAAATAAATTTGTTTTCTGGATTAATGTATATTTATACCCTGAACAGGGTATATTAACTTTGTCACGACGTTTGTAACACCCAGAAGGAAGCGTCGGAGACCCTATAAAGTATATATATAAATGATCAGGATGTTGAGCTGAGTCGATTTAGCCATGTCCGTCTGTCTGTCCGTCTGTCCGTCTGTCCGTCTGTCTGTATATATACGAACTAGTCCCTCAGTTTTTAAGATATCCTTTTGAAATTTTGCAAACGTCATTTTCTCTTCAAGAAGCTGCTCATTTGTCGGAACGGCCGATATCGGACCACTATAGCATATAGCTGCCATATAAACTGAACAATCGGAATCAAGTTCTCATATGGAAAACTTTCGCATTTGACAATGTATCATCACCAAATTTGGTATGGATTATTTTCTAGGGAAAAAATGTAATATCCGAAAAAATTGTTCAGATCGGTTAACCATAACATATAGCTGCCATACAAACTGAACGATCGGAATCAAGTCCTTGTATGGAAAACTTTCACATTTGACAAGATATATTCACGAAATTTGGTATATAATATTTTCTAAGGCAAAAATGTAGTCTCCGAAGAAATTGTTCAGATCGGTTAACTATAGCATATTGCTGCCATACAAACTGAACGATCGGAATCAAGTTCTTGTATGGAAAACTTTCGCATTTGACAATGTATCATCACCAAATTTGGTATGGATTATTTTCTAGGGAAAAAATGTAATATCCGAAAAAATTGTTCAGATCGGTTAACTATAACATATAGCTGCCATACAAACTGAACGATCGGAATCAAGTCCTTGTATGGACAACTTTAACATTTGACAAGATATATTCACGAAATTTGGTATAGATTATTTTTTAAGGTAACAATGTAATCTCCGAAGAAATTGTTCAGAACGAGTTACTATAGCATATAGCTTCTATACAAACTGGACACATAGTTACTAACAGAAATGCACCTGTGAAGGGTATTTAGCTTCGGTGCAACCGAAGTTAACGTTTTTTCTTGTTTTAAATTATACAGAAAATATTTTGGAAATGAAGATATGTTTTTTTAGTTTTTGAGATATTGATAGGAAACAAGTTTTTGATTCCATATACATTTTTTTCAAATAATTTTTTTTTTTCAAATAACAGATATACTTATAAACAGTGTTTTTTATTATAAATAGGAATATTTTAAATTTTTTTTTTTGAATTATGAAATACTGTTAAATTATTGTTTTTTCCATGATTTTATATAAATTTTTTGTTAATTACATATAAAAAAAAACATTTATTTTGAATTTTTGAAATTGTATAAAAATAATTTCATTTTATTTATGTGTATTTGGTTTTAATTATCCAGCAAAATGTTTTGAAATTCTCATTTTTAATTAGAGATTTGGATTAATATTAAAAAAACTTTGATTGGATTTTTTATATTTTTTTAATTATATGGAACAATGTTTAGAAAATTTATTTTTTGTTATTGGAATATACTATTTTTGATTTTATATAATTATTTTTATTACATGAAACATGTTTTAAGAACTTAATTTTTCTTCGAGTTTTGAAATAATAATAAGTATTTTTTTGTTTGATTTTATATATTTTTTAATTATATAGAAAATATTTTTGGAAAGTTGTTTTTTATTTACTAAAATAATATGAAATGTGTTTTTGATTTTGTATTAATTTTTATTTAATTATATAGAAAAATATTATAAACACTGTTTTTTCGAATTACTGAAATATTATTATTTAATTTTTTTTCATTCAAATTATCGAGAGTATATAATTAATTTATCGATTTTATTTAAGTTTTTTAAATCGTTTAGAAAAATGTTTTGAAAATTATATATTTGTTTTTTTTCGAATATTTGAAATAATTGTTAACAGTTTGTAGAGAAACATTTTGAAATCTTTTTTTTCGAATTAGTGAAAAAATATTATTTTTTATATTTTTGGTTTTTTTGATTTTAATTTTTTTATTCGAAGTTTGGAAATATTATCTTTTTTTGGATTATTGAAATATTATGGAATACATAAACATAAAATATTTTTGTAATTTTTTGTAAACCTATTTAAATCATCTAGACAAACAGCTTGTAATTTTTGTAAGTTGAATTAGAAAAATTGAAGAAAAATATTTTTTATATTATATATGTAAATATATTTTTTCTCAAATAGTTATTATTAGATATGTAGAAAACACTATGAAAACTCAAAAAAAAAAAATCAAGTTTTATTATTATTTTTTATTGGAATTATAGCAACTAAATTAATTATTTAATATTAGAAATATTATATTATATTATAAATAGAAATTTAAAGTAAATTTTTATATTTTTTGTTTCAGTGTGGATTTTTTTATATAGTTTTTAAATATTTAAAACATTCTTTTATGTTCTTTTTAATGATTTTTCCTTATTAATTTATGTATGTAATCTATTTTATAAGATTTTTTTTTTGCTTTTATGATTTTGTGATTTATGGCAAAAAAAAAATGTTTTGATTGCGAGTTTTTTCTAGGTTTTTCATTTTTTATTGAGTATTTTATTATTTATTTATATTTTATTTTTTGTTAATAATTTTCATCTTTTTTAATTTTTTTCAATTTTGTTTTTAGTTTTCATATTTGTTGAGTAATTTCTATGTTCTTTTTTTGTTTTTAGTTTTTTTATCCCATTTAATTTTGTTATTTACACTATATAATTAAAAATTTGTTTATTATATGTTTGCTTAGCTTTTTCCTCCTACTGCGCCCATAAAAACTCATAAATAATTAATTGGAAAATATTAAATTTTCGTTTTAAGAAATTTCAAGAGCTTAATGAATACTTTTGCTATAAAATATTTCGTTAAAATAAGCATAACCAGTTTATTTTAAATATAACAGAATTTTTATTTACTAAAAGTGTAAAAAAATATATATATATTTACAAAAAAGTTAATTAATAATAATTAATAATGAACACACAAACAAAATAAATATTTACAGATTTACAGTGTCTAAAGTAATACACATTAGTATATATTAAACAGACAAAAAAAGTGTTAAATATAAATTATAATTTAAAAATAAAAACAAATAAAAATTAAACACTAGTTAAATAAAAATTAGAATGAAAATTATACATTACATACAAATTACACAAAAACGTTTATAAGTTATAAACAAGAAAATATTAAAATAAAAAGTATAAATGAAAATAAAAAATTAAAAAAAAAATAAAAATTAAAACTAAAAAAAATAATTGAACATAAATTAAATATAAATAATTAAATATAAATTAAAAACAAAATTATTAACTAAAAACTTATACAAAAATATAACACATTAAAAAATAATAACATCGAAAAATATATTGACCCTTATACTTTTACGAAAAGGTGCTTTTCAACAAAATCGTTGAACAGCTCAATCTTAAAACTTAAACACTTACTAAGCTTATCACAAATTAAGATATTTATAGATATGAAATTCGAAACTATACTTAGTGAAATTCCCCATTAGGAACAGCCCTAGTCTGGCTATCTGCCATCAACGGACAAATTTTATGATGACAACGTTTTCATTAATATTTTCATACAAAACCGATTCCTCGAATTGATTTTAACATTAAGCTTTCATACGAAATTCCCCGATTCCCTGAAAATTTTAATTTTATATAACTCGTTAATATTTTCATACAAAACCGATTCATATAACCGGACAAGAAAACATTGCAACAACCGGACACGGACACTAGTTTGGTAATATTTCTTTCAAATTATCTCTGATGACTGGACGAGATTTCATAAAATGTGTAGAGGCGACTGTGTCCAATTTAAAGTTTCTGTTTGTTTTTTAATTCTTAATAATATGTAAAGTTCTGTGACAGTTTTTTTTGAGAACAATACGTAAAATGATTAAGTCAAACAAACTGACTTGATTTGATCTGGTAGGGTTTGCTGTGGCTCAGCGGAAACTAATGGAACAATTGTCATTCATTCGCTCTCCTGCATGACATTGGCTTGCTGTTATTAGTTCAATAGAATTATAGTTCTGATTTCTAGCTTCTGACTCTAAGAATACGCACGAAACTAACAGGAACAACCCTCATAGCCGGACCAAACACGGTGTATGTCCGGTTATGAGAAATTTCACTGTATTTCTACATAAAATTATAGGAAAGCAACAATAAAATTGAGTTATGTTTGATTTAATGTGTAAGCCAATAACTTTTTTAAGTATTCGGAAGATCTAACACAGAAAACTAAATTAGTTAGAGATAAAAATTAATTAAGAAAAGACAAAAAGAAATACTTAAAGTTATATTATCTACATACTTATATACAAAAAATCACTAAACACAGCTTTACAGTTATAAAAACATAAAGAAAGTGTTGCATAAATGTAAATTACCGTTAGCAAACAAGAACCCAACACTTTTTAACGCCAGTAAAAAACCAATAAAATAACGGTTAACCAGTAAAATCGAAAGTTAGTCGGAGCCTCAAGTTAGATAAATATTTACAAAGCGATAATAGAGCGGCATCGCATAGGGATTGACGAAATTCATTAGTAAATAATAGAAATAAGACATGAGGTATGAATGTGTCTTACTGCCGGTGGGATCGGAGCGTGCCACGGCGAGCAGCGAGGCGGCGCAGAGCAGATAGAAGATGAAGCGAGGATGCGCGGTCGAAGGCATTTTGGCGCACAAGCAGACGCAGCACAATTTTACTTTTAGTTTTTGGAATTTTTTTCGCTTTACGATTAACGGTAAATTTCACTTTTACGCTTTTAATGCCAACTTTGTTGTGTTTTTGTTTTTTAGCGCACAATTTGCGAATGAATTTCACGCATTACACAGACTACACGGGCGTAAACGAAGCTATTTTGGCAATAAACACAGGTTCAAGGTGATTTAATTCCAAGTAAATTTCACAAACAAGACACAAGTGAGATAAAAAAAAAAAAAAAAAAAATGCAACAGTGACCAGCGCCCACTTGTTCAACGAGAGTAAACTTTCGCTTTCGATAAGCGATCTATGTTTTGGCCAGTGATTGACGGCTTTTATGCGCTGCGCATGCGCAAATCAGCCTGTGAAACGTTGCTAATTAAAAGTGCCGCGGGAAATGGTGCACGTTTCGCAAATGAACAGCAGCCAAAAGCGAATTCCGTTGGGCGTTGTGTAGAGACAGCAATGTGCCGCAAGGCTCCAGGCTGCAATAATAACGTTGAAGGCACTTCCGCGCTACACTTTCCTTCACAGCGTTTAATTAGCGAGCGATGGACTAAAGTTTGACTAAACACTGTGTCGAGTTGAGTTGTGCTGTGTGTGTTTGACTTTTCAATTTGTACGCGTTCACCACTACCGTTCGTGCTAATGGCCAAAAGCCAACTGAGCTGTGTGCTCACGCACAAAACGGTAGCACCTCTTAACGATCGGGCGCGAAAGCAAATGAGTCAATATACAACCAAAACAAGCCGCAATCAAAGCCGTCGCCGCAAACCAGCTACGCGCTGACAACACGAACTAGCAATTACAACAATATCACTCAGTTTTAATTTCTTCGCATCTTGGCTCTTACTCTTTTACCTGTCTGCGCGCTAACACCGAGCCGCTGCCGATACTAGTAGATCAACACTGCCGGCACATAACACTGGACACGCATATCTGCCCTGCCGCCGGCTATTGCTCGCCCGTCGTTTGGCGACAGTTTACAACGCGCTTTCTTGCCGCTCACCCCGCGCCCTCACTCTCACTGCGTCGGCTATGGTTTCGGCATTGCTTATCACGTCGGTCAGTTTTGGTGTGAAAACCAGTATTTTGGTAACAAAATAAAGTTAATAGACTTTACAACAACTCGCTTACAAAGTTGCGTGTGTGCTTTTCAATTTCTCTTAAATGATTGTTTTCATTTTCTCTGCGGTTCTCACTTTTTTGCTCGATCATTCGGCACCTCTCCACAGTCCATTGATCATTATATCGCGCTAGTTTACCTATCAGCAGTGTTTGTTGTTTTACTCTAATTATCAAGTCAAGTGGGTAGAAGTGTATTGGCACAGTGTTGAGCAAATACTTGTAAATAGCATCAAGATAGAAATTTTTTAAACCAGTCGCTGAATTGGATATGTTAATGGGGTATACATATGAGTGTTCGACTTGGAACGTATATTGCTGGAGTTATTTTTTTTTTTGGCAAAATTCATTTTTATATTCAAAATAACTTCCTTCAAGGATGGTACAGTGATCCTCCAACTTGTAGATAATCGCTTCAAAATTGACCTCAGTTTCGGCAATCACCTTTTATTTCAAAGAAAACTTCTTCCCAGCGATGAATGCAGAAGCAATTCGAACCCCAATTCATGAATTTTTGCCATTGTTTTCACTGACTTATGATACGACGCATTGTCTTGGTGAAACAACACTTTCTTTCATTTAAAATGCGGTCATTTTTCAGCGAAGTCGTCCTTTAAACGGTCCAATAAGCCATGTAGTAGTCGTTGTTGGTGGTCCTCCCTTTATCAACGACGTCAGTTATTCTATGCTCATCCCAAAATATAGACGCCGTAACCTCGGCAGCCGACTCTTGCGGCTTTAAGGGCTTCGGATCGGATCTATCGTGTGCAGTCCACTCGGATGACTGTTGATGGGACTTCGGTGAGAATTGAACATTTCCAAATACTGCTCCGATTCATTAATACATCGTTGTTTTGGTCAAAAATGAGCTCGAAGGGAACCCGTCGCGCGCGGCCAGTGTTTTGGGGTCAGAGAGACAGCGTCAATACTAGATTCATACCAAAAGAACTGAATATTTTCAAAAAACGACGTCTACACATTAAAAATGTTTTCAAATATATATTTTATATATTTATATTATTTTACGCAACACTGTACACTTAACACTAGGCTTTCTAGGTTATTAATTTATATATTCACATTTATGATATGTTCTGCTCTTACGCATTGTGTACTTGTAGATATGAAAATGTATGCCCTGTCGGAAATTTCTTGGCTCGTTATTAGAACAGCAAATTTCTTATGTACTTCTTCTTCTTTGTTGGCGTAGACAACGCTTATAACCGAGTTTACAACAGCGCCAGTCGTCCTTCCTTTTCGTTGTTTCGCCTCTTTGGAAATTCCAAGTGTAGCCTCGTCCTACTCGACCTGTTCTTTCTAACGGCATTGAGTTCTTCCTCTTCCTCTGCTTACCCCGGCGGGTGCTGCGCCGAATACTGTCAGAGTTGAAGTGTTCTCTTCCGTCCAGACAACACAACCTAGCCAGTACATCCATTGTCTCTTGATTCGCTGAACTATGTCAATGTCATTGTATATGCCGTACAGCTCATCGTTCCATCGACTGCGGTTTTCGCCGTTACCAATGTGGAAAGTGCCATAAATCTTTCATGGAAGCTTTATCTCGAAAATTCGTAACGTCAACTCGTCAAATGTTGTCATCGTCCATACCTCTGCACAGTAGATGATTTGTAGAATTGGGTCTTCGTTCGTCGAGAGACGACTTTACTTCTAAATTGTTGTTAAGACCAATGATATCAATATCATCGGCGTACATCAGAAGTTGTACACCCTTGTATAGTAGAAGATTGTACTCCCTTTCAGATCTGCAGCTCGAATTATGTTCTTCAGAAGTAGGTGGAGGAAGTCGCAAGATAGGGTGTCCCTTGTTTAAACCTCGTTTAGTATCGAACGTTTCGGAGAGATCCTTCCCGACCCTAATGAAGCTTTTGGTATTGCTCAATGTCAGTTTACACAGCCGTATTAGTTTTGCGGGGATCCAAATTCAAATATATTGGCATATAGGTTTCTTATTTTCGTGTTGTCAAAAGCAGCTTTAAAATCCATGAAGAGGTGGTGTGCGTCGATCCTCTTTTCTCAGGTATTTTCCGAGAATAAGGTAAAAATACAGTGTTCAACACGCAATAAAATATTCTGTTCCTAGAAGAAGACTTTTAACGATAACCTGTTAAGGGGGTATTCTAGTCCAGAAATTAAAAAAAAAATCGAGATTCTAGATTAAAAATCGATTTTTTTTTTTATATTTTCAAAGTTTAACTATTCGAGAATATATATAAAAGTACAAGAGGATTTTCAAAATCCAAATTATTTCGGAGATATAGGCATTTTTCTGACCCGCCATCCAAACTGGTTCGGTCCGAACGCGAAACTTTAAACGCATTTTTCTCAAAACTGACTTTTTCGGAACGATACCCACGATTTCTCAGGTTCTACTGGACCGATTTACTTTAAAGTTTTATATAGTCTTCTTTATAGGCTTGTCTATGGTTGGAACTAGCCACATCTCCAAATTTTAATTTCTATTATTTAAAAAAAAAATCGAAATAGTCAGAAAAAGTGATCCAAAAAACTTTTTTTTTAGGCAGTCACCATTTTGTGAAAAATTTTTTTTCCCACTTTTCTGTAATTCCGACCATTGCGACATTATTCTAGATTAATAATCTTTTTTTCTTTCTGGTTGCAGATAACTAATAGGGTTGAAATCATGGGTATGGTCACGCGGAAATTTTTAGAGATCCCCCACTTCGTCAGCTCATAATTTTTAAAATTTTTGAAATTTTTTACTTTTTTTAGTTTCTAATTTTTTTCTTTACCCTTCTAAAATTAACAAATAACTAATAAAAAAATGGATACTAAAAATATTGCCTTTTTTTACGACGCTTTAAAAATTACCTGAAATTCATGCTTCTAGACTAGAATACCCCTTTAAAGCTGATTGAACTGAGTAATTTTTGTTTTTATTTCACATTAGGTTTAGCAAAATTCAAAAAAAAAAAATTTTGAAAAATCCTTATGAATAATTTCCTGGAGGGTCTGTATGTAATCTGTAAGCAGTAGATGATCTTTTGTGTAAACATTTTGGTTAACTATTGTCTCGAATCTAGATCAGTAAGTAATGATTTTTAATGTACTTGAATTAAAATGATATATACATAGTATAATGTTCCAATCGAACCGATCACATTACATTATTTATATACTTATAGAAAAATAATTATTAATAATAATTTTATATAAATTTTTCGTGGCACTTATTTCACACCAAAGACAGCACTTAGAACACGTGGAATTATATCAAACCAAAATGTTATAGTATTTCGTTTCTGTTAACATCCACTGCTACCAAAATAAACAATGTAAACAACGTACAATTGATCGAAATGCAGCAATATTTTAAGGCTTTCCTGTACACTTCACTGCATCTTACTTCGTCACTTCTCTAATGCATTTGTCACACTTTCCGTGTTCCCAAATGCAATCAAGTGACATATTCAGACCCAAAGCTTCCAGAACAAATGCACTCGATTGCAGTAATGCCGAAGCGAAGAAAGTTCGTGGGCTTCAATTGCAATGACAATGGCTACATGATGTGTGCATTAACTTTGTCTCAGTTAACATAAATATAATAAGAACTTTCCATGCTTTTTTTTGTGAGAAAATAAAATCAAAGATTTGTTGTCATCTTGATTGTTATATTAGTAGAAAGTGAATATTATTGGTCAATAAGTAGGTCAATTACTTTCATTGACAGAAAAATGTGATTTATCGGAAACTTGACTTTGATTTTTTACGCCACAGATTATAGAAATGCTTACGAATTTATGCAGTTAGTTTTAATAATATATTTGTAACGGTCAAAGTATACAACAAGAATACTTCTAGTCCGAAACATATACTTTTAATTTTTCTTTCGAATTTGTTAAATTCAATACTCAAACTGGAATACAATTTCGGTGTTTCAAATCAATCATTAGAGATAGATTAGAATTGATATTCAAAATAGTGTTTATACTTTACGAAGTTTGTCTGGCTTTAAATTGTATATATAACTACATACTAGAGAACCCGTCCACGCTTGCCTGTGGCTGATACATACATAGATAATAACTACTACTTCCATCTATATGATTTCTATTATTTGGATTATAACTATTAGTTAATGAGATATAATATTTTGTGAAGCAACTTGTGTTAGTTTACAAAAAAAATGGATCATAAAGCATTTCGTGTGTTAATAAAGCATTTGGCTTTTTGGGGAAAATACTGTTGAACTTGGGCTCAGGGAAATCCACCGTTGAAAAGATCTTTGCTAACCTAGAAACAGGCGAAATGAACAAAGCAGGTGCCTCGCAAGTTTATAATCCAACAAAAACAACGAATAACTGATTCTGAGAAGTGTTTAAGTGCTCTCTAATCGGAATAAAGCCAAAGTTTCTTGTCAGTGATAGAAACATAGCTCCATCATTTCCCACTGGAGTCCAATCGACAGTCATTGTAGTGGACTGCACATGATGAATCTGATGACCGGTTCTCAGGCGTGGAAAAAAACGAAAAAGGCGGCGGGAAAGGTTATGACATCATATGACATTTTTTGGGATGCACGTGGTATAATACTCGTATATACTCAACGACAGATTACTGAGCCAGTTATAATCTATTTCACTGCGTATTTGGTTGCAGTTCTTTTCTTCTATTCCAAATATTTAGCAATTGTATTATTTTTGAGAAGACTCTGTTTAAAATTGTACGCATATATTCAAATAATTCTTGCAAACATGAATTTTGAACAAATACTTATGATTCAAAATAAAATTTTTATATTTATGAGTTGTATTAAATTTTGACAAAAAGAGATAAAAGGTATCCTATGTCCTTACGCTGGTTCTAAGCTACCTCTCCACCAATTTTCAGCCAAATCGTTTCAGCCGTTCTTGAGTTATAAATGGTGTAACTAACATCAAATTCCTTTTATATATATAGATATAAAGGGTGATCCATTTCGATGTTAATTTATTTTTGTTTATTTTCATTCGAAAGAACATTATTTGGCCCGAGCCTACGTCTCAGATGGGCCAATTTTCTATGACTCGTTCGAGCATTTCGACTGGTAACTGGCGAATGACACTCGTGATCTTTTGCTCAACTGCCAGAATCGAAACAGGATCGCCCGCATAGACTTTGTACTTTACATATCCTCACAGGAAAAAGTCTGACCTTGTTATATCACACGATATTGGTGCCCAATTGGTTGGCCCAAAACGTGAAATTATTTTCTCACTGAAGTGTTCTTTCAATAAATCCATTGAAAACTGCCATGTGTGAAAAGTGGCACCGTCTTGTTGAAGCCAAATGTTGCCGAGATCACTAGCTTCAATTTCAGGCATCAAATAGTCGGTTATCATTGCGCCATAACGATCGCCATTGATGGTTACGTTCTCACCGGCATCATTTTTGGAAAATCACCGTTGTTTTTCTGGATGAAATTGCAGCTCTGGGATCTCTTCAGGTTGCTCTTTGTCCCAAATGCGGCAATTTTGCTTGCTTGTATACTCATTGAGCCAGAAATAAGCCTCATCGATGAATAAAATGTGGCCCCAAAGCGTCGGATCTTCTTGGAACATTTCAAGAGCCCATAGAGCGAATCGATGTTCTTACATAAGCTGTATTTGGTACGCTTTCAATTTAAGAACTCGACGTAAAATTTGCTAAGTCGTTCCATACCTCAGTCCGAGTTGCTGCGAACGTCGCCGAATGAACTCTCCCCGGTCTTTGTGTATACTCTCAGTTGAGACTGCTATATTTTCTTCACTGCGTGCTTTACGTGGTCTGAAAATGAGTGATGGTGTGGTGATTAGTACATTCAGTAGGCCGATTATGTCGACAATAAGTTGAGCACAGCCCACGAAATAGATTCTTTCAGAACGTGAGTTTTCAATAAAGTTGAACGATTTGTAAACGTTAATTAGGTGTGAACCTTTCCATGATAAAATGCTAAAAATACTGAATAAAAATAACATGACAGCTTGACATTGCTCATCCGTGATCTGTCAAAAAAAAACTATTGAGAAAAGTACTTGGATCACCCGTTAGCATAATAACGTTCTGTAACCGTGGCAATGGTTCCAAGGGACCTGTGTATGAAGTTTCATCAAGATATCGCAATCGTTACTCTCTCAATGTTTTTTTATAAAAAACTATATTGATATATTTTGAATTTATTAGAGATATTGATCTACCTGAATTTAATAGAGCATAATAATTCGTGTCTAGAATTATTTATCATATTCATAAATACAACTTTGGGTAATGGACTTAATCGATATATTAGGGTCAATATCATATTAAAAGTGCTTAAAACAGTGTATGTAATTAAATTGCCTAGGATTCACAACTATTAATTGATCATTTTTCATTGTTTATTCCATGCTTTCTGTTTTCCATACTACGTACTCACAAACATAACCACCTTCAATTCATAGCTAAATTAAATATATAATACTTATAAATATCGCATTAGTGCACAATGAATGACGCACGATCGATGAAAACGTGTTTTTAAATTGCTGTTTTATTTTTTACTCTGTTCCTATGGCATTATTATACCCACATACATATGTACATATACATAGTTGAGTGCATATTTTATCGATTTGCTGTTTGGCATAGTTCCGCTGTGACTTTGAAGTTGGCACACTTTGACTACTGCTAATGTATCGCTTGGTTTGAATAATTATTAACCCACACACACAAATGTCATATTTTAGCAACTTCGAAAACATACTAAGTTGATAAGACATTTATTTGACCCCTCTAAGCACCTTTTCAAGAAAACATCGCTGCTGGTCAGAAGGGAAGAGCACAGTGAATGACTCGACTTGATCATCTTCATTTCGTGAAAATTTTCTGCTTAACTGCAACTTTTTGATATAATCGACTTCAAAACTCATATGGTTGGCAAGTTGATTGAAAAGAGTGCCCGTACTTAGGCCATCATTAGGCAGATTATGCTCCTAGTTGGTACCAAAGTAAAGCTTTAACAAGATTTGGTAAAGCACATGATTTTTGCCAACTTTAGTTGAACATGTCTCTGATGTTAGAACCTTGAAAGCCGTGGAATACATATATTCCGTCTCACTCGGCTGAAGACTGGGTATTCGCTTAGATGATGTTCTACTACATATTTCATCATACGTAGCTCGTGCTCGGCATTCCAACGCATCGACTTTTCCAATTTTGTGATGGAATCCTAAATGAAAATGTCCTGTGATGATCGCTACAATATTTTTAAGTTCCGTTTTAAGTTCCGTTTTGGCTTGAAATAACAGCTTTTTAGTCTGACTACCATCTATATTACCCCAAAGTAACTTTGTGGTATGTGCTGTGTTGCTAGTGTGCCAAGACTTGAGGTGTACCTATAAGAGCCCATAGCTTCAAACAGCCTTTGAATATGTTAAATGGTCTGGTCTTCAGCGGACAAACTCTGTCAAGTTTGCGTTTTCGAGTTACCTACTGATATTCTAGTTATTGCCCGCTTGCATAAAAGCAGTGAGACTTAATAATGGCGGTACGGATAGCCTTAATTGTCGCTTGGCTGTCCACTAGAAGACTTAGAGCAGAAACCCACTTGGTACCCTCTGTCATGCCAACAATTTCGGGCAGAAAGGCTGATTTGTAGTCATTTAGTTCGAAATTACTTTCTACGTTTGAATAGCTACAGCACTCCCTCCTATTTAGTCTTTGATCCGTCGTCAAATATGAAGATCTCGACGTTGGTACAATAGACCGCAGAACAATAATTTTCACTGCTGGGGGAGTGAAAACGTTGCGTTTAATACTTCATGGATCTTCTTTTATCGGTCGCATTGCCAGTTTAGTAGTGATGCCAAGTCTGGCTACAAGGGAATAAAATCATGAGCTGTCTGGCCGTAAGCAATGCCTCTAAATTCACTTTATCATGACCAATTTCTAGACACTGCCCCAGGAAAATCAAGTTAAGGCGTGGTGAAATGTGTAGCCGATACGTTGGACGTGGTGAACGCCGACGAATACTGACGAAAACATGGAAAAGTCCACAGAGTAATTTCCGGATGACCATAAATTAAGGTTACACGAGATAGCAGACACTTTAAAGATATCTATGGACGTGTTTAACATATCGTTCCCGAATATTTACATAGGTATGAGTAAGCACTGTACGAAGAGAGTGCCGCGCGAGCTCATTTTTAACCGCAAACAACGTCCAGTTCATCATTCGGAGCAGTGTTTAGAGATGTTCAAGCGTAATAAACCAAAGTTCCTGCATCCATGTGTGATAATGGACGTAACATGACTCCATCATTTCACTCCAAAGTCCAATCGACAGCCATCCGAGTGAACTGCGCACGAAGAACCCGCTCCAAAACGTGAAAAACTACACAGTCGGCTGCCAAGGTTACAGCGTCTGTATTTTGGGGTACGCATGGAACAATTTTATTGTCAATCTTGTGAAAGAAAGAGTCATCAACTGATACTATTATAGCGTTTTTGGTTCGTTTGAAGGACGAAATCGTCGAAAAACGGCCGCATTTGAAGAGAAAGAAAGTGTTGTTTCACCAAGAAAATGCCCGCAGTCACAAGCTAGTGAAAATGATGGCAAGAATCCACGGATTTGGCTTCGAATTGCTTCCACATCTAACGTATTCACCGAATATGGTCCCCAGCGACTGGTTACTGTCCACAAATCTCAAAGGAATGCTCGCTGGAAAGAAATTTTCGTCGAATGAAGACGTGATCGCCGAAACTGAGGTCCACTTTGAAGCAATAAATAATTCAAATACTACAAAAATGGTATCGAAAAGTTGGAGGGTCACATACAGTAGAGTGATAATACAGTGTCACATCATTAAAAGGAACTAAGTTGATTAAAAACACGGCCGGGGACTTTTCAATTGACCTGTAATAGTCTCTTAGGTAAAGTTGCTTAGAATAATCCGTACAATATAATATTTTCGACTACGCGATTTTAGAAAGCAAAAAATCATCTCGCTCCAACCTACATACTATATCCATTATACTGCTTGGATCCAGTATATCACCAGATTGATTGCAGTTTCATTATTTACTTCTAAAATAGATAAATAACTCAGGCATCAAAAAACATATTGAGTTAAATTTTAGCACTTGGCTGTTTTATGGTTATAGCTTCTAACATGTGAAACTTTGATACGAAAAATATCGGAACCTTCACTTCGAATCGAAAATTTGTTTTTATGAAAGCTTTCTCAAATTTTTGATATTTTTAAGTTCTGTTGTTTTATAAAATATGCCTCAAACAAATTTTATTTTTTCGTGAATTTATTTTAATTTTTGTGCATTGTTTGGCCAGATGTTCAGCGAAAAGTCGAACGGAGTCTATTATATGCAATTTTGAATGCCGAATTAAAGTTGCTGATTGTTAATTATGAATATTTCCGAAGAGTATTGTTAGATATATTTATCGCCTCAAAAAAGCGGAAGACGTCTGCGCTTATAATTATTTTGATTTATTATACTTTTTTAATAGGTTTTCTTTATCAAAAGGGGTTTATAAATTTCAAGCTACTACCGTGTAGAAATATAAAGGGTGATCCATAGTGAGGTACACTACTTTTTTAAAGAAACTACACGGAAACTTTAAATTTAATGGGAAAAGTTTATTGTTGTTCGAAAACATATTCTTTGGCATTTATATCTCGAATATTTTCACTTTCAAATGTTAGCCGCGGCTACGTCTCAGACGGTCCGTCCGTTGAGTCCAAATTTCGATGACTTGTTCGAGGTTTTCGCTGGTCACTAGCGATCGCGACACGTGATGTTTTGCTCAAAGACCTGAATAGAAGCGGTATTGTCCACATAGACTTTAGACTTTACATATATTCATAGGAAAAAGTCTAACAATGTGATATCACAAGCTCTTGGTGGCCATTCGGCAGGCCAAAAACGTAAAATTACCGAAGTGTTCTCTGAATAAATTCATTGATTGTTGCGATGTGAAGAAAGTGGCGTCGTCTTGTTGAAACCAAATGTCGGTAAGATTACGAGCTTCAACTTCAGGCATCAAATAGTGGCTTATCATGGCGTGATGACGGTCACGATCTCACCGTCATCGTTTTTGAAGAAATGTGGACCGTTGGCAGCTTTTGAATCTCTTCAGGTTGCTCTTCGCCTCAAATGCGGCAGTTTTGCTTGTTTACATACTCATTGAGCCAGAGATGGGTCTCATCACTGAACAAAATTTGATTCTAAAATGTCGGACCTTTTTATGTATACCCTGAACAGGAAATATTAAGTTTGTCACGAAGTTTGTAACACACAGAAGAAAGCGTCGGAGACATTATAAAGTATAATATAAATGATCAGTATGTTGAGCTGAGTCGATTTAGCCTTGTCCGTCTGTCTGTCCGTCTGTCTGTATAGACACTAGTCCCTCAGTTTTTAAGATAACCTTTTGAAATTTTGCAAACGTCATTTTCTCTTCAAGAAGCTGCTCATTTGTCGGAACGGCCGATATCGGACCACTATAACATAAAGCTGCCATATAAACTGAACGATCGGAATCAAGTTCTTATATGGAAAACTTTCACATTTGACAAGATATATTCACGAAATTTGGTATATATTATTTTCTAAGGCAACAATGTAATCTCCGAAGAAATTGTTCAGATCGGTTAACTATAGCATATAGCTGCCATACAAACTGAACGATCGGAATCAAATTCTTATATGGAAAACTTTCACATTTGACAAGATATATTCACGAAATTTGGTATATATTATTTTCTAAGGCAACAATGTAATCTCCGAAGAAATTGTTCAGATCGGTTAACTATAGCATATAGCTGCCATACAAACTGAACGATCGGAATCAAATTCTTATATGGAAAACTTTCACATTTGACAAGATATATTCACGAAATTTGGTATATATTATTTTCTAAGGCAACAATGTAATCTCCGAAGAAATTGTTCAGATCGGTTAACTATTGCATATAGCTGCCATACAAACTGGACACATAGTTACTAGCAGAAATCCACCTGTGAAGGGTATTTAGCTTCGGTGCAACCGAAGTTAACGTTTTTTCTTATTTTTTATAATTTTTTACTTTTTCATTGAAGTACGAGTCAATAATTATAGCATTGTATCAGGAATGTCTAACGAAATTGGACAAGAATTTTAATCACAGCTTGCGAACGCCACGATTTCCAGCGTAATACCAGAAAAGCATTGAAAGAAAAGTCCAAAAATCGCTGGACATGTTTCTGTGCGCAAAAAAAAAAAAAAAATACAAAAACAAAGAGTTAACGAATTGGCATCTGTAGTTTGTGATAACTTTCTGGTAGTCAATGAGTAAACATTAGTATAAACATACATACATTCCATGCCGTATATATCTTCCAAAAAAGTACCAAAAGTCAAACAGTCAGTCAGCCAGTCGCTCGGCTGGGTCAAGCAGGTCGGTATGCGAATAAATTATGCTAATGCAGTCTGGCGAATCGATCAGCTGCTACCGTTTGCTTTGAAAGAGCTAGCATAGCTACAAATTGGCTGCAACGCTTACGATTATGTGCGCGCATGCGTCGGCTCAGCTGGAAAGAGCTCGCGCTTGCTAATACTACTTACGTACTAACAACAATTTCATACTTGCATGTATGTTTACTTGCATATGTTGTTGTTTAAGCTGCCAATTTTTAAGTCAAACAGCTCAGCTTCTCCCATCGTCCGCTTATTTACTCGTATTTGTTCGTAGTTTTTCGCTTTTTTTCGCTTTTCGTTCAGCACTTTGCTTTCAATATCTATGCTATCATTGTTATTGTTGTTGTAACATGGCGCTTAAGTGATTATATGTATTGTTGACCAGCGCCGTGACACTACAAATTATTTTTATTGCCAAACTATTTTTTTCCATAATCGAAAAGTTTAAATCGCGCGATCCAAGTAAAGTATATGTTGTTGCTGTAGTACATATGTACATAACTACATACGAATACTCAAGTCGGTTAGTTACTTATGTACGTCGTGTACAGTGTGCGCCATCTTCTAACGGTTTAAGTTGATTCTGGCTTAATGTTTAATACGATTCTAACCATTATGCTTTTGGTAGCTAGGCAACTCATCGAAATAGTGACGTTTTATATTGGAAATGGAGTTTGAGTTGTGTTAACTTCCCATGTCGAAAATTTTGAGGGTCATTTCACTCTGTCTGTCCACGTTAGTAACTAAAACATTACAATTTGAACCAGCTTTTATGCCAAAACCCGCTTTGGGATATATTTTTGCAAAGAATATGAAACATAATGGAAGAGTTGCTGGTTTTCGATGATCATGGATCATGTGGATCCTAATCTCTTCCCGATAATGCGAGAAAAATAACATGATATTTGTCACACTGCAAATCCCAGTGCTTCTGCAGTAAATATTCTCCAGATTTCTGTTGCTAAAATGCCAGACATTGACTTATTAAGCAGATCTCTGAACGCTGGGAAACTATATCATATTCATAACATTCTTATACAAAAAATAGAACTTCTGATAAGATAATTAAAATCATTCCTCAACGTTATCTTAATGCTACGGGCAAAGTGTGTAGAGCTTGGAATGTCCCTTCTCAATAGACGTCCCGCCGTCATAGATATACTGTTAAGGTAGTAGTCTGGTAACTTATGCCTATTTCCATGACTTCTTTGGAGGCTGGTTTTTATAGGAAAATAAAAAGGAACTATCTTGAATATGAAGTGTTTTTTTACATATTGAAAATAAAAAAATAAAAAATATTTGAAAACATTTATTACCATTATAATTATCACTCGAAGTTGGAACCTCAAAAAAAAAAAAACAAAAAACAAAAATGTACGTGGGTGGCCCGGGTGATTTTGGCGCTTGATATTATCTGAAATTAAATATTCTTGATTATTCTTAATCTATAGATATGCCATTCTGGTCGGAACTAAGAAGGAAGTTAAATTTCAAGGGTTAATAACAAAATGGCGGACTTTGAAAAAAATACTCCTTTTATTTTAGCAAAGAAAGGGTTGTCAAATATAAAGCTAGGGGTAAAAAAATTCTCGTTAGTACCGACGAGAACTATAAGTGTGTAGAACAGCCTGTTAAAATTTGAAATCAGTAGAAAAAAGTTAGGATCCCGGCCGACCAGAAAAACAATGTTTTGAAGAAAACGCGTTTAAAGTTCAACAACTCCGAGAGAGAGAACTCTGAGGCGCTCTAGGAAACTCGTTATAACTCTCGAATTGTTTCGAATTTCTGTCTGAAATTTTCACAGTATATTTTCAGGACATTGTACTTTCAAATTAAGTAAAAAAAATCGATTTTTTGAACCCAGGTTACCAGACTACTACCATAAAATGGTAATATTTCCTGGAATAAGTAATAAAATATCATATTGCTGGAATCATTTTACATATGAAAAGGGCTGCCTGTAATTTATGGACCTTCGTCGAGCTCAAAGTACACATTTCTGTGAAGTCATGGTTACATCGCTTGAAGATTATTGAAGAATTTGTGAAAGCGCTCAAATAAAATAAAGTTATTTATGTGCAACATTTTTTTGATTTTGTCAACTTACCGACATAGCAGAAGCCGCACCCTGTATATGCTAAAAAATTCGATTATTCTCAGCTTGAATTAAGTTATATTAAATCATTATGGAAAATCACTTTTCAATATTGAATATACTTACATAGAAATAAAGCGATTAAATTCAATTTACTATTTGAGATATTATTAACCTGTTAATCAAAATGTGCCAAAATAAATACCAGAACTACTTATTATTTGGTGCGTGAAAGGTAAACCAAATACTGTACCAAAACACTCGTATATTTTGCAAAAGCAATGTTGAGTAGAGGACCTGGTTAGGTTAGGTTAATCGGTTAATCTGGTAGGCCAATGAGCCACGCATAAACCAACCTTTAGGATGCCTACGCTGACGTGAGTTTTAACAGACTCTGTAGTCTCAATATCGATACTTCCTCCAGTGTATCATACCGGGGGGTCCTCAGAGGCTTACAGCGAAGTCTTGCCAATACACATGGCATGTTCTGTTATTTCACTGGTGCTTTGCTTTTGGCAATATCGTCCACTATTTCATTGCCCTTGATGGCTTTGTGACCTGGCACTCAGTAGAAGTGAAGTTGTTTGCTTCTGGCAACACTTTCAACTGCCGTCCTGCTTCCCTAGACACTTCTGGCCGCTATGCGATGCAAGATTACTGTCTTGATTGCTGCTTGGCTGTCTACGTAGATGTTGACTCTGGATTTGGCTGCAGGTGCATTAGAGGCCAGCTCCGCGGCTTTTGCAATAGCCAAGAACTCAGCTTGATATATAATATACTGCAGTGGTCCGGCAACTCACAAGGCTGCCTTATGCCTAACTATGTACAGTATACAATTACCTCGTCCCTTTTTCGAGCCACCCGTGTATATCTTTAGATTGTTGTTAACATTCCTTTACGCAAACTATCTATGTTTACTTTGAATCTTCTTTCCCAGTTGAAAAGTGGGATTATGCAGTCGTTGTTTGCCAAACCGCCATTACCCACCGAGCTATGTCTGAAGGTTCTATAAATAAATTCTCCTGCAGCCAGTAGTCGTCCCGTCGACATTGCTGCGCAGTTTTATGCGAAGAGGTCTATAGGTGGCAGGTTTAGTACCAGTTCAAGGACCGCCATTAGAGTTGTTCTAAAAGCTCTCGTTATATACAGCGCAGCGGGCCTCCGAACCCTTTCTTTTGGCTTCCGGTAGGTGGATTTTCGTACACCTGTTCATCATACTACTGCATGGTAGAGTATGAGAGAGCTGGACAATGTAGCTGAATCATTTCATTATCACTCATGAGAAGGGTTTATGAATATTACGTCGGAATTTTCAAACACTGAAAGTCATCCCGGCCAAGGCTTATAATATGTGTGAAGAAGATTGGAAGAAACGTTGGTATGCCTGCGTTGGAGCTTGTTTTGAAGGCGTTAATTAGGATCATTTAGTTTTGAAATATCTGAAAGCAACATTTTTTTGCCACTCTTAGTCAAATTTGGTTAGACCGATAATAACCGTGACATGATAGGATATAATTACAGATATAAATCGAAAGTAAACGGTGTGTGCTTAATCTATTTTTGAAAACATTGTAAACTTTGTTCGAAAGTTAACGTTATAAATATTTAAAAGCGGTTTTATAGGACAAGTTTTGACCAATCGGCTTTGGTGTCTCACCGAACGCTCCAGCTGAGCATTTCAGAGCACTCGCAAGTTTCTGCAAGAGAGTTGTAAGACGCATATTTCTGATGCATCAGAGAAATAGGAAAGACACAATAAAAAACAAATAATTTATTCATAATATTCGGGATGGCTTGATATAATGAAGATGATTTGTGTTTTATAATGATAATGATGTATACATTGCGCTTGAGACTACCTTCGACACTCGAGGTATCAGAAAAAAGCTACTTGTATGAAACAGCCTCTAAATAATAATATCATATTTTATGATATTCATTCTTCTTTATCTCCACACAACAGTTAGTAGTTTTGGATCTTTGTCCCGACCGATTTTTCTCTCGCGAGAATTCAATTCGCGATTGGAAGCTCGGCAAACCTTTTTGAGAAAGTGAGAATAACTATAATATCTTTATAGCCACTAACTACCGAAACTAGTAATTCAGATAAGTCAGCATAAGGTGGTATTCTAGTCTAGAAATTAAAAAAAATCTTTTTTTTTTATATTTTCAAAGTTTAACTATTCAAGAATATGTGTACAAGAGGATTTTTCAAAATTCAAATTATTTTCGGAGTTATAGGCATTTTTCTGACCCGGCATCCAAACTGGTTCGGCCGCAACGCGAAACTTTAAACGCGTTTTTCTCAAAACTGACTTTTTCGGAACGATACCCACGATTTCTCAGATTATACTAGACCGATTTACTTGAAATTTTTATAGAGTCTTATTTATAGGCTTGTCTATGTTTGGAACTAGCCCCATCCCAAAATTTGTATTTTCATTATTTTGAAAAAATTCGAAATAGTCAGAATAAGTGATCAAAAAACATTTTTTTTTTCAGGCAGTCGCCATTTTGTGAACAAAAAATGTTTCCCACTTTTCCTTAGTTCCGGCCATTGCGACATTATTCTAGATTAATAATCGTTTTTTCTTTTTGGTTTCAGATAACTAGGAGGGTTGAAATCATGGGCATGGTCACGTGGAAATTTTTAGAGACCCCCCACTTCGTCAGCTCATAATTTTTGAAATTTTTTACTTATTCTAGTTTTTAATTTTTTTCTGTACTCTTCAAATTAATAAATTACTAATAACAAATGGATAGTAAAAATATTATGCCGTTTTTTACGACACTTTAAAAATTACCTGAAATTCATGCTTCTAGACTGGAATACCGCCATAAGTTAAATTAGGTTAAAATTGGTCTCTGAAAGAACATCTTGTAGTGGAAGACAGGTGAAAAGTAAATGGAACTTAAAATACATTTAAGAAAATTGAGTTCAGCAATAGCCGCTAGAGGGTCAACTGTTTCCAAAGTAAAAATATAAAAAATAATTTTTTAATTTCTAAACAAAAAATTCCTCATATATATATATCGTATAACATATATTTGCAGAAGTAAAACGTAGATTCAAAGAGATGGGCACATTTAAGAACTAAAAATGATCAGCATAAAGTAAATAACGAATCACCATCGCTCTGACATCACACAAAAACGAAAGCATAGCACAGTACCCCATGTGACCTAAGCTCATAATTCGTGTGCGCCAAACAGCCTCAGCAATCAAAATGCCGATCAAGCAAAAACTAGCCAAAAACGGTCGCGTCAATCAGCTGACAAGGCAGCGCGAGTTATTCCCCATTGAGTAACTGTATTAAGAAGAGCAACCAACAAATTACATACCAAAAAGAACAACCGCTGCTTTGTTGCTCCACTGACTTTCTGGTAGAGTGGCAATAAAAGCAAAAAAGCAACGACAACATAATTATAGTGTGTCCATCACGTCTAATGCAAACAGAGATGATTTTATGTGCTGAAATTTTTTTATTTTGGTATCTAGTGATTCTTCTTTTTGTCTTTATTTTTTTTTAATTTTTAGTTTTTTTTTAATTTTTGCTTCTTTCGTGTTGTCTTGTTACATATTGGGTGGTGAGTTGCTGGAATGCTTTGATTTACTTGAATATGATTAAGAGTTTTCGAACCTTTCAGGCTTTAACATAATCAGTAATGGCTATATTTAAGAAGGGAATAGTAAAAGTGAGGGTTTAATATGCATTTAACATACAAATAATTTATTTTAGCTGTCTTAATTTAAAGAAGAAATACAGAAAATTCAAATTTAATGGGGAGTATTTATTATCATTCGAAAGAACATTCTTTGGCATTAATTTTTTGAAGATTATCTCTTTCAAATGTTGGCTGTGGCTACGTCTTAGATGTTCCATCCGTTGAGTTTAATTTTCGATGATACTTACGAGTATTTCGACTGGTAACTGGCGAATGAGACATGCGATGTTTTGCTCCAAGGCCTGATTTGAAGCGGGATTGTCTGCATAGACTTTAAACTTAACACATCCCCATAGGAAAAAGTCTAACGATGTCATACTATACGATCTGGGTGGCCAATTGACCAGAACAAAACATGAAATTACCTGTTCTTCGAAGTGCTCCCTCAATAAATCTATTAACCGATGCGATGTGTGGGAAATGGGGCCGTCTTGTTGAAACCAAATATGGGCGAGAAAGCGAACTTCAACTTCAGGTATCAAATAGTCAGTTATCATGGCGTGATAACGGTCGCCAATGACGGCATCATTTGTGAAGTGACATGGCCGGCCCACAAATCACACCAAACTGTTGTTATTTTCTGGATGAAATACCAGCTTTTGAATCTTTTCAGAATGCTCTTCCTCCCAAATGCGGTAATTTTACCTGTTTAGATATCCATTGAGCAAGAAATAGGCCTCATCACAGAACAAGATTTGGCAAGAAAACGTCAGATCTTCTTGGAACTTTTCAAAAGTCCATAGAGCGAAGCGAAGGCGTTTGGGTAGGTCGGACGGCTTCAGTTCTTGCACAAGCTGTGTTTTGTATGCTTTCAATTTAATAACTCGACGTAAAATGCGCCAAGTAGTTCCATACGTCAGTCCGAGTTGCTTTGATTGACGGTACTGTGAACTTGTTCGTGATAGCAGGCACTCTGAAGATATCAACTGAACGTGTATATCATATCATTCACGAATATTTGGGTATGAGAAAGCTCTGTGGAAAGTGGCTGTCGCGCGAGCTTACTTTTGACCAAAAGCAATGACGAGTTGATGATTCGGAGCTTGGAGTTGTTCATCGGTGTTTGGAGTTGCTTAACCGCAATAAACCAAAGGTTTTGAGTCAATATATGACAATGGATGAAACATGGCTCCATCATTTCATTCCGAAGTCCAATCGACAGTCATCCGAGTGGACTCCACAGGATGAGCAGATTATAAAGTGGGAAAGCCGCAGCAGTCGGCTGGAAAGTTTATGGCTATTTATTCTTATGGACAATCTTAGAAAAGGAAGTACCAACAACCGCGACTATTACATAGCGTTACTGGACCTTCCGAAAGACGAAATCTCTGAAAAACAACTGCATTTCAATAAGAAGAAGATGCTGTTTCACCAAGACAATGCGCCGTGTGACAAATCAGTAAAAACGAAGACAAAAATTTATGAATTGTTCTTTGAATTGCTTCTGCAACCACAGAATTCTTCAGATCTAGTCCACAGAGACGAGTTTCTGTTCTCAGTTCTCAACACAATGCTTGATGGGAAGAAATTTTCGTCGAATAAAAACATGATCACTGAAACTGAGGTCTGGTCGCAAGGGACTAGTTTCACAGATCTCAAAAGAACGCTCGCTGGGATGAAATTTTCTTCAAATGAAGACGCGATTTCCGAAAATAAGGTCTACTTTGAAGCAAAAAACAATTCGTACTACAAAAATGGTATCGAAATTTGGAGGTTGACTTTAATCAGTGCATCACCCTTTGAAGGGAACTATGTTGCCTAAAAATAAAATGAGTTTTCCCGTTCGTTTAGGATTTTGTGATCAGAGATTTAAACCGGCGAATTCACTATGGAAGGCTACTTAAGACTTCTTGAATACAGAAACATATTTCAGGACTATTGCATTGAGTAAGTGCCATTTTATTAAAACAGAGTTGATCTTTAGGTACACCCGGGCCCATAGTAGTGCTTATTATTGATATATCTCTTCAGAGTATGTCCGATTGAAGTGTATACAAGTGGTCTTCAGTCAAAAGAAGTATATTCTCAGAAACGTGCTACTTAGAAATTGACAAATATTTAATGACCTGTGAGATGAGCGGTTCAGTAAGCAAGTCACTAGTGATTTACTTGTATTTCTTTGACTTTTACTGCTCCACTACAAGCATATTTGATGACTCTGTTTGCTTTTCATAACGACATTTGAGGGCAACTGTATTTATGCAATGCGGCTTTGGTCAGCTTTTGCCAAAAAAATCAGCACAGATTTGTGATTTTATCTCACGCTACATTGCGAAATTGTTTTGAACCTTTGGCGAGACCTCTGCGCAAAGATCAGCGTGTCTACGCGACCAAGCGAAGATGATAGCCGATGATCAGTTGATCAGACGAACTGTCGAAGTGATTGGCAATCGCGTGGCCTACGAGCTCATCCGTTGCAACAATCGTTACCAATTTGATTTGCTCTTAATTTCGGGCTTCCAGTCAACGCAGTGCGCTACTGTGGCAACCGCTACAACACACACACACGCACCAAAATGCCAGCTGGGATTTCGCTATTTGTTTTTGCATAAACTATGCTGCACTACTTGTCTTCTGGCGGCTAGGCTACCGCGCCACTCACGCCACTTTCGTCATCGTCTAATCGCGCTTACGGTGCGAAGGTGGTTCGCCTGCGGATTGCGGCTGTGGCAGGATGCGTACGCGTTTCGTTTGCCCATCACATTCGCAACGAATTGATTAGCTGCGCTTCATTTACGTTTTGTGGCACAACACGGCCGCCAATATGTGCTATTAATCTGATTTCATTTAATTCGACTACGCCTGACACTGCCACCGCCACCGCCACCGCCACAGCCACATTCGGCGACCGGCAGCCGCTTGTAAAGTCTTTCTGCCACCGTTTGTGCCACTGCCATTGCCATTGCCGCCAGTGCCGCAGTTAGTACGGTTAGTGTTGAATAGTTCGGCTGTCGGCATAGTTCAGTTGCCACACTTGCTGCATGCAACACTTTCGGTAGTCTATCGTTTCCATGGGAATTACATACGTGCCGAATTGGTGTATGCTTTTGATTGCTATTGATTTGTGTGGCTTCCAATTGAACGCGTTCGCAGTCGAAAGTGGGAGCTGTGCTGGCTCTCCGCTCTCAATATAAATACGATATATGTATGTATGTATGCCTTGGCAATTTTCATATGTTACGTGTGTTACGTGACTGCTTAGAATTTGTATTAGACGTGCTACCTTAAGTTGGCTGTGGCTGCAGTATTGAGCCATGACTTGAGTAGAATTTAAGCGGAAATTATATCATATGTTTATTCCGGTGGTTGGGGTTCCTGCAGGTGCCGAACTATTTCGATTTGAAATGAATATCCCTACTCCATATCATATAGTTAAAGAAATATGGAAATATTGGGCTTTAACTATCGGTATCATATCTCAATCTGTTAGTTGGAAATTTCACACTATCAACAAAGAAGACACATAGCCTTACTAAGAACTGAAACGAGTAAAAATGTTTCTGTCGGTAAAAATAAGCAAAATTAGAAGATCAGAGTGAGGAGAATCGCTTGGAAATGCGGTTTTTATCATACAAGAACCCTTCTCAGTAGACAGTTTTGTGATGCTTGACGCGGAATTGTTTGAACTACAGGGTAGGGCATTTAAAGTTGACCCATCTGGCAACGCTGTAACTTTTAACAGCGCTGACAAATCGGCTAATGTCATACCGCGTTAGAAGCGTCATTCGAAGACAATTTATACCATGGAACAGTACACTCCAAAAGAACGCGCTGAAATTGTTCAGCTTTATATTCAAAATAACTTTTCAATTGTGTTAACTCAACGTGCGTTTCGCAAAAAAAATAAAGTGAAAAGTGCTCCAGTTAAGAACACAATTAAGTCTTTATACGCAAAATTTGTGAACACCGGTAATCTCAGTAATGCCAGTCATGCATCCAGACAACGCACAAGACGTTCTGATGAAAATATCGAAGCTGTACGAGCCAGTATTGAGGAGACTCCATCGACATCGAGTTATCGCCGCTCTCAGGAATTAGACATCTCTCGCACCACTCTCCGACGCATAATTCATAAAGATTTGAAGATGTTTCCATATAAAATTCAAATGGCACAAAAACTAAACCCAGCTGATTATCCGCGACGCCTTAATTTTGGCAAACAAACAAATGGGTCAACTTTAAATGGCCTACCCTGTAGCTAGGAGGTTTCTATGTATCCATCTTACAGTTCGTACCTGGCACCATGTGATAACTATCTGATCCAATTTATGGTGACCGATTTTGCTGGTAAAAAATTCGTGTCATGAAGAGCATTTGAAAATCGATTGTAATCGGTTTTTTGGCAATAGTGCTTATATGACATTAACCGGATCACGCCATTTGAACTCTCATTTATCATGGGGCTGAGAGACTGCAGAAAACGTCTAGAGCACGGTACCAGGGAAACAACGGAACATATCTTGTGTACGAGGTGTGTTCAAAAAGTATCGCGAATTTTGTGTTTTTTCAAAAATTATTTATTTATTCATGAATATCTATTTTGTCCCCTTCAAAGTAATCCCCATGAGATATTATACACTTGTGCGAACGGCTTTTCCAATCTTCGAAGCACTTCAAAAAATCATTTTTTTTATCTTCTTCAGCTCCTCCTTCGATGCCGTCTTTATCTCGTCAAGAGAAGCGTAACGGCGTCCTTTCATGGGCCTCTTCAGTTTAGGGAACAAGAAAAAGTCACAGGGGGCCAGATCTGGAGAATACCGTGGCTGCGACATCATTAGTGTGTTGTTTTTGGCCAAAAGAGAGAGAGCAGGTGTCGAAAGACATTTGGCTGTCAGTTGTGATTGCAGCTTCTCGACGTCGAACCTTCCTTGTGTTTGTTGACGTGAGCAATAAGATAGTGGTCCGAGTCGATGTTAGGAGCTCGGAGCGTAAGCACGTCTAAACCACTGGATACGTCTCTTCCATTTATCACAACGCCATCGATCTGGTTGGTGGATTTTCGATGCGGAGACAGCCAGCTACCTTGATGATTTTCTTATGCTGGAATCTAGTACTGCAGATAATTATATTTCGGAGCCTTAACCCATTTGGGGATGTTTCATCGTGGAGACTGAATTTGCTGACCGTTGCGCCAAAGATACTTTCTTTGCGCTCCAAGCGCTCATTGAAGAACTTCGCTTTGATGCGAATTGTGGCTAGACGTTCATTCACCTGCGTGAATGCTAGTAAGCGGCGACGGAATCTCTCTTCCAACTCGAATCCCATACCGAGTTTAGGTACCTTTATGTGGCCACTACAGTAATTGCCATAAGGACCTGCTCGCCTCAGTCTTTCTCTCGTCCCTCGAATCACTTTAGCTCGCTTTCAAATGGATGTTGTTTGGCTAATAGAGGATGCTTGGTCTAAGACCGGAAGTCGCGAGCTGCATGAGCCATATGTAAAAGAATCATTTCTGGCTACTCCTAAGTGAATGGCGTGCAGAGAACTTTTCTGACTTGCGTGAACACTTACACATCGCTCCATCCTTCTGGTCCTTCTTGGATATTAGTCGAGCGAATATAGGAAAAATATCAACTTCGTAAAAAGTACTGCCATATTAAAAACTACACACCTAAAAGAACACCCGTTATTTCAAGGTTGTTATAAGACTTTAAGATCTTGTAAAGAAAGATCGTTGAGTTATCATAAAAAACTTCGGTTCTATCTTTGGTTTTTAGTATTCCTTATAAATTTTTTCCCTAATAAGTATAACTGCTTTAGAAACGTCGGCTTTAGCGGAGACTCAAATATCTTGTTAATCAACACTATTCCCTGACAGCTTTCATTTTTGGAGACACAAAAAGCATTTTCGTAAGTCTCAAATCTGAAGACGTTTTCGCGTCCACTTTGCTCTCGCTGCTAAAAAAGTGGCCCAAAAGCATTTCTAATATGATTTTCTTAATTGATTTTTCGCTATCAAGCTGCTCAGTGAGCTACTTAAAATCCTTTCCATTTACTCACCATTAAAATTTCGCGTCTATGCCACTCATGCCAACCTAAAATTTCGTTTCGAATTACTTCAATATCATTACAATCACTATGCGCTCGCATGCCGTACTCCACTTGGCAGCTGGCAGCAACGGTGCATGGCAAATGTGAAGTGCCTATTTTTAGGCGCTCCTCCCTCAGCGCTGCACTCGACACTAACGCTGTGCGGTGTGCCGTATGCGGGTGCGGGTTGCGCCGTGTTCCACCTGAATTTCAGCTTTGTATTTCCGCACTCAAAATTAATGAAAAGCTTTCATTACAGTCATTGTTGTTTTTTGCCTTCGTTTTGCCCATTTTCGGGTATTTCTTCTTTTATGCGCCTCTTATGTTTGTTGCTACTTTCTTATTCTATTTCTATGCAGCCTCTTATGAGCATCCCCTTCTAGGCGGCTGCGGACGTCTTGCTTCTTTTACACTTATTTTCGGTGGAGTCTTTCAAGGTGCAGCATTTCACTTTCAAATCAGTTGCAATCAACACGCCTAAGTTGGGCGCTTCACACCGCACTCCTCCCCCTCCACAAAAAGCGTACGAACCACATGGAGCGCATGAGTGTGTGGCGAGTGTGTTATGAGGATAAGTGAGGTGGTGGCCGCACATATTCTTATTGTACTCTAGTACTATTAAAATTTTTTATATAATTTTGTTGTTCATTTGTTTTTGGCTGGAGACTGCCAAAAAATATGCGAAATCACTTTTGTAGTGTGTGTGTGAAAGGGTGTGGAGTGCCAAAGAAAATATTGCTTGGCATGTGGTTGGGGGCGCAGCCGTTGTTGAAGTGGGTTGAAGCGCCGAAAAATAGGCAAAAGCAGCTGAAAATGTAAGCTACGGGAAGATTACTACGCAGTGCCTTTGCTCTTTGCGCCAAAAGGTAGGCAAAGGCTAGGCGGAAGCTGGTAAGGTGCTAGCACAGGCACTGGAGCCGCCTCGTCGGCGAATTGTTGGTATGCGTTCATTTGCCAAGCATAATTTTTGTTAGCCGTAGTCTGTTGGTAACGTAAGAAGCTCTGCTGCCTTGCTCTATTTAAATTTGGAGCTAGATTTTATTCCATTTGTATTACTTATTGTATTTTCTTTGTTACTTTTGTGTGCACACTTCAATAATTTCTATTTGCCACACTTGGCGTGTGTGAGCGCATTTTACTTTTACATTTTTCTCCCACGTCATCTTTTGCATGGCTTCTTTTTGGCACAGCTTTGTTGTGTTAATTAAGCAAAAATGTTGATATTGTACTTCAAATGCGAAAGAGTTGTCGTAAAATAGAAAGAAACGTAATCTGAGCAGCTCCGTTGTGAAATTTAAAATCAACTCGAAAAGCTTTAATAAAGTTCGTGAGGATTTCGGTTAGTTTATGAAGTTTGTGTATCGGTTTCGGATGAGTTAAAGGGGTACTCTAGTCTAGAAATTAAAAAATCGATTTTTTTTATATTTTCAAAGTTTAACTATTCAAGAATATGTGTAATAAAGGATTTTTCGAAATTCAAATTATTTTCGGAGTTATAATCATTTTTCTGACCCGGCATCCAAACTGGTTCGGCCGGAACGCGTAACTTCAAACGCGTTTTTCTCAAAACTGACTTTTTCGGAACGATACCCACGATCTCTCAGGTTCTACTGGACCGATTTACTTGAAATTTTATAGAGTCTTCTTTATAGGCTTGTCTATGGTCCCTCATCCTCAAATTTTTATTTTAAATATTTTTAAAAAAATCGAAATAGTCCGAAAAAGTTATTCAAGAAAACTTTTTTTTTAGGCAGTCGCCACTTTGTGAAATTTTCTTTCCCCACTTTTCTGTAGTTCCGACCATTGTGACATTATTCTAGATTAATAATCTTTTTTTTTTTTGGTTTCAGATAACTAGGAGGGTTGAAATCATGTGCATGGTCACGTGGAAATTTTTAGAGACCCTCCACTTCGTCAGCTCATAATTTTTGAAATTTTTTACTTTTTTTGGTTTTTAATTTTTTTCTCTACTCTTCTAAAATTAACAAATAACTAATAAAGAAATGGATGGTAAAAATTTTAACCTGAAATTCAAGCTTCTTGACTAGAATACCCCCTTAAGGAAGCTGAGGTTGGGAGAGTTGGTAAGGTTAGTTGGTAGGCATCACTAAAATGTATCTGAGTCAGTTTCTGCGAAGTACTTGGCTTCTAAGGTTTTAAAACTCAATAGAACAGTGCACTTATAGTACAGAGCTAAATCAAATGTGCTTAATATTTATGGTAAAGGAATGTTTTGTCTTTTTTCAAAAATTGTGTTTGTCAAATTTGAGTTATAACAGGTGTGTTTTTGGACATGTGGTTTTCAATGGGACAATACTTTTTTTGGAGTTGGACTTTTTGACAGCTGTTGTTTGATTTATACTTAGTTTAGTCCCAGAATCATAGGTGTTTTACTTTTTCATAAAGCAGGCACATAATATTTCAGTCTATGGGGACCGCTATAGAATCGTTATTATAACTTTTCGAGCCTGAATTTAATCAATCAATTGATGATGTAAGATAGCACTACAAGCCATTCAGCCAACGAAACAATCAATTTGTTAAAGGAATCTTTTGGTACGGCAAGCGTCGCGAGCTTGTGGCCTCCAAGTTCGGCCAATTTAACACATCTTGAGTATTGTTTGTGGGTTGTGTGAAGTTGGTTGTCTATTCATATAAGCCCAAGACGATTGACGCCTCGGAGGAGAATAGTCGTCGGCCACATTGTTGCAAAAAGTGGTTGAAAATTGAGTCACCCGGCTGGAATTTGTTTGAGTCAGCTAAATAATTACAAGCTGAGTCGATTGAACCATTGCCGTCAGTCTATTCGTTTTATATAAGCGAAATAGTCTTTCGGCTTTTTAATTTGAGATATCACAGCCTTGCAGAGCGGACTTTTGCCTTTGTCCTGGTCTATGGAGCAATGCTGGTAAGGACTCATTTGGATTTGCTGGAATTCTGAGTAGAAATGGCTGGTATGCTAATGCCAAGGCTGACGCTGTCACTTTAAAAAGTTGGCAAACCTGAGAGTACGTTTCCTTCCCGTTAGCATTAAGTTAGTGGGTGCCTTTCATGTCTTATTACAGTGAAATCTTCCAAAAGCGGAAACTGGTGGGACCACCCATTCTGTCCGATAGATTGTTCTTTTGGGATCGGTCAATATGCACTTTTAACGGAGATGTCGGCTTAATAAAGCTTTGAATAAAATATTTTCTATTTTCTCAAAAATGTTGAACAGTGATTTCTTCTTCTTCTTTACTGGCGTAGACACCGCTTACGCGATTATAGCCGAGTCAACAACAGCGCGCCAGTCGTTTCTTCTCTTCTCTACGTGGCGCCAATTGGATATTCCAAGCGAGGCCAGGTCGTTCTCCACTTCACGAGAGAGGGCTTTGCTTCTCAATTGCCTACTTAGTTCGAAGTAGCACCTGTTGGCAAGAGTTATCCTGCGTTAGATTTCCAGGCTGACATTGTTGGTGTTGTTTACGCTGGTTCCAAGATAGACGAAATTATCTACAACTTCAAAGTTATGACTGTCAACAGTGACGTGAGTGCCAAGTCTCGAGCGCGACGACTGTTTGTTTGATGACAGGAGATATTTCGTCTTGCCCTCGTTCACTGCCAGACCCATTTCTTTTGCTTCCTTGTCCAGTCTGGAGAAAGCAGAACTAACGGCGCGGGTGTTGAGGCCGATGATATCAATATCATCGGCATACGCCAGCAGAAAGGTCAAGATCAAGACCAGCACGTTACTGTGAATGGGAATCACTATTGCTCAATGATTACCGAATATTTTTGTCCCAAAGTGAATGATATGGACTTGAACAGTAGGTGTTTCCAACTGGACGGCGCCACAAGCCACACAGCGAAAGTCACAATCGATTTATTGACAGCGAAGTTAGGTGGACGTGATATCTCATGAAAAGGCCTAGTCAATTGGACGCCTTGGTCGTGCGATTTGACGCCGTTAGACTATTTCCTGTGGGGCTACGTCAAGTCAACGGTCTACTTGTATGTCAACTAGCCAGCGACGATTGATGAACTTCGTAAAAATATCGAACATGAAATTGCAGCAGTATCGACTGGTTTATGCTTGTCGAAAATCGGGTTCAGCGTCTAGACTTCTGCAAGCGTGTCCGTGATGGCCAAGCAAAAGAAATAGGGTTCCATACATAATGGCATCGAATGTTGTACTTTCACAGGAATAAAGAATTCTGTGGCGCGCTCTTATAAACCCGTTAGCTGTAGGGAAGGAGATCTTCGTATTCAATCAAAAGTAGCTGGAGAACAGCTAGGTAACGGTATGGGACTTAAGGGGTTATATACAGTTAGGATTTTCAAAAAATCGTTTTCTTAATATATATATATCTGAGTATATACACATAAAATTTCAAGTTGATCCGACGAATATTTTCGAAGTTATAGACACATTAGTGAAGGCGCGCCGACTACATGTAAAGTGCTTTCAAAACTTTAAACTCGTTTTTCTAGAAACGGTGTTTTCAAAGTCGGTGAGCAAAATTTCTCAGAAACGGCTGAACCCATCGGTCTGAAATTTTTACGCCAGCTTCTTAACTATATTTTTTAATAACTAATCGAAGGATTTCCCCATCCGAAGAAAATATTATTCTTATTTTTATAAACAATTAAAGACCCGAATTTTGCTTTGAGTAGCCTCCATTTTGTCAAAAAATTTTTTTTGCTAATTTTTTCGATGAATCACTAGATTATTTACAATATTAATTAAATTTATTTGAGACCTTTTTTTTTGCGGACCTTTGCGAAATTGGCAATATCGACGTTCCCGATAATTATTTTTGGCAATAAAAAATATGTGAATATAGCTTAAGATTGTCATAATGTACCTGCCAAGTTTCAAATCAATAAACCAAATAGTTTGCTTAGAAAAAATTCTTGAAAAATGCCTTTTTTTCAACTTCCTAACTATGTACGTAGGTTGCTATATATATTTCTGGACTAGGCAACACTAAGTGGTGCCAGGTGCAATCTGACATTTCCATTGGAAAGTTTGACATTTTTTGCATAACATCACTCAGAACGTTTTGTCATTTAATCGTGATTTGTTTTATTTACAGGGAATTAAAAAATTCATCTCGGCCAAAAAGTGGAATTAACTCGTGAACATTTTCGTGCGATCATTTTTCACAACTTTCGACGTGGATTATCACGGCAAGAATGCATCGATGAACTAAAATCTTTGTATGGCTATGAAGCACCATCCTATAGCACTGTGAAAAACTGTTACAACGAATTCAATCGTGGCCGACGCTCGCTCAAAGACGAATTCCGTGAAGGTAGTCCAAATACAGCCGTTGTGCCAGAAAACATCGATGCCGTACGTGAACTGATAATGCAAGACCGTCATGTAACATACCTTCAGATAGAGGTATGCCTATGCATTTTTCCCACCAGCATACATTCGATATTGCATGAACACCTGGCCGTAAAAAAGGTTTGTTCTCGTTGGATCCCGCACAATTTGACAATCGCTCAAAAAAGGCTCGTGTGGATTGGTGTAAAGAAATGCTGAAAAAATATCGTCGCGGTGCTTCAAAAGACGTTTATAAGATCGTCACAGGTGACGAATCATGGATCTATGCGTATGAGCACGAAACAAAACAGCAATCGACCGTGTGGGTCTTCCAAGACGAGCCAAATCCAACGAAATTTGTTCGTAGAAGAAGCACTTCGAAGCAAATGGTCGCCTGATTCTTCAGCAAAACTGGTCATGTGGCGACTGTTCCGCTTGAGCAACGTAGGACGGTCAATTCTGAGTGGTACTTCACCATTTCTTTGCATGAAGTCTTCGGAGAAATTCGAAAAACGAACAAGAGAAGACGAATCATTGTGCACCATGACAATGCGAGCTCTTACACATCGGCTCAAACCAGCGCCTCTTTGACCGGCCAAAACGTCGAATTGGCACTTGGCACTCAATGACTTCTTTTTATTCCCACACATCAAGAAAATAATGCGTGGTCAACGATTTTCGTCGCCAGAAGATGCTGTTGAAGCATTCAAAAACCATGTTTTGGAGGTGTCTCAATCGGAGTGGAAAAATTGCTTCGAAAGCGCATTGCAAAAGTGTATAAATCTCGATGGAGAATATTTTGAAAAACAAAAAAACCATTTTTTGGTTGATAAATATTCCTATTTTCATTATTAGGCCAGAAATATATATAGCAGCCCTCGTTCACTGTGCTTCCTTCTGGGTATTATAAGCTTCATAGCAACCCTAACATACCTTGTTCAGTGTCTAAATATTAAACCAGATCCACAGTTTAGATCACGATGAGGTAATTTTCAAGTAAAGAGGTGTCTGTAAATATTTCATGTTAGACAGATAGGAGGGAGAAGCGAAATAATATGCAATTTTGGGCTTATAAGAAATAGTTGTAAGCCATAAAATATACTGATATCTCATTGAACTCATCGAAATATCCTCGAAATTCCATAAGTTAAAGGTCTTTACTCCTTATATACTGTTGGAAATTGTATCCATACCTTCCAGCCGCTGCATTCAAAATCAAATTCGTTGCCAATTATTAAATTACCACACCCACTCGTAAAGCCACAACCCTACAAAGGCTGCACTTGACGGAGCTTCCTTGCATTTCGTTTTTTTTTCTGCTTTCTGCAACTGTAAATTCGCTGAAAATGCCGACGTTGACAAAAAAAAGAAAATAAAGGCATATATGAGACGAAAGAGTGGAGCGCAACGAGACTCGCGTGCATGGCGGCAAGGCTCCGAAACTCTCTAAGGACACTTCAATTGTTTTCTCGTTTTCGGCAACAAATTCGGTTACATGCAGACAAGCGGGAATTATACACGTGAGTACACACATGTCTGTCTATATATACATATATGTATGTCTAGTCTATACCCCACACATATTGGTAATGCCACAAATGTCAACTCGCAACAGTCATCAGTCAACAACAGCGAAGCGGAGACATTTGCACAGCAATTAATTACCGAAATAATAGCTTTTGAGGATAATAATGCCGCTAGGCGCTTAAAAGTCAATATGGCTTGGGTTGAGGAGAGGACTTCATACATTTGTGCACTTATTAAGCAACAATTTTCGATTTCGTAAAGCGTGTTTTTTATAAGAAATTTCTTTGAAAGCAATGCTTATATTTTTCTCAATTCTTTTCAAATCCTAAAACAAAGTGTCTTTTGCAGTCCTTTCTTCGCCGTCCAAGAGGCAATGAGTGCATGCGACTGGCGCCCACTTTTTCGTTATTTGCTTAAGTTTAAGATGGCAAGCGATTTTTCTTTTATTTACTTACCACCTGTGGCTATTTGTGATTACCGACAACATGCCCATAAAGTACGAGTACAGAGGTTTGTAACTAGCAACACAGATCTTCAAAGGCGGGTGTATGTCTTGTGGTCAATAGGCAATGAGTTTTAGTGGGAAAAAACAGTGGCGCTGGTTTGGTTTTCATTTCGGGTTATCAGTTCTCTACTTCTGTATCCAAACTCTAGATTTTGAATAATATTTTTTGAAATAAGCGGATGACTCATCAAAGTAACTATGCGAGAGACGAGAGTAATTTACTCTGTTCCCACGACTGTCGGGTCTACGTAACTGGAACGGATCCGGACTTACTCGAATAACTCAGAAACAATTTTGTGGAGTAAATTCGTCGTTTGAATAATCGAGGTTGTCCAGCAAACGATTCCAAGCCTAGAACTCTCTTTTATTTGATAGTAGAGACTTCACTTGGTTAATACTCGTAGTACACTTAACAAGGGAGGGTCGTTCCTTTAAAATATCTGATACTTATCATTTCTCCTACAACCATCTACTACAGAGACACTTATTTAATATTTCCTCCTTGGAAGCGGTAGAAAATATTCCCTGAACAATTTCGGAAGTGCTGTAAACAGTCATTGGCCGACGGTCAAAAATTCGTTCTCTATCTCATTGGAGTTCAAGTTCGCTCCCTATTTGATTGATATAGATAGTAGTTAGTTAGTGTGTGTGCCCCTCAGCTTGAGATAAAACTATAAAAAATATCGAGGCTTTGAATAGGCAGTTAGTGAGCTTTTTTTCAATTTAAGCTAAACCAAACTTTGCTTCAGTTATATAACCGTATTCTAGGGAAAAAACTTGTTATATTCTAGGTAGATGCAGCTGTAATTTATAACGGTTGTGCGGAATGGCGTTGAGCACATCAGCTCTGTCAGAATCGGGAAAGATCTCTCCGCGCCGTTCGATACCAGAGTAGGTTTTAGACAGGGTGATTCTCTCTCCCCCATCTGCCGCTAATCTGAAGCACAGTGACCCTGCCTACTCTTAAATTACATTGATACTGGGTTATAAAGATGATATTGGCATCACAAGCTGTCAGCGCAATTCACGCTTGAAAAAGAAATGAAAAGAGTTGGTATTGTAGTGAACGAGAGCAAGACAAAGTCCCTGTAGGCAACAAACATTGAAAGCCGGAGAGCCAAACTTTAATCTGCTAAACCTAACCTATTCCCAACTCAAGACTCTCCCACAAAACCACCGGTCAACTACAACTTCGTGGGAATTACCCAGTACCTTGGAAACTAAATAAGTTTTGGCAGCTATAAATTTGGAAAAGTAAAGAGCTTTATATATCCCTTAAGTCTGTAGATCAAGTGGAGATTTACTCTTTATAGCAGGTACTACTTTGGGATGGGTAGACAATTGAGAAGCAGGTTCCTTTCTCGACGAACAAGGTCTTAGAAGCCGATGACGTGAGCGATGAATATTGAGAAAGAAGCAGTCAAGAACTGAATTAGTCCTACAGGGCCATGAATATAGTTAAAGGCATAAATATTGAACGAATGCGCTGGTTAGGACTTGTCGTTTGCATGGAAGCTAATGTTGCAAAAAGCTCCTTCGATTTAAGACCAATGTGTGGACAACGGAACCAATGGAAGGACAAAGTGTATAGCAACCTGTCTGGGCTTGTGATGTACAACTGGCCTGACCTCGCAAGGGATAACTGGCGAAGTTTTGTGTTCTTAGCCTAAACCGACCTACCGTTGTAGTGCCAAAGAAGAGGAAGAAGCTGCAGCTGTGGAACAAGACTTCTCTCGACTTCAGTCGCATTTTTCTATGTTGAGCAGAAGTTGCAATGTGATATTTTGTGAGTCCACTCTATTCTAGTTCGTAATCGATTTGAGTATCAATGTTGCCTTGCGAGTGATGAGTCTCTGTTCTGAGCCTTTCTATGCGCTATTTGGTGCTTCTGCGCTTACTTATGGTTTAGCAATCGTATATAAGTTCAGGAAGCGCAAGCTTGTATTCATTTGTGCTCCCTATTGTATATGTATAAGACCCCTTTCTTGAGTGTAACAGTAAGACAATTCACTCTGGCTTTTTAGAAGCTTTACTTACTAAGAGCGGACCGCCCATTGAATGTACTTCATAATTTAACTAAAATTCGAATTTTCGATAAAATATATATTGTATGTGAACTAGTTGAGTACCAAAGCTTCGTTAGAGATGATTTCTGCAGAAGGTTACACTTTGACTAGAGTCTTTTCTGAATAAAAAAAATTACCCAGAAAAGAGTTTATTGTACTAAAAATTTTGTTTTTTATTTTTTTACAGTATGTATAACAAAGAGAGAGAGAGAGAAAGGGAGAAAAAGAGAGATATAGAGAGAAATAAAGAGAGGTGAAAGAAAGGAACATAAAAAATGCTGTATTTCAAGTTAAAGGTGGAATGAGTTCTGTACTCCAGCCCATCAGTGCTTTTTGGTGAAGTCGTCGTTCATATTTAGAAGTCTATCTAAATCAAATCGGACAAATATTTTCAGTGGAAGGATTTCCGCATTAATGCTACGCTCAAAGAAAGAGCAGATTCGCCAATTAGTAGATGAAAAATAATCTTAAATGAACATCATTTTTTCCTCCGCTCTTCGTAGTAATTTTTTCGCCTGAAGTCCCCTTCCTAAAGCGACACCACTGTACCTGTTGCAGAAATCACTTCCGTCTACAAAAGACACTGCTCAGAATACGCAGCGCAACAAACATAACAACAATAGAGGAAAAATGCATTAAGGGCTAAGAATCAATATTGGATTGTACTCAACGAAATCAGTGTTCACCGGCGCCGCGCAACTTGTTTATGACACATGACCAGGGCGATGATACAATGCGGTCTACGAAATAAAACCAAAGCGAGGCAGCGCGCTATAATGATGCTGATTCTACTCCGTATGTATGTATATACATATATGTGTATGTATGTAGATAGATTGGACCAGGCGAGCATTGCATGAAATTAGAGGAGAGAGAGAGAAGCGCAAATTCGGCCGGTGCTTAATTCAGATTAAGCGTTTTACTGTAAACAATTTATTGGCATGAAATTTAATTGACTAGCCTTGCATAGACAACAACAACAAAAACAACAACAGGGCGCTAAGCTTGCTTATAGCCGCCAAATAAGCGAGCAACTTGTAGGTGGTCAAATAGCAGGACTACGAATGAGAAGGGCTTCCTGATTGCAGGGTCCCGCATGCAGCCACGAGTGCGTTCGCAACGAGAGCATTAGTCGGCGCAAGTGAGCGGAGCGTGCCGACCGATCACGACTTTATTAACTGACAATTGCTCATCTCCGTTGTCGAATGGCGAGAACGGGACGCAGTGGCGGTGTTTAGTGGGTGTACTGCTGCTGCATGCGGGAGGATTATTGACGTAGCGAACAATGCGCCAATAAAAAAGACTCTGGTACTGTTTGTATACCCTCAACGGTTTATTTGCAGTTTGCCGCGATGTTGGTAACATCCAAACTTGAGCTCTATGTAAATGAAGAGATCGACGAGTTGAGTCGATTTAGCCCTGTCTGTGCTTCCGTCCGTATATACTCGAACTAGTCTCTAAGTTTTTGACATATCGCTCTGAAATTTTGCACACGTTTTTTTCTCACCAAATAGCAGCTTATTTGTCGGAACTGCCGATATCGGACCACTATAGCATATAGCTGTCATACAAACTGAACGATCAGGATCAAGTACTTGTAGGGAAAACTTTTTCAGTTTTCGAAATATCTCAAGGAAATTTAGCGGATATTATTATCTAACACTTTGCTATAATATCTAAAGAAACTGTTTAGATCGGACCACTATCGCGTACAACTGCCATACAAACTGAACGACCGGAAGTAAGTCCTTGTATGGAAAACTTTTTTACTTGTCGAGATATCTTCATGAAATTTGGCGTAGCTTACTATTCAAGCCATCTCTATAGTCTCCGTAGAAATTGTGCAGATCGGACCACTATAGCATATAGCTGCCATACAAACTGCACAACCAGAATCAAGTCCTTGTATGGAAAACTTTTTCACTTGTCGAGATATCTTTAAGAAATTTGGCAGAGATTATTATCTTAGATTTCTGTACAAGCTCCGCAGAAATTGTGCAGATCGGACTACTATAGCGTATAGCTGTCATACAAACCGACCGAATAAAAATCATTTTATACCCTTTTATGCCATAAAAAATTCAACTGTTGAAGGTATTACAGCTTCGTTCTTCCTCGTTTTCTTATGCCATGCAACTTCTACCAATCGGCTTGTGTGTTTTTTTGTCGCTTTGGTCAATAGATCCTTTGTCGAAGGCTTTTCGGTATCTGCGCCCGCTTTGACAGTGACGAGTGACTTCTATTAACGAATTTTTAATAGAATTCTATGTGCTTTTGTTTGCCAGTAAACACCGCTGTTTGATCTCTGCCGATTTTTGGTAGCACAAGGCATTTGAAGTTGGTCCAAATGGCGCTGTAATTATTTTCAGTTAATATTTTTGAGTTCTCTTGTACGCTAAATGGTCTTATTTCTCATCTCAGCCTTATATTTTTTCCCTTTTTCTTCGTTTGCTTACAGTCGATGCAGCCTACATGCATGTTGCATATTAATGTTGCAACATGTGCTCGGCCTTGTTGCGCTTACAACTAATGTAATGCATGCGCTTGTAGTCTTAATCCCACTCATGAACTTGTCGCCAGCAACTTGGTCTGTTCGCAAATTTCTCTGTGAAGCTGCGCTGCTTTTTAGGCGTTGCTCTAGTTGAGCTGCGCCACTTTTTTTTGTTTGTTGAAGTGTGTAGGCATACATGCCGGCTTGTACCACCTGCAGCTTTCGGTAATCGTTGCAAATGTCAGGTCATGTTCGATTCATATTCACTTCTATAAGGCGCCAGGCGGTTCATATTGTGCGCGTTTGCTGTGTATTTGTTGCAAGCTTATTGCGACGTGTTCTTATAACCTACGTACATGCAAGGTAATTGCCTAGATTTGGTGTGGCTCCTTCGATAATGAGGTGCCATCAATTATTGTCCAGCATGAAGGCAAACTGCATTTTATTCGTCGAGTTGTTATTTCCCGCTACTGATGGATGAGTGACATGGTGAGTATTTGTAACGACCTATTAGTTGAGGTTATGTTATATAGGAACATTTATTTTGGCATAAGAAAGTATGGAAGCAAATGGTTTTGAAATTACGAAATTCTGAATGCTGGATATTTTTTGTGCGGACCTTTTGTAGCGATTACTTTCCCTGGAATAATGAAAGTTGAAATAAAAATAGAAAATTAAAAAAAATGTTATACAATGAAAAATAAGTACACAGAACCAATCTGGGGAAGACGATGGCTGGGACATCACAGATCAACCAACTTATTAGTGGCGGTGGCAGAGTTGTGAGCATATATAAGAGCTCTTTGATCTCACTGTGTGATTGTTTTTCCAGAAAACAAAAATCAAATCACCGACCGAGATCACTTTTCTAAAATCCGCGCACACGCCATTGCTACAGGGGTTCAAGGCAAAACCACGAGTCCGAGCCGATTGAAGCTTAGACAGTTTGTGCTACTGGGAGGTTGCGTCATCATGGTGGCGTCATAGAACGGAGAGTTTTACAATTTATTAGAACACTCTCGTATAATGTACACTATTCTACACATTTCTCATCCACAAATTATTTTTAATGACAGTGACACTGTTATACCAGAGCTCATGGAAAGAGTCAGACGGTAGATAAATATTCGAAGACTTTCAAAAGTATCTAAAAGTGTTTGTTGAGCTTATCAATAATTATCAGAGAATCTGTGTTCTTAACACAAACACTTTGACTTCATACCGGATCACTTGGATCATGGAGTCGCCAAACCGAAATCTGACGGGATGGAGCTCTGAGAAGAGAAGCCATTAGAGGAGAGAGACAGTGAGCATCTTTACGGATTGGTCAACACTTATAGGAAAGGGTTGGGGAGGGATTTACTGTCGGGGGTCTTTTTCAACTTCAACCCCCTTTAACCTCAACTTTAGACTTTCTGACTATTAGGGTTTTTTTAAACCTTGGTTTCAGCCATTAAGGTAGCAGTAGATTAACTGCTCCGTAATGCAACTTCCTTTAGAGTAGTGACCATCCACTCAGATATCAGGGTGGCAACACTAGTCTTGAACTCATTAACAGTGTGCTCAGGGCTGGTTAAGGAGTGCTTAACCTCAAACGTAAGTAACTGGAAAGCTGACGAGCTAGAAAGAAAAGGCACCTGAGCTCTATATCAATATAAAGGAACCGTTGCGCTCCTCTTTTGTGCTTCAAATTTGGGTAGCTGGCTTACCCTTTTGTTCTTGCACTTCGCAAGATCCTGTTGCTGGTCTAGTGAATCCTACAACCTCAGTAATTATAACTTTTCCATAGTTTAGCGGGTTTCCCAAATGGGTTGTACTATTGATGGATGCCAGTTGTAGAGCCCTTCACTTCCTTCCTGATTTTTCTGCCTTTACAAATAAAGGCATTGAAAACCGAGAGCTCCACTATCAGAATTTGGTGACTGATCAGAATAGAAATAAAATTCGCTTTTATTGGTCTCAGGCGCTTGGTTGCCCTTTCAAGATTTGAATACCAGAGTTATCTTTT
Source organism: Bactrocera correcta (assembly GCA_027475135.1). Taxonomy (NCBI): domain Eukaryota; kingdom Metazoa; phylum Arthropoda; class Insecta; order Diptera; family Tephritidae; genus Bactrocera; species Bactrocera correcta. Next base: position 40,496,966 of record CM050327.1, read on the forward strand.
CTGGCTTCCAAAAGAAGTGTGCAAGTCCAAGAGCGATACCATCTTGAGGATGAACCATTGGACTTAACCTAACTATACATTAGAGAAGGGTTCCGAAAGCAATAAACCATATAAAGAGGTTAATACTATATTGTTCAGAGAGACTATCAATCTCCCCAGAGACAAATCAAGACCAGTGGTGACAGTGTATATTGGTCATTGAAGAGTGTGTTATACAAATTTTTGATTCTGCAAGTGAGGAGAGAACAAATAAATCGGAAAGGAAGACACTTTGCTCTAATTGCCGTACTAGGCTTCCTTAAAGCGCTAAGTGCATGTTCCTATCTAGATTTATCTTTTCTTCGCACAGGACCATAAATCTTCCGCAAAACTTTTCTTTCGAACACTCTTACGGCCGACTCATCAGATAATGTCATTATTAATGCCTCTGCGCCATATAAAAATACGGGAATAATGAGGGATTTGCAGAGTTTGGTCTTTGTTCGTCGGGAGAGGACTTTATTTTTTAATTCACTATGGAAACGTGCTAAAAGAGAGGAAACTTCCGCGGAGCCTTTCCTCCTACATTCGCTTTAGGGTTCGCTGAAGTCTAATTGCAGCGTCTGTTAGCAGAGATGCGGCTGCGAGCGGACGTCGGTCTTGAAACAAGAGGCTCGCTATATAAAGGTTTGTAAAGCTTTATACTAGCCGCCTAGCGAGGTTGTGCGCAGACTTTGGTTCACGCCACGTAGAAATCACTCACAATGAAAAAGAAACAACAGCTTCGGATGAAGAACCCCACTAGGTTTATCTGTATTCAGATTAACTAAACTGACTTTAAGGTTTCGTAAAATTTTGTTCTTTTCACTTACAATACTTTTCTACTTAACATTTTCGGTTGCTATCTTTTCACAGCATTTAAAAAGTCATATTTCACAAACCGCTCCATGTGCCACCAACATCTCCGGCACAATAAAAATTAACTGTATAAAACACATGTGCTGTGCGAATACAACAAAAATCGAAATGTACATTTCACACATCACAGCACGCGTAACGAGCTGCCGCAAAAAACACGCATATCCTTTTTCGCAAATTAAGCGACTGCTGCCAAAAGGAAAGCATATTAAATATGCATGTTGTGGAACAAAAAAACGGCAGGTTCCTGGTTTTGCGGCAATCACCTGCCAAATCGCGAAAACCGCGAAAAACACGCCGGCACCGCCGCAGATGACGTCGTTTAAAATTAACACTTCAGCAAACATACTAAATTATGCCAGGATACCCACTCACGGCTACAAGCATCCTTATTACGCGCTCTTGCCACACTGCCGCGCCACCAGAGCGGTGCATGTGTGCGGTATTGTGCGGCGTGGCGTGTGCGCTTAATGAGTTGCTAAAAAAGCAGCCAAGCCGCACTGCAGAAATCATAAAAAAATTAACACGCAAATTGTGTTGCAAGTACGCAATGCGCCGCGTAAAAAGGATATCCTTGTAGCGGGTGTGTGGCAACTGCAAGCAACACGGCGGATGGCTGGTGTATGTGGCATGTGTGGCAACATGTGTGCATATGTAGCTACACATATATTCTGTAGGTTGGGGAGTTGGACGCCCTCTAAAACGCTTTTAGTGCTATACTCCCTCCCACTCCCTCCCTCCTCGTGCGAATTATTCGCAGCAATCCTTGTAAGTTATGCACATTTTCGGCGTTGTGATAAATGGGCTGGCAGTTACATGTGTTTTCGAAAGAGCTCTTGCCTTTTCCGTTATATTTTATAGTAGAAAAAAGTTGTCTATATAAAGACACTCGCACTTGATATTTTTTGGCAAGTCGCGTGTCGTCTGCGTAATTGTATTGTTTTTCTGGCACTCCAATTTTTTCCTATTGGGGAACTTAGTACAAGATGCTAACCGTTACATAGCTTTTCGTAATAAAAACACGTTTGTTTTTTTCTTCTGTTTTTGCTCCTTCCTTCTTCTCTACTGCATATGCAGGGAGGATCTATAGAGCACCCTTTTCAAAGCCATAAGCCCCATTGAACTCCTAGATTGAACCGGTCGACTCCGCATCGAGGAGTATCAACACGTGCCGAAACGGTGCCTCGGTTCTATCAAGCCATATAACCTACCAATCGAGCGTGTGCAGCGAAGGAATATAATATCTCCTCAATTTCTTCTGCTGCTGCGAAGGAAGTTTTGACTGGGTGTCAGAACCGAGCCCGAGAGGTCTATATATTTTTGTCCACAACTTCCAATTTGCCAACTTCCATACCTGTCTCACCAGAGTCACAGCCTTCTTGTAGAGTGTCGGCAAATCGGTCATCAACACTGCTTATTAGCTTGCGAAGCTCATGAGATCAACGGGCACTTCCACACCTTGAAGTTGGCTCAAGGTTTCGTCTGACCACCTACTGGAGAACCGCGGAAATGACAGCAGCTACTCTTTTCCAATCTTACTGGAAGATCTGGCTCACTCTAGCGTTCTGGTATGCGAAACAGATACCTGTCTAACTGTCAAACGTCGGTCCGACTTCTGTTTCCTGTTATAGAACGAGTTTCTTAAAGTCTTTATTCTATATTCCCTAAGGTTAACAATGGAAATCTTAATGAAAGAAAGACCATTTAATAGATTTCCCATAACAGTCTAAAGCGCATTCAATATTGTTTAGTTGAATCTGGTTTATCAGCATGGTCTGCTCATTTGTTGCACCTTCTATAAAACGGTATATGACCAAGCCTTCAGTTTGTCGGTAGATCAATTCAATTACTGAAAGCTCGTCCAATTATACAATACTAAAAGTTGTATTGCATAAGATAGTTAGATTTCACCAAGTTCCTGGTTCGATGAAAGAGAGAGAGAGAGATCTGCCGCCTGAACATTCCATAGTTAAGCCCATTATGTTCTATGAAGTCTTTATGTGGTGGAGGGCTTTAGAACAGAACACACTTGCAAAGAAACTCGAGAGCGTTCAACAAGCGGTGCTCATCAGCATGTGTGCGGCACTTAACGCCATCTTGTACATTTTACCATTAGACATCGTCGGAAGGTGTATGGCTGCTAAAGTTGCTATTAAACTTAAAGAATCTGGGTTCTTTAAAGAACACGTAACTAAACACTTCGAAATCCTCACACTCTTTGACTTCATACCGGATCATTTCGAACAGGAAGTTGACAAGCCAAACTCTAGCAGCTCCTTCTCCGCCCATATACCGGCGGGAGAGTTGTGGAAGAAAGAAGCCGTTGGAGGGGAAATGAGCTTCTCTACGAATGGGTCAAAGGTTGGTGGAACGGTTTTCTGTCAGGAGCTCTCTATCAACTCCAGCTTCCAACTTCCTGACTATTGCATATTTCTTTTCACAGGCGAGGTTGCAGCCATTAAGGAAGCAGTAGATTTACTGCTCCGGAGTTCAGCTGCCTTCAGAGAAATGACCATACACTCAGATAGTAGAGCGGCGATACTAGCCTTAAACTCATTAATATGTTCAGGGTTGGCCAAGGAGTGCCTAACCTCGTTATCAATATCTTCGAGTGCCTTTGTGATAAGATTGGTATGGTTGCCAGACAACAGCAGAATTACAGGAAATTGTAAAGCAAATGAGCCAGCAAAAAAAGACACTATAGAACTGCTAACCCATATCATCTGTGCTCTACTACCAGATGGTCGTCTATGGTTAGCTCTTATCAATATTGTTGAGAAAATCAGTTAACTTTAGCTACAACTACTTCATTTTATATTGACAGTAAATAAACTTCCGGCGAATCACAATATAATTTAGTTATTTTACAATATTAAATGAGTTAGTGATTGCAAATGTTCACCGGAGCATTGGAACCATTATATGCTCCACCTCAAAAGCTTAGTTGTGGATTCGTTCGGCACAAACAAAGTTACGAAACCAATTGAGACAGTCAGTCAGTTGGGGAGTCAGCGTAGTTCCACTCAATGGCAAAATGATTTAAAATCTCCTAGGAGATAATTTCCTACATATTACACACGCTTACCACAGCGTGCTCCACGCGAGCAGTTGGCTGTGCGCTGGCGACCCGCCTGCCTAACTCCTTGCAAAGGCTACGCGACAACATCTATACTCCAAGCGGCGGCCATCAACTTACTGCCGTGGGCCGAGGTAAGCTTGATGAAGTTCGCGCTCGGCTTGTAGGGATTCATTGATGACGCTGAAGTATTAAAAGTTTTATCCTGCACCTCATCATGCGAGCGCAACTGCCGCAATTGCAATGAGACGGTTTACAAGCTAGTGTTTTTGCTGTTGCTGTAGTTGTTGTTGTTGTTGTATAGGATGACGATTATATGCGAAAATCGAATTTAAATTAAGTATTTCTCATTTCCAGTGCAGCGCATTGATGGAAATGAATTTGCTACTATTGAAGTTTCCGCAACCTCCGTGCCCGCCTCCGCTCACGCCGTCGTTTTGTTTCAGGAAGCAGCCAGGAAAAAGGAAAAAAAATAATACAACAAAATAGTAGATTAACATGAAATCGAAATGAATTTACAAAATTCCTTGGAGATGCGTGTCGTCGACGAAGCAATAATATCGGCGGCGGAGTTGGCGTTGCAGGGGAGCGCATGTCCTGCCGCAGTCGCTGATTTGCAAATTTTTATTTTTTCTCTACGCTGCTCTCCCACCGGCACATTGACTCAACAGATAATTCGCTTTTAATGGCAATTCATTAGGCGCCCGTGTGGTGTGGCAAAAAAGTGCAGAAAAAGTTTTGCGGGTGAGGGCTTACGTAAGTGATGAATACCCAACTCAATCGAACGCCAACGACATGTTCGACAGCTTCCTTCCGCAATTCATGTTTCGTACACAATCCTGAATTTAATTTAATTTCAAGCAATACTCAGCCACTCATCAACTCATCCGCGTCAGTTCGGGCGTGAAGAAGTTTTTCTTAATTTCTGCTTTCAGCAGCCTTCTGTCTCTCACCATGCAAAACATATTCGTTTCATAGCGTCGCTTTCAACTTCCACACATTGCATACGTTCGCTTGTTTTCCATTAAGTCATGCAATGACAACACTCGATTGCCACGCAGACTGCATAGGTGGCGTGAAGGAACTGTGTAGGGTTGGGGCATGAAGGTGAGCTTTCATAGTTGAGCGCTTGCATTGAAGCAGGTTTGTTACATAGTAAGCTATCGATTTGCGTTGTCAGTCTAAATCAGATTTAATTATATTTTTACACGCAGACAGTAAATCGAGGACTACTGAGCTCCATGCGGACCATCTTCATTGATTATGTGGGTCTCCAGAGGAAATGCAAAAAATAAATGTACAAGCTTTGGAGACACCGTCAGGTAATAATTTTGAGGCATTTTCCGAACTGCCATTCTTCCTTTTGATAAATAACTGGGCTCAACTACATAGACCCAACTGTCATGGGTGAGAGTTCGAGAATTTCTTGTGAAAGCTGTACCTTAACGACTGAAATCAATATTTAGCAACCCGAAACTGAAGAGCTTTGCGTGCCTCCACAGACTAATTAAACTTCAGGAAGCCTTTAAAATTATTTGAGAACATCAACTTATGCCGACTAACTTGCGGACATGCTGACTGACATACAGAGGGGCATCGTTAAATCGACTCAGCTCATCATATCGGCAAACGTTGATACTCCTATAGAGGGAGTGTCTCAGTGTTTTTAGTTACACCAAGGGCTCCATAATCTATGGTTTCGAGAGGGTGGTGGCGGATCTTACCAAAACACAGCAGAGTGTATAACCCACAGTCTCCTAAAGTGATGAGGAGGTCGGATGCGATGTCCAAACGAACATGGAAATCAACGTCATCCCCTCGGGCTTGGTAAAATCTGAAGGCGCATCATCGACCGAGGGATCTGTCTTTAGTGTAGAGCAGCTGTTCAAAGAGGATGGCGCATATATTGACGTTGAGGAACTCGCACTTCTGAAGATGATACTGGAGGATGAACAAGAATGCGACTTAGCCGATGGTCTCTTTATACAGGAGCAGTGAATGAGTGGCAACGGCATTCCTGGACGCGGAGTCTACTCCTAGTGGCGTCATATCCGCGCACGTACCTCCGAAGGATGTGTAGGTGAGCTTTTTCACGAATGGATCGAAGCTCAAGGGAAAGCTTGAAGGAAAAGCCTTCTATGGAGAGCTCTCAATCCACTATTGTTTCATACTTTATACAGGTGCAGCTGCTGATAATAAAGTAGAACAACGGGATTCAATTGTTCAGCTCAATATCCAATCTTTCTGTGCTTCCCTAAGTAGTCAATTCTGAAATGATCTCCTTTTTCCGCGAACAAGAGTTACACCTTCCAAGTTCGTAAAATTTGTTTGGGAAACAATGAAATGCTATTGGTGACTTTGGCTTGGAAAAGGTCACTGCGATCCATAACCGGTAGTCGCGGCCATTTTAAGCTTACCACGATGTTTCCAACATCCAAAACGAAAAGTCCGAGATACCAGAAAGTATATATATAAATGATCAGCATGACGTAGCTGAACCGAGTTTAGCCATGTGCGTCAGTATGTCCTTTAGTTTTTGAGTCAACGAGATGAAATTCCGTATAGTTCTTTTTCCCACCAAGAAGCTGCTCAATTGTCGGAATTGCCGGTGTCAGACTAGTATAGCATATAGCTGCCATACAAACTGAACAACACGGAATCAAGTCTTAGTATCTTTTTTTTCATTTGAAGAGATATCTTCACAAACTCTGGCATAGGTTATTGACCGAAGAAACGGTACAATATCCGAACAAATTGTATAGATCGGATCTCTGTAGCATATGGTTGCCATACAAACCGCCTGATCAAAATGAAGATAAACATCTTTTTATACTCTTTTGGCATTTGAGAAGCCGAAGCCAGCCTTTGTTCTAGTTCAAAATTGAAACCTCTTCTTGTGACCCCTACTGAAACCCGAACTTTTGTTTGGCGGAACCGAATTTAACGTTCGACTTTTCATTACTCTCTCTCTCTTGAGTTTATAAACGCAAATGCATTTTGGGCAAGCGAAAAAAGTAAGTGAACTCAAAGTGACATTTTTTCAAATGGCAAAATTCCAACATAATAAATTTAACTTCCCCCGCCACCACCACTATACCGAAATAATAAATTTATTAAGTTTAAATTATTTTCCATGGCAAACAAAAATTCTTGTTGCGAGAATTAAAACCACAAGGTTTTCTTTATCTCAAGAGCGAGCATCGAGTCAAGCCACTGGCCAGCCAACAAACCAGTCAGCAACCAACCAAGGAATCTACGGACCACTCAACAAAGAAAAGAAGCTAAGAATTTATTTTAAAACAAAACTAATTCCGAAGAAAATAATTTCCTATATTTGATTTACAGTCTAACGGCTAAGATGCAAAGGCCAAGAATAGATTTGAGATGACTAGCGGTGGGGCATAAAAAGGATAATACGACCAGTAGTAGGAAAATCAACTAAAAGACGCTGCCAAGCTTAGCTAAGAAATGCCATGCAAGACGACAGCGGTGGCAAGAGAATTCTTGATAGAGCAATAATATTCATAATATAAAAGAAAATTTGCAGAATTTTTGTTTACCAGCAGTAAAGAGCAGCATAATTGTGCAAAACTAACGAGTGGTTCGAGTGGAGCGCATAAACCGCAAGTTGCGATGATGAGGAAATAAATGAACGAAAGGACACTCGTGCAATGTAAGAAACAAACAACGAAGTGAGCAGTCACTTGAAGTCGATGCGACCGAGTGAGTAGATTTGTGTCCGCATAAATATTTTCCATAACCGAGGAGTCTTAACGAGTGGTATGGGGTACGAGTATATCGCATAGGAAACGGGCCAAGCATAAAGCGGTCAACGAGCACAACCATTGACCAACAATACAACAATCGGTTAGGAAGCAAAGAGCCGGACAGCAAAGCATTCATTTAATTCGTAGTAATGTCCTGGCTATGGCATAATAACGAGGAATCTAAAATAAATTCAAAACAAAAGCGAACAAAAATTTATTTATTATGAAAATGCTAAGCAAATTAAAAGTTGAAATTAAAGGAATGAGTTGGAAATCTTTCACATTGAATTGTGCATTTGCTTTGCTGGTTAATGGAATGCTGATGAAACTAGGGTTAGGTTAGGTTAGGTTATTTTTAGAGATGTTGAAGCTGATTGTCAAAGCTGATTGGGATTTTGTAGATAGGCAAAGTTTATTTCTTAAAAGAATTGTCGCCTAAAGAAAATCGATGAGACGGAGACATCTTTCGAAAGAAAAACCGTTGGAAGACTACTATAGCGGGTATGTGGTCGCCGCAAATCGGCTTATATGTAGCCTCGTCGAGGGTACCGACTGCATGCGGCAATGGACGTGGAGATCAACACCGTCACCGTGGAACCTGGACTAGTTTCTGGAGAAGGTTTAGGAGTTGTGGGCAGTTGGCGTATAGCTAAGGCGGTGTATACTATATCCACCCCACTCCTTCTGGTAATCCTAATTTGCATTTGACACGGGAGCAGGAAGATATGTATATGGCAAACCACTGTCATTGCTAATGTGGTACCTGGCGGTAGGTATAAAATGTCAGGGATAGAGGTTTCCTGATAAAAAAATATCAATATGAAGCAACATTTGAGAAAAAAGCGAGCTGGGATATTAGGCCGAATTTCGATGGGAGAACTAGTGTTACCAACCGCGGGTACGGTGAGCCTACTTGGTGAGTCGCTAGCGGTCATATCTCTGCTTTGACTTTGGAATCAATTCACAGCGTATCACAAACATTTTAGAACACGGAACTGCCGCTGTTCTTGAAGACTTGGACCTCGAAATCGTTGGAAGCGTGAACAAGATCGAACAAGAAGCTTTGTTACGTTACCCGGGGATGACAAGGGTGCTGGTTCAGTGAAAAAATCCAGGCCCCCAATGCCAAAACCCAGTAAGAAGGGGTGAAAGACTTTGCTGCAAGTCCAACCAAGCGAAGGAAGAAGAGGAAAAGTTGACTTGGGCCAAGGAAAAAAATGGAAAAAGGACGAGCGTACTACATTTCGCTACAGCAATTCTCAGATCCAGGATCGAGGACGGAATTACAATTCAAAAGACAGCTATAGCGAAGAGCGGGACGTACTAAATACCGAAGCGAAAGAACGAAGGTTTAAAGCCAACATGGCAACAACTGCCAGCAAGATAGTTAGAGGAACTTAATTGTGGAGCTCCTCGCGAAAATGGATAGAAGCCCGAGCACGCCTGTGTAAACTTTTGATGGTGTGGGATGTCTGAATGTACTCAAAATATTTAAAGTAGGGAAGACCTCTCCCTGCTATTAGTAAAGAAAGCTATGGTGAAGCTTCAAGGCCTATGGGAGAGGATGGTTTTGGAGATCGGATCCGACCGGAGCTGCATCCCGACCATTCCGAAAGTAAAGGTGTTCATAACTCGCAAAGTAAACCCGAGGGATACTCTGCGACTTTTTATAAGGCAGAATATTGAGTGCCGACGGAAGATTGGAGGATGTTGAAGGTCATCAACTTCAATAATGGAGATGACAGCCAGTACTACATCCTCCAAACAAATAAGTCGGCCGAGGACATTTTATACTACCTCTTTAACGAAGGATGCGACACCTTAAAAAGCAGAATACTGATGTATCGACGGAGGATTCGATGATATTGAAGGTCAGCAACTCGGGCAAGGAGAATGGCAGCCAGAACTACATCCTTCAAATAAACAAGTCGGCCAAGGACTTTTTGTACCGCAGGTTCGCGTACCTTCGCTTAAGAATGTGCCCCGGTCCAAAACAACGTTAACTCGCTAGAGTAGCGAATGGTCGATAAGGATTTAGGAGCGATCTTGGAGGCTACCTTCCCACCAAGTGTTTTCGAGCTCAATTTCATATGCGGTATGTGATCCAAGCAGTATTTGGGGTTTTTTACCTTTTGTCGATAGGCAGAGAATTTCCTCAGTGTTTTTTTTTTTTGAAGGAAAGTCCTCTAACTGGAGTCTTTTATTTTAGGTAATATTGGTTAGTATATTCCAGCGTATTCGACAGACTGTGAACTCTTCAGAGATCGAGAATCAGAGAAACAAGAAAGAAAAAAATAATTTTCCGAGTTTCCTTTTAGCCACAGACATGTTAACGTCGCCAACATGCTACTGAGCGCTTAACTGTAAGGCGCAAGAGTGTTCCGCATATAATTTTTTAATTTCGTACGCATTGTTTCAACTCACTACCCCATACTACACCACACCACATCAACAAATGCAGTTAGAAAGCAATGCATATTTCTTCCTTGCTGCCATCAGCGAGCGCTAAAGGTGAAGCGGAAGTCTTGCACACAATCAGCATAAGGATACACCGAAAAATGTAAGAAATAAAAGGAAAAAAGTCATTACATTTGCTTGAGTGCACCTTTTTAAGTAGCAAGCAACAACAGCAGCAACAACGGATAGCAGCAGCGTCAGACCAACGGACCGACCGACCCACCGCTTTGCTGACAGCGGAAAATAAAATCAGCATCTTTACCTATGTCTTTTTGACTATTTTCCATGTGTTGTTCTCTTCTCACTCCTCTTCATTATTCCTATATTTGCTCAGCTATTTGCGAATTTCGGCTTTGGCAAAAATATTTCAGCAGATTAATTTATATGTAGGTACTCAGTGAGTCGGCGCTGGCGGCAAGTGAGATTTACAAAGTGAAAATTAGCCTACCTGCCAGACATAGCCGAAGGAATACTAAGCCTATGCTGGGAAAAGTATGTACGCTGTAGGGACTTGTAGTATTTATAAGCAAAGGTTTGAGGTTTTGCCAAAATTTTGCCGTCTAAGGTAAAAGCCGACTGCCGACTCAAGTATTTGTTTGGAGCTTTCACTAGCTGGTGTGTGTGGATATCCCAAACTCAAGGCTCGATAGCAATGCTGGCGTGAAAGGGCGTGTAGGCGTCTGCCGAGTCCCGGCAAGCCAGTAGTTATGCCTTGCTTGTACATCTGTATCCAGACTTGAGTTGCTTTTGTTGTCTTGCAATCGTAAGCGGTCACATCCTTGCGCAGTGGCAATAGCAACTTTCTTTCGCCGTCGCTGAAGCGGTTTGTCTACGAAGGCGATTTAGCAAATTAAAAGGTTTTTAATGCATGGTGAGCCGATTTCATTACTTTTGGTGTGTGTTTATTTCATAATTTTCACCGTTTTTTTTGGTTGCCAGCTTCAGCGCTTGACTCCTCTCTTCTCCTTCTTTAAACTCCTTCTCCTTCAAAGGCAAGCCAAAGTCGCCTGTTCGTTGTGTGCGAGGCGGTGTTGCATGTAGCAACGAATATTCGCCGAGTTGTTGGTGTGGTATAACCGAGCTGCTGCTGAAGGTGAGAAATTTATGAGCTACACCGGATATGAAAAATATATTAATTGTGCGATAAATTGAGAAATATTTTTCATACCGTTATTTATGGAATGCTGTATGCTTACTCGATTGCTTCGGCTCAAGCCAAGATGCTGCAATGTTTGGCGTTGAAATTCGTAGACATGTAAAGTGAATTGGTCTGGATTGTTTTTAATGGATTTCAGTGGGGTTGATAAAGTGTTGAGCAAATATTTAATTGTAGGAAAAAAGTAAAAATTTGATTTAAATTAATTTTTTTCAATTCTCTTAAAGGATGAATATATTTGTAAGTGTGGGTAGTGATTCAAAATTTTATGGAAACGGTGTAGACTTAAGTTTGTTTAAGCTTTGAAAAATTATTATACTCGAAGGTTGGCTGGAAAAGGGAGATACCACAGATTCCACCCTAATGTCCAATACCTATTAAGTTAGAACGTTGGGAGCCGTCTTAATTGACTGAGAGATGGGCATTCGCAAAAGTTATGTTCTAGTGTCTCATATTTTCTCGTGCGTGATCTGCATTCTGTAGATTCCAAGCCAAGTGAAGTACCATATTTCTGAAGGACAGATTGTTACTTGGTTCCCTCTTACCTTAGAAAATTTTTCGTCTGTTGTAACGTACTTTGGTAACGGCGAATAATGCAGTCGATACACCGATGAGCTGTACGAGATGTACCATGACATTGACATAGTTTAGCGGGTTAAAAGCTTCCTTGGCTAGGTCATGTCGTTCGAGTGGATGAAAAAACTACAGTTTTGAGAGTATTCGAAGCAGTACTCATCAGAGAAAGCAGAGGAAGAGTAATACCCCCACTCCGTTGGAAAACCAGGTGGAAAAAGATTTGTCTACACTTGGAAACTCCAATTGTCGCCAAACAGCAAAAAGGAAGAAAGACTGACGCGATGTTGTAAACTCGGCTTTAACCGCGTGTCTCCGCCATTAAATAATAAGAAGAAGTAGTTATAATAAATTTTTCCCCAGTTTCATCCGATTGGAAGCGAGTCGGTTTTCCGATGTCCTCTTGTGTTCTTACGTTGGACCTATTGATCTCCAGTGAGCTCAGCAAGCGCTAGGTAACAACCAGAACCTGTGCGGCTGCGATAACCTGGTCGCGAGCGAATCGTAAGAAGCCCTTAGAACTAATTGCTCTTAGTAAAGTCAATCTCGCCGCAATTGTAGGTGTTATAACTGGACGCTGATCAACAGATTCACACACGATATGGCTAATACTTTGTCCGACGATCTTTGGTAAAGCCGTTCGAAGAAAAAAAAAGTGGAATCAATTTATGTTAATTTAATTATTTCTCTCCTATCACCTGCCTTTTGACAAGGTGAGTTGAAATATCTCGGTATATATCTTTGGTGAACCTGGCGAAGTGGCTGGAATTGATGTGTTATATGTAGTCTTTTCAAACTTCAGAGCAGACGGACATTCGCTCTGTGCAAAGTGAGTTCTGCTCGGTTGCAAAATCGACAAATACCGAGAACGAATTCAAAATTCACACGGGTATCTTCACATCCAAGAAATAAAGAGTAGTCACAGTTAGTTAGTTACGATAGCTAAAATAATTTTCATCAGTTGTCTTTAAAGGGAAAATCCCACCACAGCGTCTTTTATATAGGGTCTTGAAAAGTTGGAAGGACGAAAAGAGCATGCATTGAAATTTGAATTGCATTCACATCTATCAAACTCTTCGGATCTGGAACTTAAGGACTTTTACTTATTCCTAAACCTCAATCGAATACTTGCTGGAAGTAAATTTAGAGACAAGGAAGAGGTGATCCACGTGACTAAGGTTTATATCAAAGCCAAAAGCTGGTTAGATGGTGGATTTTTTAGCATTGCGGGGGATCACATTTAGACAGTCATGTACAGCCCTTTCTGATGTGAAACGAAAAAATCTTGAACCTTTCACAAATCTGATTAAGTGTACTTGCTTGATCTGGCTAAAACGTGGCATTTGAGGAGGAAGTGTAGAGATGATTCCATCTCAACTTCTTCCAAACAGCTGGTTTAGTAAAAAAGTCTAGGCCGCCAATGGCAAAACTCAGTAAGCAGAGATGAAGGCGAAAGCTACTTACTAAGCGGCGGTTAATGTTCTTGCTTAGCTGAAAGTTCAACCAAACGAAAGAAAAATATGAAATGTTGACATGGAACCATTCTCAGATCGAGGAGTGAATCGCTGCCAAAATACAGCTGTTTGCTGAAAGCGAAACAGCGGTGTGGGCTAAAGACCGAACGATGCTGTAAAGCTAAATGTCAGGCTTGATCAAGAAAACCTCCGTTTTCAACGTGGCAACAACTGCCAGAAAGATAGTTTAGAGGAACTTAAGTTTGGAGGTCATTGTCCGGAGAAACCGCCTGCATCTTTTTACAAACAGTTAACACGCCAAAAATTTAAATCTTACTGCATGAATCCCGATCGGACAATGTCCAGTTAGAACCTCGGCAAACACTGAAAGTTAGACTTTGCTGAGGGCGAAGATGTCACTGGACTTACTACGATTTACGCTGGACCAGAAGGAGGTTGCCACTGCATAGCTGCTGGTAGTTGACAAGAGCTTACTGATTTGGTCAGAGACTCAGCAGCCCTCTAGTGAACCACAAGAAGTCAAAGGAGCGGCTACTGGTTCCCATTTCGTGGAGACTCAAGGTACTCGAGTTCAAAATATAACATAACTCTTGAACCTTGAGGTTATTTTGGGTATAATTCAAGCAAAGGTTCGGCGAATTTTTGGCACGAAAGCTAAGTCATTAGACTTTCCACATAAGTTTGCGGTAAGTATCCACAAATCCAAATATTTCATTATTTCACTTGTCACAAATTTACATGGCAAATACCTTTAATGGCCTAATTTAAAATGTAATTCATACCAGAAATCCAGAAAACACCCATACGAGTGCTGTTAAAGTCAGTTGTAACTAATAATTCATGAAACTTGTAGTAGAAAATTACAGCCATAATTGTTAAGTGTCACGTGTCAGCCGCGAACACTCACACCACCATAGGCGCGTACATTGTCATCGATGAGGGTGTGGGCGATTGGTGAAATTTTGCATATCACACAGCGGCAATCATACGCCGATTTGCGCATTGCCGGTCGCCGAGTGAAAGTCGTGGAAAGCGTTGCGTTAAAGGAAATTTCGCCTGTGCAAATTTAATTTTGCCACTTTCCGCCGATGTCGTTGATTGTTGCGCGGCTTGCCTGCGAGCGCAAGACCCAAAGGTGCGACGGATAAGTGCGTGAGCGGCAGGGCAAATTCGGTTAGAAGTGGCTTGGCTCACTGGCTGTCTGGCTGCGTGCTGCGGTGGAGGGGGTATTGGTGCTGTTTGCCATTTTTTTCTGCGTTTGCCTGTCTCTTCGTCCTTCTGCATGCGTACGCCCACCCGCGCGCCGCTCTGCCGCTGATTGTATTTGGGTTTTAGGTTATTAGGTTAGGTTGCTGTTAAATTTCAGCGAACGCAAGCGAGTTGGTGCGTGCAAAAAAAAAAGCTGGCAACAGAAATTGCAACCGTAAATTTGCGGGTGTGTTGCTTGTTGTTGTTTGTTTTTCTCGCTGCTTTCGCATGCAATGAGCTTGTTATTGTGCGTCGAACTGTTCATATTTGCCATTGTTGTTGGCGTCGGACGTCGGCAGTCAAACGCGTGCTTTAAATAAATTTAAATAATATTTCCACTCGCCGACACACATTTAGCCAGGTTTAGCTGGTTCGCATGTATTTCTTTAATTGTATTTGTGTGCGTGTGTTTGTGTACGCTTGGCATTTGACAGCTGACAATGCTTGTGGTGTATTTGTAAATGTCAACGCATGTTTTGCATTGAACTCCTTGAAGTGTTTTTGCGCGGTTTTTTCGCAAATCATCTTTGCCAAAGCTTAGTGGAGCACTGGCGGGGGTGTTTAATGCCTCATTTTGGCAATCTGCGCTGTGAAGAGATTACATTACATAACATTACAGTAAGCATGCGGCACATACAAGGCTTATAATGAATGTGAAATTAATGCTGTCATGTGATTGTTAGCATTTCGCACTCGACATAATCAGCGTGTTCTTGACGTTTATGGGCGTTGAAGTGTAAGCGGGGGATTTGCACACATACTTGCAGGTATTAAAGGTGTCACCGTAAAATATGGCAACGTGGAAAGTATCACTGAATCATAGTATTGCGGTGACGTATTGGCTGTCAAAGCGCGTGGAGATTACCAGTTCAAAATGTGAGATGAAATTTTTACGTCATATTCATATGTGGCAAGCAAGTAAAATTTCACCCTTTGAATTAATTCGAAAATTAATATGAAAAGTTCTGATTTTTCCGCCCAAATTTTGTTCAGTGATGAGACCCATTTCTGGCTCAAAGTGTGTGTAAACAAGTAAAATCACTGCATTTGGGATGAAAAGAAATCTGAAGAGATTCAAGAGCTGCCATTCATTCCAGAAAAAAATAATAGTTTGGTGTGGTTTTTGGGCCGATGGAAACATCGTTCCATATTTCTTCAAAGTTTATGCCGTAAAAACGTATCTATACGACCGTTATCATACTATTTGAACCGAGTTTATAATGGAAAATTGAAGATTGTGAACTCGGCGACATTTGGTTTCAACAAGACGGCGCCACCTCCCACACATCACATCAATTTATGGATAGGAAAGTAGCAACCTCGAAATGGATCAACCTTTAGTAGCAGAAAGCATCGAAAACCAAAGTGCGAAGCTTTAATTTGCTAAATCTAACCGTCTGTCAACTCAAGACTCTCCCACAGAACCTTCGAATTAAGTATTACTTTGCGGGGGGTCCATCCTCTCAGCAGTGAGCTTAAGGTCTTTAAAACGCATTTCACACAAATACAACAGTACACAATTAAATGGAAATGAAATTAAAATTTCAAGATGATTATTACGGCCTTCAGGTTTTTGACAAAAATTAAGCACTGCCACAAACCTCTGGATACTGTTATCGTTGTATCTGCAGAAAGCATTCCTGAAGTAATTTCGGGTAATATTGCTGGGTTGACAGTCCTTGGCCGGATAAAAATCTGGGTCCGTTCGAATTACATATACCCGACTGTCGTAAATGCTCTGACCCATACCCATTGTGTATATCAGTGCTATGGACTCGGTGAATATGATTCCTAATAGGTTACTGTTTGGACTGTTTGGAACCGTGGTCTAAAATACTGTTTTAAGTTTAAAAGAACTAGTTAAGCAAAACTACATTTTTTCATGTTTTCATTTCATCAGTTTCGATAAGTCTGGAGGCTTCCTTGTTAACGCTCTGTCTAATCCTCTGTTCGTCAGACTTTGTTATTATGGAGATTTCATTTACCACTGAATTCACGCCTAGATCACGATGCCGGTCAGCGGATCTAACGTATCTCGAAGCATTAACTGAAGTCCTTAGTACCTCACTTTGAAAGCGATGAATGATGGCGATACAGCTTTGACTTGAGCAACTTCATAGTTGGGCCCCGTAGCCCCAAACTGGCTTTAGAACTTGATTATATAGTAACAGTTATATTGGTATTAGCAAAACTCTTAATATGCTGGTTGCCTTGAAATTCAAGATAAGTGTGCTCCCAGCAGAAACAGACCTTTCAAAAATTCGATAATGACGAGAAGTCCAGCTGTGTCTACGATGGTGACTTCAAATAGTATCGTATCAGGAATCTAGCAAGTAAGCGTTCCTCTCTTTCTTGCTCTCTTTATCTACATTTCTCTTTATTTATAACCCACATAAGCCATGGACCTCAACAATTTCGGTTAAAGTATCGGCGATCATGTTACATGCGTCCGTCTCACTACTTCACTTTGCATACAACCGCGACTGTTACAAAAATATAGAACAGCAGCAAGATCTTCAAGGCACTAGCCGGCCGCACTTGGGGCAAGGAAAAATAAACGCAAGGACAAATAGACGCTGTTGGCAACATACAAAGCAATCGACCGGCCGGTTAGTAACCACACCGCCTCAATATGGTCGCCTGGTTGCAGCAGGATCTAGAAAGAGAAGATCCAGACTTATCAGCACACCACACTATAGTCCACTATAGTTCACAGTGTGGTGTTCTGATAGGTCTGGATCTTCTCAGTATGTCTACTGATAAATCTCATCGAAATTCTACATAGTGCGGCTTGCTGCTCCCTGTAAAGATACACATACACTTCTTACTAAACAGTTTCTGCTCAGCAATTACCTGCTTGAAGCGGATTCACCTCCAAGGAACATCAGTAGAACATTACAATTTCGGACGCGACCAACTTCTGAAGGAAACTGAACGTCATTCACAGTGGAGTTATTGACACCTTCATTGGCTTCCTCCCCGTGAACGGCGTACTTGGAGTGCAAATACCACTAATAGTAGAGCAAGATCTCTAGTTGCCGCGTGAAACAAGAGTGACCTTAGCGCAACTTCATTCTAGATATTACAGCAGGTTAACTTGCTACTTATACAGAATAGTTTCTGAGATACAAAACCTATGTGCCTCGATTACACTAATCGCCTCTTTGCTTACCTTTTGTAGCCAGGTCACTTAACTCCCCACTCCTATGGCCCGAACCAGTCGAAACAGTTCCTTCCTGGGTTTACCATTAAGATCCTCGGATGACTGTTAAGTATTGCTTTTCCCTTAAGCAGGATCTGGGTGCTCCTGATTATGTACAACAACTATCCGTGGTATAACTAAAAAGTAAAAAATTTACTACTAGGAAAAATTGTAAAAAAGAGAAAGGAACAGGAATCGCAAGATCTTCAAAAAGATCCGTTTAAAGTGTGAAAAATACAAGAAAATAGATATTCGAAGGAACACGCTGTGTTATTTGCTCATTCAACTCTCATTACTAATGTTTTGGAGATTAGTAGGTAATCCATGAAGAAAGTTTCGCTAAAGTATTGTAGAAGAATACTTTGATAACTCAAAGCTTGCAGAAAAAAAGAGTTATTTCTAATTTAATTTTATAAAAATCCTCATAGAGAATGTAGGCTCAGTGTTGATAAAATGAGAACCTTACTCTCGAGAATATCGGTCTCTTTACAAGATTGCGTAACTTTTAGCTAATCTCGAGTCTGGAGACTCGTTGAAATAATAACAATTTTTAGTAAAGTATTTACATTGTATTTATTTTGAAAATTCTTTATTTATTTTTCCAAATTAATTTCATCTCCTTCAAAGTAATCTCCTCTCGATGCAATGCACTTATGCCAACGGATTCTCTATTCTTCGAAACACTGGTTGTAGTCACTTTAGGGGATGGCCTTCAGTTCCGTCTTCAGAGCGGCTTCAATCTCCTCTATCGTATAAAAACGGTGTCCCCAGAGCGGTCTTTTGAGCTTGGTGAACAGCCAGAAGTCGCACGGCGCCAGATCAGGTGAATACAGTGGTTGCGGAACGATATAGGTTGAGTTTTTGGCGAAATGGTCAGGAATTACGAGGGCAGTATGGGATGGTGCATTATCGTGGTGTAAAAACCAAGAATTGCCTTTCCACAATTAAGGACTTTTTAGGCGGATAGCGTTACGCAAACGACGCATAACGTTCAAATAATATTCCTTGTTGACTGTTTGACCGGTTGGAAGGAATTCATAATGCTCAACACCACGATAATCGAAGAAAACAGTCAACATGACCTTGATTTTTGAGCGACTTTGGCGCGATTTTTTCGGTCTCGGCTATCTTTTGGCACGATATTCGCTCGATTGATCGGTTGTTTCGGGTTCGTAAGCGTAGATCCAAGTCTCATCGCGAGTTATAATGCATTTCATGACACCCTGGTAGTCGGAAAGCATCGTTTAACACACTTCAACGCGACGACTTTTTTCCAAAAAATTAAATGTTTTCGGTACCAGTCGAATTTGACGCGCTTGAGGCCCAAAACATTCTTCAAAATGGTATTGGCTGAGCCTTTCGATATGCCAACTTCATCAACAAGGTCTCTAATTGTTAATCAACGGCTTTTCACCACCAAATCTTTGATTAGTTGAACGTGAGCTTCGTCGGTTGAGGTTGATGGTCGCTCTGGATGCTCTTCGTCTTCGACACGTTCACGGCCGGCTTAGAACTCACTATACCACTTTTAAACATTTTTTTTAGACATAGCCTCATCACCAAAGGCTTTCTGCACCATCTTCAACGTATCCGCAGCAGAAAATAGATTCCGTAAACAAAGTTTAATGCAAATTCTTTGCTCAACAAATTTCGAGATGGCAAAAAACGAAAAACTAACTTTTAGCAGCTTAGAAAACAACACGTATCTCAAACACTAATGAATATTTTGACATGAAATTTGACATAAATGTGACTGACAGTACTACCAACCTAAAAACAAAAATAATTCTCCAAATGCTTCGACGCGCGCAGTTTAAATTCAAATGTCACCTTATTTTTTTTTTTTACTTCTTGTTTTTTGTACCTGTTGGAAAAAGTGATTCTGTGTTGGATTTCGAGATTAATATTGTTGTTGATCTAATGCTGGTTCCAAAATAGACGAAATTATCTACGATTTCGAAGTTAGGACTGTCAACAGTGCCAAGTCGTGAATGCGACGACTGTTTGTTTGATGACAGGAGATATACTTCTATCGTCTAGTTGTTCATTCTAAAATTGGATATATTAAAGGGACACCACATAATTTATGCTTTAAAATCTTGAAATTCACTCACACCTGCTTCCCCTCTAGACACTGCATCGCCACATGCAGAATATGTTGAAAAATAAATGTGCCAAAAAATAGCAAACAAATAAAGTACTCGTATAACGCCGAGCAGCAAACGTTTGTGGCAATGTGGCAAGGTGGCATGATGTTTGCTGAGTGGCATGTTGCCCAAAACGAAAGCGAAAAAAAAAAATTCACAAAAATCGGCGGCTACCTTTTTGCACGTTAATTATGAAATCCTTTGAGTATTTGCCAAAAACATATAAAAATCAACACACAGCGCTTGAAGTCGGAAAAAAACGGCTAATTTGTATTAATATACATTTTACCTTTCATTTTTTGATAGAATGGCATTTTTAATTTCTATTTTCGTTTTCAACAGCATTCACATGCGAGATGCTGTTATCTTTTATTTTTCGTATTTTTATCATCATTATTATTTGTAGCACAAGCTGGCCGACCCCCTGCAACGGCGCTGAATGCACTTTTCCACACCCTGAGCGCGGGTGGTGGTGGCAGGCCCCTTGCCGCCGCTGTTTTTGCATATAATTTGCCGGCTGTTTGTTGTGCAACATTTTGCACTTTTTCTTTTGCACTTCAAAATCATTTTAACCATTATGCTATGCAACTCTTTTTCTCTCTCCATTATACCTTCGTACATACTCTTCGCATTTGTGTATGAAAATCGCAAAAAAAGGAGCAGAAAAATCAGCGACTTTTGTTTATTTAGATGTCTGCCAGTTGCAGGCGCTGATGAGTTGCTACACTTGTTGTTGCCGCCGCTGCTGTTGGCAATGGCAACAACTTTTGTTCTTGAGGGACACGCTGCACGGCGCCGCTACGCTGCAGTACTTGTGGCATAACATGATGTTTCGGTTGGGTTTCATCAGCTGCAGACAGCGCTTGAGCTGGCATCATTGCTTCGGTGAAATGCAGTCGCATTGACGGAGAAGAAAGGAAACTTAGCTACTAACTATATATACGTACATTTAAAAATATTTTATCTTACATTTTATGTGTTAAATTATTCGCCGGCTAATATTTTAATGATTTAATTAAGTTATGCTTGAGAACAGAAAGAAATTCTGAACAACTGATGTCTTGGACTAGCTTAAATGAAGTAAGACATAGTTTCGAATTAGCGTCGAACTTCTGTGACTTCATACAAGTACTTTGTACTCTTTCTAATATCGCGAAGAAGCAACGAAGAGAAAGTTCTTCCAATTCAAAAAATAACAGTGAAGCTTTGCTCTTGGACTTCTGCTTCTTCCTCTTTATTAGCATAGACTCTGCTTACGCGGTTATAGCCGGGTTACAATGGCGCGTCAGGCCTTACTTCTTATCAAAAGTGGGTTCTTTCATTCGAGGCTGCTGTTTCTTTTTCATTGGAATGGTGGCGGATTCCAAACCCAGCCCACAACCTCCCTAGGCGAGTAGAAAAAAGTTTTATACACGTTTATATAACGAGCTGTTTGTTTCAAGATAGACGTCCACTCGAAGCCACACTTCTAATGAACAGACGCCGCAATTAGACTTCAGCGAATCTTTAAAGCGAATATGTCGGATTGGCTCCGCTGAGATTCCCCTCTGTTTTAGATATGACCGCAGGCTCGGTACGGTTTGGCTACCGCATCTTACACAAGAGTTACTCACGCGTCCAGGGAGCGCGACAAGGACGCAAGAGTACGAATTGGGTAAAACCCTAAGACAGTAACTGCTTACCCACTTTTGGACTTTGGACTGGAAGGTGCATAGCTAGAATGATTCGATTTGCGTTCAGTATTCACAATTTTTTCGATAACTTGTTGCAATTAAGCAGGTAATTTCATTCTCCCACGTACCTTTTGTCAAAAAAGCTGTGACTGTAGATTTTCACTAACTTCTATTGATGTGAATTTTTTATCAAAAAAATCAATCGACGGATATAGAAATAGGTAGTAACTTGATACTTGGTCCGGAACCTAAGATGGACCATAAGGGGCCTATTCACAGTGCTTTTGCTGAGTCAATAACATTGTATATTGTGTGGCGTCAAATCAAACGTTGTCTTATAGACGAAAGCTGACCGCTTTTGGTCTCTTTATTTCCCTAAGACGGTTCAATTGTTAACAATATAGGTCCGAAATTAGATTTGGATCGTTATGCTGCAATTCAATGTAGGTGATTTACTAGCAGTCCCACCAAACGCATAGCAAAACTTTACCGACCATCAATCCGACCTTGTCCACCTCTTGCAGGGACGCACCTCTATTCGACCACAACTGTTTCCGCTTGACGCTGTCCAAAGTGAACTAATTTTTCATCACCAGTACCGTGTCCTTTAAAAATTGTTTGATTTTTTACCGATCCGCAGATGGAAACTCGGTTTATGAGGTTTCTTTGCGTAATCTCTTGGAGCCCTCAGATATTAAATTTAATGTATATGATTCCCAATGAAGTTTTTTTTTGCAACGTTTGGCTCCTGGGATGGTAGCGATGATCGGTCTCGACGATACCCATTATTTTTCGATATTTGCAAACAAGAACGGCATCGACGAAACCAAAATTGCCTGAGATTGGCTTTTTAATCTTTTCTATTTGAATTATTTCAATTTGTAGCCAGTAATTTTCTTCCCTCGACTTCCGCCATAGTCCTAACGTTAAGTAAATATTTAGAATACTTAAATTACCAAGCCGCCAAGCTTAGCCCTGACTGTCTTTTCTGCGTTCACTTACCTGGGAAGGAAGAACTCGCTGGAGGAGAGCAGCGGTGAGCTTTCTTTCGTATGAATCAAAGCTTGTGGGGAGAGTTACTGAAGAGTATACTATCGGGAACTTTCCATCAGCTCCTGTTTTAAGCTTTCTGACCGCTGAAACGTCTTCGAATCGGAGGGGACTACTATCAGAGCCGCAGGACGCAGCCTTCCGCACAATAGTGAATATTCACTCCGATAGCAGGGCAGTGATACAAGCCTTGAGTTTGCTGATTGTGCGCTCCAGACTAATTAAGGGATATCTAGATGCCTTAACAAAAGCATCGAATTATTTTATGATAGACTGTTTTGGCTGTCTGGCCACAGCGGTATGGCAGGAAACTGTAAAGCTTGCCAGAATATGGACTCTGTCTCAATAACCGTGGAATGGAAACAGATAGGACCTCCGTTGGCTTCTTGTAGTTCATCACTGGACTATTCGGCGTCAGACTAAATCAACAAGCGTTGTTTAACTACCAGCAGCTGTGTAGTCGCAAGTCCTTTAGGCCCAGGGTAAATCGCAATACGTATAGAGAACGCTTCGCTCTCAGCAAGGGACAACTTTCAGTTATTATAGGAGTTCCAACTGAACATTGTCCGATCGGTGTTCAGGTAACAGGATCGAATATTGCCGGATGTCAACTACAGTAAACAAGATAAGAGGGAATCATCCCAACACTTCTTTCTCGCATGACCCGCTGTTGCCAAGTGGAGACTAAAATACCTTGAATTTCATACTCTTAAGCTAACAGATGAAAAGCGGACATACAAATAAAACACCTAAGCAGATTTTGGATCGGATTTTAGATTTGGATTCAGGACGTTTTTGCGTCGTTAGCTGATCTCCAAGGACCGAAGTTTCCCGTCTGGTTTCACAGAGGACTTCATAGCCTAAGTGTGATCCCCCGAGTGATCAGCCATGTAACCTAACCTAAATAAATATTTCATTTCGTAATAAAATATAGAAAAATGTCTCATTTAATTTTTTATTTCCTTAAAAAGCGTTTTTGTCTTTAATACAATAAATACAGCTTCTATGCTTAATATTAGAGCAAATTGTGGCTCGTAAGTTACAAAGAGACTTGTAAACTCTACACATTCGTATTCATATCGTTCAAACCGACTCGAAAGCAATTGCGATGAAGGTGAAGGCGCGGAACGCGGGGCGCGTGGTAGGCAAACAAAATTGCTATGATTTATTTACTCACGGCGTGCGCGTATTTATCAAACTCCAATTAATCGGTGATAAACCGATCAAGACACTAAATGCTTCTCCACACGAAGGCAAAACAAAAACAGAAGAAATGACGTAGTAAAAACAGAGCTTCATACGAAGGCGGCAATACCGAATGAACGAGCAGTTGGACGGCCAAGACACGCGCAAACCAACAACTCAAGCGACATACATCAATATATGTACATTTGTATACAGAGGGCTAGTAGCAGTCCGACTGCGGTTAGCCAAATGCTTAGTCGGAAAGACCAAAATGTTGGCGAAGTTCCATTGCGCGAAGTGACTCTGAGTATTTGCAGTAGTTCGCTGTGCTTTATGAGCGTTTTTAGCGCATTTTCTCTGGCTTCGCTAGCATTAAAACGAGTTTTCAGTCATATATTGCTAGCTAAGCGGCTAAGCGGTTCCCTGATTTGTTTTATAGAGATTTCCATGTGAATGCATTAAAAAAAAAAAAATAAATAAAGTGGTTTTTGTTATTGTTGCACATATAATATAATATTATACAATGAGTATTTACGATTTTTCTCGGTTTTTTTTTTTTTTGTTTCTTTTTTTTGAAATTGGAGATGCAATCAATTTACTCGTGTCCAGCAAATAATAGACTTGGAGCTAGCGTTATTTCATGTATATACCCACAAAATATTTCGAAGATTCCCCTCTATACTCATACAGCAAAAAAAGAGAGGAAACATATGGCGAAGCCTGAGTTGAAGGGAAAAACGTTTGGCACTGATTTCCGCAACAATTTGTCTAAACAATATGTGTGTTGTAAGAAACACACCTACTTAAGGGGTTATTCAGTGTACTGCTACAGGACTTTGGTTTGGTCTTCTACATATGTGCGAAATAATGGGTGCGTAATTTTGTTTTTGCGGAGGTTCAAAATAGTATGCGACTATAGTTGCGTCCTTTCCCAGTTTCACGCGGACATTGAACATTTCGATGCCTTAAGAGAGCTTGCCACGAAGTTTGTTACAGGCAAAATGACACCTTGATACCAGATGGAGTTCAGTTACCTAGTAACTAGTAATAGTTCATGAGGAGTGGACAATCTTTGGGATGCCTTCGCTGACGAAAACTTCAACAGACTCTGCGGCCTCACTTTGTATACCTCTTTCAGTGTACCATACCGTGTGGATTTCAGATGCTTGCAGTTTAGTCTTGCTAATGCAGGACAAGTGCACTAGAGATGTTGCGTTGTTTCTCTGGTGCCTTGCTCTACAGACTTCCTGCAGTCTTCTCGATCTCTCAGCGACATTCTGCGGGCGTGTGACGCAACCAGACAGTGACCAGTTAGTTAGTATTCCGATCATGTTCCTGCATTAGGTTTAGGAATTTTGTGTACTTCCGATCAATCGTTTCGCACGAGACAACGCAATTTTGCACCCAGTTAGCTTGGTCTGGATCTGTAGAGGATCTGTAGAGATCGTCATATAGACAATGCATGAGTCTTCCAATGTTGGTCACGTTTTCGGGTGTTAACCGTACACCATTCTTGGAAATCTCGTCCACTATTTCATTGCCCTCGATGACTTTGTGACCTGACACCCAGTTGAAGTGAAGTTGTTTGTTTCTGGCAATACTTCCCACTGCTGCCCTGCTTCCAAAGACACTTCAGGCCGATATGCGGTACGAGGTTGCTGCTTTGGTTGCAGCTTGGCTGTTTAGATGCTAACTCTGGAATTGCTTGCAGGTGTATTAGAGGCTTTCTCCGCGGCTTTCGCAATAACAAAGGCCTCAGCATGAAATACGTTATGGTGTAGTGGTCCGGCAACTAAAAAAATCTTGGCCTTATAAAGTATATACATATACATATAGCTGGGCGGAACTGATGTCAATTAACCAGGTATAACATTTCTTCCTTCGCTTATGAGAAAGCTCTCAACTTCACCCTGTCGGAAAGGCCTCCTCCTTGATAGGCAGGTAGCATGGAAGCTCAACGATGAGGAGGAGGCGAGGAAGAAATTGGCTGCCTAATATTTTTGTAAGGGAGCTGTTGGAATGCGGTGAGGTCTCTTCAAAAGTTGTACCTTGTCTTTACGAAACGGTAGTTATGCCAATACGTATGCTGTTCTATTGTGCATTTGTCTGATGGAAGTAAAGCCACACTCTAGAACATGTTCAATTTGCAGCTCTAATTGGCATCAGTGGTGCACTCAGTGCAACACCAATGATGGCATTTAATACCATCGTACATATAGCACTCGTGAATATAACCGGTAAATGCACTGCTCCGTAGGTTGGGGTCAGATTCCGGGATAGTGAACATATTAAGGGTTCTTGCGAGGGACATTCGCGCACTTCAACTGATTCTCTGATAGCTTGGATAACAACGGCGTGGAGCCTGTGGTTGGAAAGGGAGTCTTTTGTCGGGAGCTCTCAATCAAGTTTTCTTTCAGACTGCCAGACCACTAAAGTATCTTTTAATCAGAAGTGGCGACCATTCGCAGCAGAAGTACTTCTTCGTAGTGAAGCATCTTTTAGGGCGGTATGCATCCATTCCGATAGCAGAGCTGTTATACAGGTTTGGAACTCGCTGACAGTCAAAGTCCGTAAACATACTGGTATTAGCAACGAACTGCTCCCAAATTCAACTTGTCTAGATGTCGGCTTGCAGCGAAATAGTCGGAATTTGTACTCGTAAAGCCGATTAACTTGCAAGAAGGATATCGCATATCGAAATTTCAACAGGATGGGAACGAGCAAGGCTTTCCCTGACTTCGTGCGCTCGGAGGTTGAATATATGGACTTCGCGCGTGGGTCAGCAAGCGTTGGTCAGCAGCCAGTACCAATGACTGTCGCGAAAGCCTTTTAGCCTAGAAAGGCACGCAAAATATTCTTTGAACTGCTACTTTTTAGCCATGACAATGATGATATGACATCCCAAGGTCCTAACTGAACACTTTTACATTGGCACTCTATGATAAGGATATTGAGTTTGTTCCTTGTCAAAGTTGCAATGAGGAAGATGAGGTCGAAACATCTATAAAGTTTCATCTCAATAAATTTGTGGCAAGTTGTAGACATTACATCCTCTTTGATATGCTCTGGTGGCAGAGTGAATCATTGATCCTTTTTTTTCAAAAATGAAGCCGGCAATAATGCCGTGGTCAATGGGGAACGCTATATGGCTATGATTTATGACTTTTTGATGTGGAGGACTTTAGGTTTCATCAAGGCGGTGCCAGGTGTCATGGAACCAACGAAAAAATCAATTTATTGAAGGCAACTTTTGGTAAGCGCATTTTCTCGTGTGGTGAGCTTGTTAGGCAGCTTCCAAGTTGGTGAGATTTAACAGCGTTGGTCTATTTTTTGTGGGGTATAATGCCACAGTTAAGCCTGGGACGATTGATGCCTTGAAAGCTAACATTCGACACGTTATTGCTGACATATGGTCTCAATTGCTGCAGAATAGTAGTCTAAAGGGGGATTCTCAGCTGGAATTTATGCGAGAGTCACTTGTCCAAAATCCTGTGCATATACTTTTAGTCCACTTTTAGAAGAATAATATGTGGTAATATCGAGAAAATTTAATGCCGCCTTTCAAAAAAAGTCTTACTATATACAATATCCGCGGTTCAAGAAGTATAAGTCCAAAACTTAACAAATCCATAGCACACCCGTTATTGAGCATAACCGAAAGCACCTTGCAGCCCGGTTCAATTCACCATGTTGCACTGTAATCTATGGCCAGCATATCAATTTTCCAGCCATATATGAGTTATGGCTTTTTAAATGCGAGCTTGCATTGCAACACCACAAACACACACACACATACACAACATAGACCCCATGGACCAATTTATTTGCCTAGACAAGTTTCCATACGAAAGCCGGGCAATTTTCATGCACTTCCTGACTCATACTGCCTATTTTGGTGCGTTGTTGTTGTAGCGCATTCCCGATTGATCACTTGAGTTGAGGCCAAAATTTATTGTTAACATGCGTTCGCCCTTCACTCGACGGATTGTTTAGCTCAGCGCGTCGTTTAGTATGTAATTTCACATGGCTCCGTTCAAACAGTTTACTTTGACTACGCCGTTCCCCTTGCTGCTGGTCGCCGGCATGCCGGAATTGGAGTCGCGCACGAATTGTAATTGCCTTAATGGGGATGCGCCACTTTGCGACCGCCAAGCCGTTGCTCATATGTTGGCCAGCCATGCAACCATGTAAGTCCACGCTGCATTTAAGCAAACGTTATGTGGGCGCCCAGCCGCTGGCTTGAGCGTGAAGTGGGCAGTAGAGCTGCTCGGCTGCGAGATGCATGCTCTTTGATTGGGTGTAAGCCATGATTATCGCCGCGAATGAATGAGATGTGAACTGGCCAAGGCGTTCATACATTCATCAATAGCCCGGCATTGGCAGCGCGCAAATAGTTGTGTAATAGCCGCGGACGTGTAGTCACATGTTGTACACGCTTCAACGCTTAGCGTTTACTGCCAATGCAACGGCGGTTTTTCGGTAATTGTTGCTGTATTTATATGCTTCTTCGTTGTTGGCGTGTGAAAATGTCGTAATAGTTGCGCATGCGCTCGATCGCTTTATGGTCTTTCTAATTTAGTGGTTCGGGTAATTTTAGGTCAATGAGCTCTTTGCTCTGTCGCATGTAGTACTAAATTTTGAATAGATTCGAATGAGTTCGTACAATTTTCTTGTGGTTGAAACAAATACGAATCGCCAATTGAAATTATTTTTCTTTTTTGTTGTGGGTCTCGATTTTATCTACTGTATTTGCTGGTTTTTGAAAGGCTTGTGCGATTTGATTGGATTAGGTTAGGTTGAGCGGTCCATCCTAACAGGAATGTCACTTGAACAGCTTAGACTGCAGACTGGATAAGGAAGCAAAGCGAATGGGTCTGATAGTGAACGGAGGAAAGACGAAATATCTTCCGTCCTCAAACAGGTTCGGCTTTGTTTTCTGGTTCGCGGAAGTTTTAACGCAAGGCAAGATAACATTGGAGATCCAACTCAGTCCTATTACAATGTGCACGGAACAAGGGTGTTCTGTCTAGCTCATCGGCTGTGCAGTTAGCAGTTAGCGACCTCATCGCTGGTATTACCACTCGGCTGTTGGAGTGAAGGCTCACCTCCCTGAAAGAAGCTGCACTTGGTACAATGGTTCGATAATCTAAAGATAAGTTTGACGAAAAGCTCCTTAGGAAACTCTCCCTCTTAGCTTCGATCTATCCATGAAAAAGCTTACTGCGCTTCTTCTGCGACTGCTCCCCATTCATATATTCCATGTCGATAAGCAAGCAGAGAATAAGCTGCCACGAGTAGTCTCTGCGAGGCAGTGATCCAAGCTTTTCCGATTGCTTTTAAAAACGGACACAAGAAGAGAGCCGCTCGTTGAACATGTTCAAGCTTCTTAGAAAATGCAGTATTTTCGAGCGTCGTCCATCTTTTTATTTTACTACAAGTCTTCTCCCATCTAATGAAAGACAAACATATGTTCGTACTGAATTCGCTCGTTGAAATACCAACAGCCTTAATGACTACCAAACATTTTTGATGTTACTTTGGAATGGTCCAAAGTACAGAGCCGTAACAAGATTCATAAGTCGCGAGGACAAAGAAATATGACTTTGAACTAATAAGGCAAGCGGCCTACTGGTCAGAAACGACGCAGCTCCAATATGGTCACCAGGATTCAGCACAAAAAGATGTTGTTTTTTCTGGAATACAACGCTCCTCACAATTACTGAATATCTCTTGATGTTACCGAACAAAAATCCGCATCATCATTCGTACACACACCGCACAGCGTACTCTTCTTCATGCAGTTTCTGCTGGGAATCAGCTCTGAACAGTACTGAACAACTTGGTACTGAACTGCTGGGAAGAGCTATTAACACCATCACTAACTACCTCTCCTTCAGAACTAAAGTGAGCCGTAAGAGGTACCACGAACTGCTTGCACTTAGAAAAGTCAATCTCGCCACAACTGAAGGTCTTCTAACTGGATACTGTGCGACTAAATATTTCTTCCCCGACTTTTGCCAGGCTGAGATTGAAATCTCTCGGTAGATACATCTATGGAGATCCTATGATAGTGTCTGGGTTGAAATTACCCGCCTCAAAAAGTTTATGGTTAGCTGAAAATACTTCATCGATCTGTGAGTGCTGTTCTTTAAGAAGTTTTTGGGTAACAGAATACCTGCTCAAGGCTTTGACTTCGCCTCAATAGAGTCCATATATTTCACTGTAAAAGCTATAACAATATAAATAAACAACCGATCGAGGAAGTTGAATATGGCATAAAAGCGAGTTTGCAAGACGTAAGCAAGAACTAATCATGTTGCTTCTGACTCGCAACAAAATCGATCCGTTTCTAAATGAGATAGTTGCTGTGCATGAAAAGTGGGTAATTTCCGAAGATGTCAAATAAAAATGGTCGTAGTCGAATCGCGCTGAGCCGGAAAAAACGGTGTCTGGCTAGAATTGAGGGTAAAAAAGTTTTTGTTATATGTTTGGTTGGTAGGGAATTCCAACTTTGAGCTGCTGTCCATCAGCTAAACTCTTATCTCAGATCTGAACGGAAGCAAACAGACAGCAGCGACCAGCATCGGCCAATGGGAATGCAATCGTGGTCTATCAGGACAGCGCCAGGCAATACTTATCGACAACGGTCAGTCCGTTCCCACGAAAGTCGGGTCTAAGTAATTGGAACGGGCTCGGATTTTCTTCCGATCAAGGACTGCCAGCTTACATTTCTCGAATTTAGTTCAGAAATGTTTTCTACCGCTACGACAACATAGTGATCGGCCAGAAGCTTCCACGACAGTCGGGTCTAAGTAATCGGAACGGGCTCGGACTTTCATCCGACCATGGACTTTCAACATACATTCCTCGAATTTAGTTCAGAAATGTTTCTACCGCTACAACAGCTTAGTGATCGGTCAGATGCTTCCACGACAGTCGGGTCTAAGTAATCGGAAAGGGCTCGGACTTTCATCCGACTAAGGACTGTCAACTTACATTCCTCGAATTTAGTTCAAAAATGTTTTCTACCGCTACAACAACATAGTGATCGGCCAGAAGCTCTATAAACTTGGCTGGCAGGTTCTCATGTATCCACCTTGAAGTACTATCCTGGCGCCAAATGATTGCTACCAGTTCCTGACGCATGGTTTGTTGCTCAAGGTAGTTGGTGAACATCGACTAAAATAGTTCCGAAATGAGAAAACTCTGTATAAGTTTTCTGACATTGCTTTTGCATGCCATAAGCTCAAAGTCAAGACTCGAACCAACTTACTTTCCCCTAGCCTCTTTATAGGCACTTTATTGATATTTGATTTCCCCACCATCCGACTGACTTTTCTCAACACATTCAAGTCAATCGAACTTTTCTTTAGTACTTCCACTGAAATTTCTCCAATTTATTGCTTACTTTGCAGCTCTTGTTGCCGTCAATGTTGCCGCTGGGCAAACTATCGATGCCACTTACTGCCGCCGCTAACAAGAATGTCAATAAAAATCTATTTTCTTTCCACTACAGAATTTCAGCAAATTCCCCGGTCCTCGGGATGGGCAACTGATAGTTACTGCACTAACCAACTAGATAAATTCTTTTATCGCAAAAAAGAAATCAATTTCAGTTGGCAAACAGTAAGCGGCCGAAGCTTGTTGCCACTTGTTGACTGCCCAAATTGTAGCGATTTCCGTGGAAGGCGCGCTGGGGGACGAATGCAAGCCAAGCCATGCAACAACCACACAGCAGTCCAAAGCTTTGTGACCTCTGCCACCCAAACGTAGGCAACCGGATATTCGTACATACAACACGAGCTGCTAAACCGAAATGTTTGCTACTGCTGTTGTTGTTAGTATTGTTGTTGTCAGTATCGGGGTACTGCTTTGAAGTGCACTGCCAATTTCGCAAACACTTAAACCAATTTCTCACTTCAGTCCACAGGGCATAGCGGACGCGCGCCCCCGCCTGCTGACCAAATACGTGGATTCTAAACCGACACATGCCGCCACACATATACAGACACATGCAAATATATATGTGTGCATTCTAACGGCAACAGGAAGCACATATACGCCGTCGACGAGGACGACACATCCTTGTTATCCTTTGCACTTGGCGTTTGGGTGTTGTGGCGGAAGACAGCGGCTGCAGCAACAAGTACGCGGCGCTGTTGCAACTTCAAAGTCGTAAAGTGACAGTGGCAGCAAAGTGTGAAAATGTCATGTCACAAAGTGTTGGCAACATCACTTGACTTCGTTTACATGAACAGCATGCAACCATGCGTCGTCTCCCCGTACTCTGTTTGAGTTGGTCTTCGCACAGTATTCGCTGAATGCATGCCACTTGCAGCATATATATGCATGTATGTATGTTTGTTGGTATGTGGCGCTTTTTATTGCAAAATGTTGCATACATCCGAAAAATTTTAACGACAGTTGTTGTAAATTAAATTTCTGAGTGGCTTGATGCTTCCAGCATTGAAAAGTCAAATAATCTCAAATGGTCGGGAAAATATGAAAGAAATGTTGGAAAATTAAATTCTTGGTTTCGTCGGTTCCCTGGTGATAATTTTGTTGTCAAAGAACGCCACATTCCTAACGGTGATCTCATTCGAGATTCCTTACCTTTATGTTTATTATCATTCGAAAGAACATTCCTTGGCATTTATTTTTTGAAGATTGTCGGCTACTTCATAGATGGTCCATCCGTTGGATCCAATTTTCGATGACTCGTTCGAGCATTTCGACTGGTAACTGGCGAATGACACGCTTGATGGTTTGCTTCAAGGAATCGAAGCTGGATTGTCCGCATAGACTTTAGACTTTACATAACCCCACTAGAAAAAGTCTAAGGGGATCTAAAGTGCCAATTGACCGGCCCAAAACGTGAAACTATTTGCCTATCTTATTGAAACCAAATGTCGCGGAGATCACAAGCTTCAATTTCATGCCCATTGTGTGAAAAGGTTAAGTCCTCTTGTCACAAAAACACATATATAACTGTTGGCTAAAAGTTAAACATTGCACAAGAAAACCTGGGAAATCCTTAAAAAAAAGTTGTATAAAAAACAAGCGCTTTGTATGGAAGTCACACGAGGTAACGCAAAAAAGTCGCAGGGACCAATTTCACAACTGGGAATCTCTACGGATCAAAAACGCTCTGAATCGTAAACAAAATCGTTCCACTTTTAAAACGTATGATGACTGGGTTACTAACGACAACGTCAAGTGAAAAACGTCGTGGTCGAATTGCGGTGAGCCGGCGCAAGCGCTAACGAGGCAGGATTGATGGTTAGGAAGCTTTTGTTATGAGTTTGATGGGATTAAAATACTCTGGGTTATTCCGCCATGACCAAACTATGGATCTATATCCCTAACAATTTGGCCGTTTGAAGGAAGCAATGGCAATCAATGCTTCAACTTCGGTTCACATATCGGCCAGAAATGTCATGGAAAGTAGGGCAATAGTGGAGAGTGTCGCCGAATTAAGTGACTTCATTTCTACAGAATGTCAGGTCACAAAGAAATCGAGGACAATGAGATAGTGGAGAAGATTGCCAGGAGTATCGTAAAGGATGACTACTCCTCATTGACTCCGTAACGGAAATCCTTTGATATCGAAAAGGACTCAAACTGATCTATGCGTCGCGCTCTTTAGCTTAACAGACTAACCTAATCTAACCTGCAATGACAATTATTATATACGCAATGGGCCAGAAGCAGCCAGCTTTGGTTAATATTGGCCCGCCAGACCACAAATATCAATGGTGACTCGGTAAAAGCTCTAAGAGTTTGGTTGGGAGAATCTCATTCATTTACTTTATAAACCGGTCTTGGATTGAAATGGTTACTTCTTGATTCTGTATACGTCGAATGATTTAGTTAATAAGAGTCAAGAGTACTGGTGTTTGTCAAAAGGGGCGTGAGTTTCTATGAGCGTGACATAATAAAACTAAATTCAAATTCGCAAAATGATATCGATCAAAACTCTCAACCTCGATAAAAATTAAATTATTTCTTTTTACAAGAAATTATTTTAAGCGTCACATGTAGCGACCCACTTTTTTAAAGCTGACTAATAGAACATACATACATTATGAGAGCGAATATCGTATCAAATCGTGGCATCTATTGTCAATTTAGCCCTACTTGAGTGAAATTTCACAAGCGCTTAGCTCCTCAGAAACTGAAAGACTTGACAACTAAATATTCAAATTTTCAAACGGCTTAGATGTTGCTGATGAACGACAATACTCCTATTATCTTATGAGAGAATCATGAAAAAATACTCACTAAGGTAAAAAGTGGCTACATCATATCTTGGCTTGGTGAAAACCAAAAGCATGTTCCGTGAAAGCAGGTCTAAGTTTGTTATCTTATAAGGTAAGAAGAGGTTAGGCTAAACTGGCCGACTACACCGCCATACAAAGGACTACTGATCCTTAATAATGCCAGATGGAGGTTCAGTTTAATTTGAGCTCAACTATTCATCATGCAGGATGACAACGTTTTTTACGAACTTTAAGAGCGATTTTATACCTAATTTATTCATTCTTCATCTAGTCCCTTGAACTGGGAAGCTTCTAGCTATCTAAGGCGAGGTTTAGATATGGCTGGACAAAGGCATATGTGATATTCCAACGTACTTCTCATGCCCTATTTCTGCATGTATCGTCATTATTTGAGACCATCCAGATCATATGTGGTGCCAGTGAGTTGTAAGTTGCCATTATGCCAACAACTATCCTGCAGTACTTTCAATACCGTGTGAGTAAAAAGCCCGTTTTTCTTCGAGGCTCTTAAACATAATCTTCGCCATTATCCAAGTCTTTAAGGCCTTAAATTGCACTCTGTTCCGTCCACTTTTGGCAATCCCATCTGCTATTTCGTTTCCTGGCCTTCCTTTGTACCTGCATATTTGCAGCTGGTTTTTCGCAGCCGCTACATCTATTGCCTCCCTGCTTCTAAGGGCAATAACTGATGTAATGTGATGTGAGATTGTACAGGCCTTAGTTGTCTATTAGAGACTGGAGTCGTGTGTAGAAGTTCACATATGTGAAGAAAGTTCTCTGGGCGCCCTTTACTTGGGAGTGCCAAGGAATTCTTCTTTTACATATGGCTCAAGCATCTCACGGCTTCCGGTCTTAGACCAAGTATCCTCTGGATAGCCAAAAAACAACCATTCGAAGGCGAACTAAAATAAGAAGGCGCCAAGAAAGAATGAATGGTGCTCTGTTTTAAACTAGTCCTGAAAAGCGGTGTCTACGCCAACAAAGAAGAAGAAAAAGAAGTTGTCTACTGACTATCGACGCATTTTATGATCTTCTTTTTATTGTATTCTGTGTTCTTAGCTTTCTGAGACGCTTTTATGATCACAAAGTCTTTCACCTGAAAGATACTGCAGTATTCCGGAGGCTTGAAAGATCGCCTAGGATCTAGCTTCGTGCAATCGATTACGGCATCCACTCCATTAGTTATATTTAAACCGTTTGTATAGAAGTTGTTAGTTCCATTGGCGAGTTGTATGCTCCTATGCTATCCTTCCATTTTTAGTTTGACTTGAAGCCTTCTCTCGCAAATAAGTTTGAGGATATGGGGTTTATTTTATTTTTATTTTTTTTTTTTTGAAAGTTTTGAAAACATTTGAAATTTTTCACACTGCATAAATTGCCTCATAAAATATGAAGCACCTAATATCTAGTCTACTTAATCCCATCACAGATAGTTTATGGTCAACTCAGCCACTTGTAAACGCTTCATTGTAGGGATATCTATTGGTGATAACATCAACACCACTAAAAGCAAATCCATTAATCTCATATCCATAACCTATGAACAACAACATGCACACATTCATGCATAGTACATATGTACATACGAGTATATATGGTAAGTGCCGATATATGTTGCAACACTGTGTGATTTTTAATGTTGCATGCACCAATGTTGCAGCACCGCAGACAACTATTTGCGCCATACACACGGTAAAATGCTGCATTCACTTCATAATATTCACATTTTCCTTCGGAATTGGTGGAGTGTTGGCATTATTTATTCTATTTGCAGAGCATTTAAACCACCGTTAAGATAAATATGGGTATCATTTCGTTGCAACCACATATAATGTAATATTTATTTACAAGCGCATGTGTGTGTTTTAGCACCAATTCAACCATTCATGCTGCGCTGTCTGTATCCTTTTCGGAGTTGCAGTTGGAGCTGGAGCATCAATCAACCGGTCGCCCGCCACGTCGTCGACGAACAAACAGTCGACTTGTGTGGCTGTTTGCTGTTGCTTTTATTGTTGTTGTTGTGCATGTATGTGCTTTCGCAGAGCACGCATCGGCAATGCCAAGCGGGCAACTAACCGAGCGAACTCAGTCACATACAATGGTCCAACGGCTGGCTAGCTGGCAACAGTAGCCGCCCGTTGCCCTCACGTGACATGGAAAACTTCTTTGTGCAACAAGTTTAACAAATTTGCAGCTGATAAATGATTTCGCTGTGATATCACAACACCACCAACTACTGTGCATTCACCGGTTATTCGATTATACCACACTATTGTTATATCCTTCTGCTTTGCTTCGATTGTTGTTGTTGTTGTGCGCGTATTATTTGAATAAAACTCACGCTGGTCATTAATAAATGTTCTAAGTTGCAGTTGTTGTACTGCTTGTTCTTGTTATTTGCATTGTTACAGCTGCTGTGTGTTTAATTTAACACACTGAAGGTGTTAGTTGCCCATTGTCGTTGTTGTTGTTGTTGTACTAAGCTTCAAATGAGTATTCGGCAGTGCATTTGTTTGGGCACAGTGGGAGCAGGACGCATTAAATTGTGTGTGAAGGAATAATTGTTGACCACATGTGTTGCTGAAACCCTTTCTTCATATCAGCAGTCTTGGTAAAGGTTTTGTGAGACTTCGTAAATTATATACCTGTATATTGTATATACCATTCTCAGGTAGTTATCGCTCGGTTACTTTGATATGGCGATCTGAAACACACCGAGTGTTGCTCGCACATTCACCTATGTCAAATTTCGTGACGATGTCTTGTCTAATAAAAATTATTCCATACAAACATATGGTTTTGATTGATCAGTTTTTATGGCAGATATATTCTGTAGTCGTTCGATATCGGTGATTCCGTCAAAGCTCTATGGACAAAAAAATGTTTCAAAATTTCAGACCGAAAGCTCAGAAACCTAGTCCTTAGTTCGCCTATATACGGACAGACAGACACACAGAGCGACATCGACTTTGCAGTATCTTTCAAGCAGAGGTATTTGCTATTGGGAAAGCCGCGGAAAGAAATCGTGGACATTGAGATTGAGCAGAAGATTGCCAAGACCATCCTGAAGGATGACTACTCCTCATTGATTTCGTAACGGAATTCCATTTGAATCCCAAACGACCTAAACTGATTCACACGTCGCTCTTTAGCCTACCAGACTAACCTAATCAAACCTTGGGGTCGTTAAAGTTGAATATCTACCGTAGCTGAACCTTTTGCTTCGGGTGGGGGAGCCAAGTGATGAAAGTTCTTGGAGCAGCATTGACTTGGGGGTTGCCAGAAACAGTTTGTTTTACATATGGCTAAGGAAGCTCACGACTTCCGGTCTTAGACCAGAATCCTCTGTCGCAGGGTAATCAAAAAACATCCGTTTGAAAGCGAAACTTCCCTCCCCAGGATTGTGCGCTGGGTTTGCGACCCGGCACTTAAAAAACACCCCCAATGAAAAGATCAAAACATGAGAGTCCTTATTTTTGATGGTGATCATTGCAAACGTGTTAAGTACTACGATTTAAGGGCATGCACCTGGAATGTCCGGTCTACTAATTAGGAAGGTGCCGCTGCCCAGCTGGTTGATGTCCTCGTGCAAATAAAGGCTGACATCACCGCCGTCCAAGAAGTGCGATGGACAGGGCAAGTACTGAGACGAATAAGGTCCCTGTGGCACTTAATATAGTGGTTATACATTGGAGCACAAAGTCGGTGTGGGGTTCGTGGTTGGATAAATGTCTAACCGCAATCAAGATCAAAGAAAAACTCAGCCTCCATGATGAAACATGCGTAAATGGGTTGAGGAAGTCGATCACTTCACCGGAGTCCAAAATATAGTTATCTGTAGTATTAGATTCCAGCAAAGGAAAATTTTTCAAGTTAGTTGGCTCTCTCCGGAATGGAAAGACCACCAACCAAATCGATCGTGTTGTGATAGATGGAAGGCACGTCTCCAGTGTTTTGAGCGTGCGTACGCTCCGAGTTCCTAGTGTCATGGAAAGCAGGACCACTATCTTGTTGCAGAACCGGCCTCCATGCAGCAACAACGCATGTCAACAACCATAAAGAATATTTGACGTGGAGAAACTGCAATCACAACAGACAGCCGAACGATTTTATACTCGTCTTGACCTCTTGCTCTTTGATAGCACTTGTCAAGAACTCGGTATACGGGAACTACAGGACGGCATTACAATTTTCTCCTATTTCGAAAAAACGTCTTACAAGAACCATTAACAGCTCGAAGTTGGCTAACAATAACTATTGATATCCGTATTAAGGGGTATAAATAAGTTGATTTCGTCTAGCTGGCTATGCTTCTTTCAAAGATACATTCATACATTCCGATATAGAAATGTTGATGCATAAAGTACATTATAAGATCGGACCGGACTTAAGAATCCTTATCACCATAACCACTGAAGACCACATAGATAACTTAAGAAAATATGATATCTATGTTTTTTTATACACGATTCTAAGTTAAAATATACGAGTGTGCGCCCACCACCTTTCTTTTCCACATTTTTGTTATGAGACTACGCACTGTAGACTCTCCAGCAAACGGCAATCATTTTTCACATGCTATCATAAACGTGAAATCAGATAAAGCGGAAGTTCAAAGACAGTAAGAAAAACTCTGCAAATATAAAGAGGCAGCCTCAACATCACGTTCACATATGATATTAATTAATAAGAGTTTTCTGCCTCTTTGCTAAGTGTGGGTAGATTTTAAGGAGAAAGACTAAAGTGTGAAGCCACAAAAGTCGCCACTTAATTTGAAACTCTTTAAAAAGCTGTAAAGCTTTTAATACTTGCATTAGTACTATGCGCCTGGAAGGTACGTAGAAGAACACGTAGCTAAGAAACAACTGCCCTGCGAGAAAGCGTTTGTAAAGGGAAATATTAGATATATGTAAATGTTATGGTTTTTGGTGTCTATTGGAGTAATAATTTGTTCCAATAACCGCTACCCAATGAATTACTCAAGTTTATCAGCGGTTCAGTATCCTGAAGGCCTCAGGATCCATCTACGTGGATATCCATTGCGCCCTGCAAGCTCCTGGAATTATTCAGAGTGCTGGACCTTTGTGACCGTATGTCATATAGGAGAAGGCAAAATCTCAATTATTTTCTATCTGTCTATCTTCTGAGAGGATGATCATAAATCTAATGGCTGGTCGTTTGCTTCAGCAGGTAGATTCGAATCGATGCATTCAAGGTAATATTTTCACAATATGAGCGGAATTCAAGAGAGATCTTATATTTTAATAGAAAATACTGACTCCTTTTAAAATTATTTTCGGTTCATCTTCATTATTATTTTTTTACGAGACACTTCAATTCTCATTACTTGGCCATACAGGTTAATTATCAATATTAAAATCAGTCGCAGATTTTCGTTGGGCTCAGCGCTTATCGTCAATATTAACGTTTTTCGGAAATCTTGGCATCACAAATGACAAGATTCCAGCTGTTTTCGGAACTACGAGTATACCTGATCGAGCATGAACGAAAAGCTAGCCAAAAAGTACCCGGAAGCAAATGAAAAGGCCAGGTGGAGAAGGACTGGCGCGGATAAGCACTGACAGAGGCAAAGAAAGTTATTCAGCGTCTGTCTCACATCTACTTTCTAGATGTGTCATCGTTAATAATGTCCACACGGCTCGCATGTGATGCTAGTAAGCTGTGACGTATGACTAGGTCAACAACCGTCTTGCAGTCTTTTGGAGGCCGTGTGAGTAGAAAACATCCATGTTTTTATTCCGTTCCGTTTCACATGATCTTGGTGATAATGCATGCACTCTAAGGCTTTCGATCTCACCCTGAGCCGTCTGTTAGGTCTTTAGGAAATTTCATTGTGTACCGTTTTTATCGACTTCGGTACTCCCTGCACTGGTTCGGTAGTGAAGTGTATGGCACTTTTGGCAACCTCAGCAGCTATTTTGTTTCCTTGGAGCTGTAATGTGGGCTGGAACCCGCTTCCTGACAGTCAATAGTAGATACTAGAGGTGGGTACGGGCCGGGCTTTTTTTCGTGGTCCGCGGGCTTACACAGGCCCGGAGCGGGCCCGGGCCCTAAAATTAAAATTCGTGCGGGCTTCGTGCGGGCCCGGGCCTTAGCAAAAAGGCCCGGCCCGTAAAAACCCGAAATAGGCCCGTAAAAGCCCGAAATAGCCCTGAAAACAATTTTGATTTGATCGCGTTATTTTTTTTTATTCTCGAATTAGAACCGCCATTTATCGCATTTTATTTGCTTAAGGTTCATCTCGACACGATAGAATTTATAGAATACTAGCTGCATTGCCGGGCACATAGCTGTGGAGACTCCACATTGCTCATAGCTTACTAGATATAGAATACTATCTAGTTTGCCATGTATAGTAAGCTTCAGCAGTTTGACTGCGCAGTTTTCATTTCAACATATCCCATTTGCACATATGCCAACGGCATTTTCAATTTGGCAATATGAAATTTAGAAGAGCGAGTATTTAGACGGTTGTGTTATATTATAAAAATAAAGTACATGTTCAAAATAACATTTTTTCAAAAAATTAATATTTAGTTTAATATTGTTAATTTACAGAAAAATTATGCAAATTGGGTTGGGAATGAGCGAAGTCTTAAATTTATGTAATAAACTTATACAAGCATAAATCATTATTTCAATTGGTATATAAAATTTATGCCGCAATTATTATATAATAGTCCAAAAATATGAATTCTTCTTTTTCCCAGAAGTACATTTGTAAAAAAAGGATCTTAATCCTTTTTTTATTTTCCACATAAAAGATTTAAGCTACCTACCTCTCATTTACGTATATATACCGACGAATGCCCACATACAGATTTGGCAATGGTAATAGCAATTCGTTTGTCAGCTAGTATTCTATAAATTCTATCCTGTCGAGATGCCCCGTTATCGATACTACTATCGATTTGGTTATACAATATTTTACTTGTTTGCACACCACTAATTCAAAATTGGCGTCCTATTGTGAAATTGATAAACTTTGAAATATGTATAAAATATGTCGCGACAAACCATTCAGGACGCTGTGAATAAAAAAAGTGAATGTGTAAAGCTAATACAAAATGAAAAGGGCAGGAGTGACGTGTGGAAGCTGTTCGATTGCGTTAATTATAATGGCAATAATGTCGATTTTGTGTGCTGCCGGAGCTGTAAGCATGTGCTGGTGTATAATTCAAAACAAGGCACGGGCACCCTCAGTCGCCATAAGTGCATGTCTCAACAAGATGCGCTTAAGTCACAGCCCAAATTGGGCATGTTTGCCAAAAAAGTTGTTTCGACGCGATTTCGGGATTCGTTTGCTCGAAAGCAGCTAGCCTTAGTTGTAAAAGACTTGCACCCTTTCAATATTACCGAAGGTAAGTTCTATTCCCATTGCATTCATTGATTGACTCTTTTTTTGTGAATTGGTAGGTAGCGGCTTCCGTGAATATAGCCAAGCGCTTCTCAACATAGGAGCAGAATTTGGAAGTCAGTCTTTCGATGATTTGGTTATATCCCGTAAAGTGTTAAGCACTACCATCATGGAGAAAGAGTACGAAACGTTGAAGACTCAACTTATCTTAAGTTTGAAAGACCAACAACTGGCATACACGACCGACATGTGGAGTGACGACTACACGCAGCGAAATTTTATATCGCTGACTGCTCACTATGTGGATGATAGCTTTCAACTGAACGTCGCTCTTTTAGGTACTAATATAAATCAATTTTTATAATATATTTGTGTGTACGATTACATATAATGTACATGTTCATACATACATATTTACATATTTATTTATTAATGTTTATGAATCATTTAACTTACTTATGTATCTTTTACAGGCATCAGGGAGTTCTTGGACGAGAAGAAAACTGGAGAAAATATTCTCAAAAATGTTCAAGACATTTTGCAGGATTTCAACACTCTTGAAACTATGGATCGAGCTGTGTTCGTTACGGACAATGGTGCAAATGTCGTTGCGGCATTTAAAAGTTTCAAGCGCCTATCTTGTGCTTGTCATAATCTGAACCTTGTCATGGATGACGTCATTGAGAAAAATCCTCTTGCGGAAGTGAAGGCTTTAATAGATTGCTGCAAATCATTAGTCAAATATTTTAAACATTCTCAGCTTAACAGTAAGCTCTCAAAAACGCTGAAACAGCAAGTTAAAACACGCTGGAACTCTACATTTTTTATGCTTTTGA
The DNA here is from genome assembly GCA_027475135.1 of Bactrocera correcta. Lineage (NCBI taxonomy): Eukaryota > Metazoa > Arthropoda > Insecta > Diptera > Tephritidae > Bactrocera > Bactrocera correcta. Next base: position 40,539,366 of record CM050327.1, read on the forward strand.
GTATATTTGATGTAAAAGAGGAAATAAAAACTCTTTTACTTAAAAAGGATGAGCTACAACGAATTAGTAATTTAGATTTTTCATTACTTGAAAACATTTTATGCTTCTTAAAACCTTTTAAGGACTGCTCTGAAGCACTTAGCTCTGACAAGGAACCAACAATGCAAATATTTGCATTGTGGTCTGAAAAATTATGTAAACTTTGCAGAACTAGCACACTTGATTCCCAAATAATAACTGAGTTTAAAACAATGACCCTAAGCGCATTAGAAGTCAGGTTTCTTCCGGCAATCGCTCATTTGGTTGGGCTTTTCTTGAACCCTCCTTATAAAGAGATGAATTTCCTCTCAGAGGAAAAAAGAGAAAATGTGTTAGCTACGGTAAAAGCAATGCTCTCCGAATTTATAGGAGATCATGAAAATAGTAGCTTTGATGACATAACTAATAAAATAAGCCCAAATAATTCCGAAAATGGAATGTTTGCTGAATTTTCAGACTTAAGTTATGTAAAAAAACGAAAAGTTGAGAAAAACGCTATCGACATAGAGCTTGATAAATACTTGGCCACTCCAGTAGCTCATGGCACACATATTTTAGAATTCTGGAAAAATGCCAGGGACTTAAAATACCTTCCCAAATTAGCTCGGACCATTCTGGCTATTCCAGCCAGTTCGTCTACGAGCGAAAGGCTTTTTTCAACATCGGGCCATGTTTTAAATGAAAAACGCACTAGGCTAAAAAGCACAAATTTAGAAAAAATTTTATTTTTAAATAAAAATATGACTTAGTTCGTTTTTTTTTTTAATACATAACAATATTTAATATACCTTAATAAATGTGGACTTATATATATACATACATATGTATAAATTTCATGTCTTTTAAATTTCCTTATATGTGTAAGTTTCGTGCCGGGCCGGGCCGGGCCCGGGCCATGGTGAAAAAGTTTCGTGTTCGGCCGGGCCGGGCCTCTCAAAAAAGAGTTTGTTTTCGTGCGCGCCCGGGCCTCAAAATACAGGCCCGCGCCCACCTCTAGTAGATACTGCCTTCTTGCTTCGTTGTGAAATTATTGCTTTGGTTGATGATTGGCTATCGACTCATCTAATAATATTCTTTGTGAAGTTTCCTGCGTTGTTAACTACTGCCTATCGTTCCTCCTATAAAATTATCTGAGACTGAACATATTCGTCAGATGCTTAGTTATTCGAATCTAACTGTTTTCACTTTTATTTTTTATTTTTGATACTTGAAGCTTATGTATATCAAAGGTTATTGTCAGAGCTTGAATTGGCAATGCAAATTTAAATGGAAGTCTTACTCTATTTGACTATCCACTGTGCTGATGTCAAGTATTTAATAATTTGCTCCTGGACTAAGGAGGGAAAATAATCGTATTTGCATTATCTTATCCCACTAGTTTCCGCTTTGTCTCTACTAACTCACTCAGCTTTGTCTAACAGTTCTTCTAAAACTTGCATTTTTCTGCAGCCATCACTGAGCATTCCTACCGGGTTCTTTGTAAGTCTGTCTGTTTATATGCAGATAGATCACTGTGGTTATAACTGCCGTTGTGAAGAATGACAGCGTTTGCCAAAACAAACTTCCAGCAGCAACTCGAGAGGTGTAGTGTGTGCATACGTAAGTTGCTTTGTGGTGGCATTTACAATCGGCGGCGAGTGATGATGAATTGTCGGAACGTGTTCGCGCAAATATGAAACGCCAACGTTTAACAGATACGGAGTACAATGCTGGCGAGTGTCTAGCTGCAAGGATATCAACACAGATGCATTTATAAGCTCGTCTGTGTGTATCTAAAGAGGTGGCTACAGAATGTGTGCGAATGTGGTTGACTGTGATTTTAAGCGAAATAAAAGTGACAGGTAGACAGGAGTATAAAGTTTTGGAATTAATTTGTTGGCAAACAATGCGCTGAAAATCGCTTAGGATACCTCCTTATGTTATTTTAAGGACTCACAAAACACATTTATTCAAGGCTTATATATTATGTGTGCCTCGTAGATTACTCTTATTACTGTAAGAAAGGTTTTTCAAAAGTGCTCATACTAGAAATGGAACTGGTGAAGCTGCTTTTTTCAAATCTGCTCTGAACAGCTGATGACTTTATAGCTACCAATAGGCAACCTCATTTTAGATACGACTTATAGTATCATGATCCCAAATTAAAACATTCCATTATTATAAGTGACCTCGTTCGAAGGTTTTGTTCGACATGGTTGGAGAGATCTGATTTAGGTCAAACATACATCGTTTTGTTTAAAAGCTTGTTGTCAATTTGGAGTAAATTCCTAATAATATTCCCATTAAAATACTTGTTTCTATTGACAAAATTTGGAACAGTCGACTTTAACAAGCTTTTCTTGAAGCGAATTTTTCTCCAGCAAAATCCTTCGCTATAGGCAAAAAGAGATAGTAATCACTTGAGGCCATGTCCATACTATAATGTAGATGTCTTACATGGGAAGGACCTCCAAATCAAACTCTTGGAGCTTCTGGCGGATTACTATTGAAAAAGAAGGTCAGGCGTTGTCCTAAAGGAAACCAACTCCGCTCCAATTCGCTAAAGCTGGCAACTTCTGGTCAACCTCCTTGAAATAGTCCATATGTTGACAATGCCAGACCATATTACGAGTTTGGTCGTAGTGAATGATTCCCTACGAATCCTAACAAACTGTTCAAACATTTTTTCTGGCTTAGTCAAATAATGAATTTATTTTTAATTGACCTCATATTTAAGAGTTAGAAAAAGTACTGAAGTTCTGTTGATCTGAGATCTTCAGATCACATTGCTGAGACAGCTTATGACACGGTTATGAACTTAATTTTCCAAAAATGACAAATTAAAGATCCGGAGACTGCTTAAGGCACGGTTACGAACTTCCCAAGGATGACAAACTAAAGACCGTCCAAGCTCACATATTTAGTATACGGTCCCAAAATATTCTTATTTTGACATTCATAGCTCTCACTGAATCAATTGTGTCGACATATCAAACTGATTGCCTCTCTTTCTGAGCATTATATCTCTAAAGTTGGGATTTAATATCAAATCTTTGCTATTATAAGGTTAGATTAGGTTAGTCTGGTCGTCTAATGAGCCACGCATAGCCCATATTTGGTCGATATCGATGCTAGATGGAGTGTCCCTAAATAGTTTATGCGAACTGGTCATACATCCTGAGGAAGGAATTCGTTTGATGCGAATTTCAATAGGTTCTGCGATCTCACTAACGATACCACTTCCGTTATTTCATACCTTTTGTCACGCAATGCTTAAAATGTGGCTTTGAAAGTTTGGGACAAATACTGCTCCATTATTTCCCTGATGCCTCAGATTAGATAAGTAAGTGAATGAGGATTGCTCCACGACCTAGGGTTTATTGTGTCCTCTCCTTAGTCACAATGTCCCCACTAGCGCCAGCAAATTGATAAGTCCCAATATACTGCTAGGTGCTATTGAGACTATGTGACCACTTTTTGGAGACATGCATCCAAGAGAGATCCGCGATGCCTTGCTCTTGACATTTCCTCCAATCTTCTCGATCTGTCAGCATCTCTCTGCAGGTCGTGACCAAACTACTTTCTATCATTAATGAGTAGGAACTTTGTATATTTCTAATTGATTGCTTTGCACATGACTTTTGCATTGCGGTAAGTCATTCTATTGAGTTTCGAGTTTCCTAACCACACTGTCTAGTTTGTTATAAACTGTCTAGTTTGTTATAAAGCCAATGCCTGTGCGTACCAATATGGGTCACCTTTTCGGATGACAGCCCTACACATTCTAGTCCCACTATCTTATTTCCATCGATGCACTCAGTTGACCTGAAGTCGTTTGTTTCTGGTGATATTCTCCACTGCTGCTTTGCTTTCCAAGACACTTCCGGGTCACGAAACGTGTTTATAGACCTTGATTGCTGATTTTCTGTCTAAGTAGATGTTAACTCTGGAATTGCCTAAAGGTGAAATAAAGTCCAGCTCCCCGGCTTTCCTATTAGCAAAAATATTAGCTTCTATTATACCGCAGCTGAAAGGGTTGCTTTTTGTCTAGTTCCGGACCAAGTTATAAAGTAGAAATTAAAATGCGAAACTACAGAATAGATGTCAATGTGACATGAATTGTCTACTATAGAGGCATTGAGTTGTAGTTATGTCAGTTTTTGTTTTAGGAGGACATTAGGTGAGGTTAGGTAGATATGGTAAGCCAATAAGCCACGAATAGACCAGTTTTGGCCAGATGGTGTTCAGTTGCTAAGTCCAAGAGGAGTAGTCATACGCTTGAAGCGAATTTCAACTGACTCTGTGGTCTCTCCATCGATACCTCTTCCATGGTGTCATACTGTGGAGACCCCATATGCTTACAGCTTAGTCTTGCCAATGCGGAACAAGCGCACAAGAGATGTTCCATTGTTTCCCTGGTGCCCTGACCTAGACATAGGGATATTAAAGAGCTGAAAAAATGCATATTTCAATTAAGGGGTTATTCTAGTCTAGAAGCATGAATTTCAGGTAATTTTTAAAGTGTCGTAAAAAAAGTCAATTAATATTTTTACTACACATTTTTTTATTAGTTATTTATTAATTTTTGAAGAGTACAGAAAAAAATTAAAAACTTAAAAAAGGAAAAAGTTTCAAAAATTATAAGCTGACGAAGTGGGGGTCTCTTTCAACCCTCTTAGTTATCTAAAACCAAAAAAAAAAAAAAATTATTAATCTAGAATAATGTCGCAATGGTCGGAACTACGGAAATATGGGAAACATTTTTTTTTCACAAAATGGCGACAGCCTGAAAAAATTTTTTTGTATCACTTTTTCTGACTATTTCGAATTTTTTTTAAATAATAAAAATACAAATTTTGTGATGGAGCTAGTTCCAACCATAGACAAACCTATAAAGAAGACTCTATAAAAATTTCAAGTATGGGCATCGTTCCGAAAAAGCCAGTTTTAAGAAAAACGCGTTTAAAGTTTCGCGTTCCGGCCGAACCAATTTGGATGCCGAGTCAGAAAAATGCCTATATCTCCGAAAATAAATTGAATTTTGTAAAATCCTCTTGTACACATATTTTTGAATAGTTAAACTTTGAAAGTATAAAAAAAAATTTCTAGACTAGAATACCCCCTTAAGGATCCAGTATTCCAGATGCTTACTTTAATTTAAAAAAACTCTGACGATCTAACTAATATATCTGATTGCGCTAAAGCTGGTATTTTCACTAGTTATCCAATTAAGCTCAAAAAGTATTCTAATAAATCGCTGTAGAACTTAAATAACGGCACTTTTTTTTTATTTTGACAACAATCCATTAAATTTCACGTAGTGTAAACCACACATTATGCTTAATTAAGTAACGTTACGACTACAAACATTCCGTGTTTATCTTCCACACCTTCACTTCTATTCTTTCCCGAGCACTCTACTTTACTCCTCTCCATATCTCTCTATCTCTTATTGATTTATATACATTTTTGTCATTTTATCTTAAGTTGCGACGTTGAACTTTTTCGATAAATGCACATTTAACACGTTTCTTGCAAAAAGTTTTCCACAAGCCTCTAGTTCCCGCCACACATTTGTCACTCGTTTGTGGCTGCCACCAGCTCATGGTTTCTCTTCCTTGTCAACTTTTTGTCAGCAGTCAATCATTTGTATTTTGAATTGTTCTCTATGTAAGCTTTCGTTGTGATTCCGTATTTTATTTTAGTTTTTTTTTTATTGTTAATCCAACTGTATTTGTTTATGCAAATAAACCAATTTGATTCTCTTTTCGCCGTAACTTAAGTTTATTTTACGTAAATGTCACGTTCCGCTGTGATTATTTAATGTTCCAACACGAGAGCGTATACTAGGGTGAGAGCGCATATTTGTCATATGCCGCATATCGAACATCGTTTCTTTCGTGGAGTTTTATTTATGCTTCGGGCTATGCAAATTTCATATGAGTTCGTCTATTCGCCAGTGTTTCCATATTTTTGAATTGCGCGGAAATTAATTAATTTGCTTTTATGATTAATTTGTTGGAGTTTTATCACGATTTGACAGTAGCATGTTTGTGTGGGAGGATTATTCTTACTTTAATGGTATAGGAAGTGCAATTGGATTCGGTTATATGAAAATTAAAGTGCGTTTTCTTATACCAGAAGCTAGATCCTTCTTTCGTTGCGGCCTACGAAAATATACAGATGACCTTGTGTTTGCTACTGACGTCTTGTGAAGGAGATGGCATAAATTGCACTAAAATTATGAGAGAAGTTGGTAACATACTTATGTCAGATATACATACATGCGGTTGAGTGAACCCCCTCTATCGTTGGGACAGCCAATAATGGTTTCTGTGTTCCGAAACGTTCTTTGAAAAGACTTTCCAGGGATATTCTCAAGAATCGATAGACAGAAATTTAAGATGTTTATTCATCTTTTCATATTCAATTTTTTTTTTCGTAGTAAAAAAAGCATTGAAAGTCGGAGTGCGGAACTTTGATCTGCTAAAGCTAACCTACTTCCAGAGTCTTTTATGCACACTTTAAACGTCGGTCAAAACAGTGTGGACTATGGTCGTGATAAAATCGGAACAGATAACTTCTAAAGAATCCATGTCCATTCAATATTTGGGTTAGGTGTATGTCTAGATCCAATGTTGTATTTCTACACACGAATGGTTGTCCAGGAATAGGTTGGGTAAGGTGGAAGTCTGGGTCCTCATTTTGTCTATCCACAGGTATGCACAAATGGATGTCTGGGATTAGTCTGCGCCTCCACCGTCCTTTGTTTGATTCAAAGCTTTCATTGCTAATTTGCATACTTTTTTAGAAGTCTTATAGGATGTAAAACTCCTTCTGAAATTTAAATTTTGCCACTCTTAGAGTGGCATTGCATATTTTAACTTCGTTTTTTGGATAGCTAGTGGAACTACCAACTTCAACAATCTATTGCTCGGAGCTCAATCTCAAGCGACCCTGCAAAGATTGCGGAATACTGCAGTATTTTCCGGGCAGGCGTTTTGAAAAGCGAACGAGATATGTAGCTAAAAACGCAGCAAACAACATAAAAAGCTTCAACAGATAAGCGGCGATTAATACAATAATCTCACATCGCATCACTGGGTTCCAGAGCATAAAGAATTTTCGGAAAATTAAAAAGTTGTTGAGGTTGCTAAAAGTAGCAAAGTAGTAGTAGTAAGAAGTCACTAAAATTATATGCAATGGAATTTTCGAAAGGGTTGCCTGACGGATAAGGGTGGGATAAAATGCCTTATGGAAATGTAGGATCGCCGAAATCATGTCCAAGAGCTTTTTACACATACGGTCTCAAAAGGGTTATAGGTCAATTGTTGGCAAAGTGACAGCTCATAATTCACTGGCGTCACATGTTGGCCGAACTGGCCTAAGTAATGTCGATACATGCAGAAAGTGCATACTTATAGTATGTCCAGCATTATCTGGAACTCGACTTAGATAATAAGGAGGTTCGCGGTTCAATGGACTAAGTGAAGTATTAATACCATACATCGAGTTTTCTCTCAAAGTTCGAAACAAGCTTTGGCGTTCTGTATGACAAATAATTTAGCTGAAGTTAAGCCGAATCTCCATCTGTCATTATTAAGGGCCGTAGGTCTCTGTATAGCGTGACAACCGGGCAGTATAACCCCACTTAACCTTATTTAATATAGTGAAGGCAGAACTAAAGCTATTTTATATGTATGAATATGGTAAGTCAAAGCTACAAGCTGCTCCTCTATGGTTCAACTGTTAAATAGAACCATTACTAAAACAATTGGACCGTCTGCAAGAAGTAATCCCCAGTTTTGGATTGAGTTGTGTTCCATCAGGACAACGTCACTTCACACAGGTCGATAGTGACTCCTTATCCGACACATTTACATTCTTTTCCATGATCTCAGCAGCCAGTTTTTTAATGGAAAGCTTGATCCTCGTAACTCCGTCTGCCGAAAAGTATATAAGATTTCGACTGAAATGACTTGATGTTGATAAATCAGCGAGTAGCAAGCACTCCGAACACAAATCGACTATACAGTTAGACAAGAAATCGTTACTTGACTCAGCTGTGCCTCTGATAATTATTATCTTGATATGCTACACGTCCCTCATTATTCCCGTCCTGCTATTTGGTGCAGAGGCTTGGGCGATGACAACAACCGATGAGTCGACCTTACGAGTTTTCGAGAGAAAGGTTCAGCAGACGATTTATGGTCCTTTGAGCTTTGGAGACGGCGAATACCGCCGTCGATGGAACAATGAGCTGTAGGAGACATACGACGACATTGACATACATAAGTAGTTCAGCGAATTAAGAGACTGCGGCTACGCTGGCTAGATCATGTCGTCCGTATGGACGAAAGCACTCCAGCTCTAAAAGTATTCGACACAGTACCAGCCAGGGAAAGCAGAATAAGAGGTAGGCTTCCATTCCGTTGGAAAGATGGATGAAAACACTGCAGCTCTGAGAGTATTTGACGAAATACCCGCCAAGTGACGCTAAGGACGAGGAAGATTTTCACCCCGTTGGTAAGAAGGACCTGGCTACACTTGGAATCTCCAATCAGCGACAAACAGCGAAAGGGAAAAACAACTGTGCGCTTTATTTAACTCTGGTAACACCGCGTAAGCGTTGTCTAAGCCAATAAAGATGAAGAAGAAGTAGCAACACGATATTGCAACAAAATATAACGGTACTACATAACTTCGCTCTCTAAAACTTAGTCACCGGAAATAACTTTGAGCGCACAAATTTGTTACTATAAAAATTGATGCCGAATTCGAGCTTCGACACTCGTGTTAACCACGCCAAACAAGCGGGGGTAACAAAACAAAAGCAGCTGAGCACGTTAATGGCAACAAGGAGCAAATCACATATTGCATGCCAATTTCGGCACACACTGCCACACATGCCACATGAAACTCTATCAGGTTACGTAAACTCCGACATAGATAAAGACAAGACAATCTTTGCCAAACAAGCGACCACAACAATTTCGGCGTTGCATGCGATAAGCAGGAAGCAGTTGAAAAGTAGCAGGTAGTCGGTGTTAGTGCTACGCTTGATCGTTATCACTAAATCAGAGGTTAATAGAGCTGTAGCGCAGCGCGGCGACACCGAGCGCGCGGCATGCAGAGCTGCACTACGACAGCAACGCGATTTCGCAAAGGTGAAGATTATACACTTGCACACGCCACGCGAACTATGCGCTGCACGGCCGAGCGGGCAAGCGGCAGCGAATAATATTGCACCGACACATGAGGCGCAACGTGCGCCAACAAGGCGTTGCGCCGTTGAGGCGTTGCAAGTAGCGGTGGCTGCAAGTAGTTGCCAGATGGACCTTACAAGGTCCATCATTTGCCAGCCACTTCTGGAATGTGGCGTCTTCGACAAGCAGCAACTTGTAGTGCTGCACACTGATTGCTAGGGTTCAAGCACTTTATAACCGCTGCGCGTTCACGCTTATGTTGTCGTGTTGCAGCGCATTTTGGCCACTCCACTTGTTGGCGCGAATCCATCAACCTAAGCGACATGATAAAATTTTCGATTATTCTAAAGTAGACAGAACGCTACTTCACCTGCAGCCAAATTGCAACACAATAGCGCAATATCGGCCATGCAACACACATACATACTATACATATATATGTATGTATCCGCCGTGCCACCTTCGTTTTGCGCCGCTGTTTACGGTTTACGTCATTTTCGCTAAATTACTTTAATAACATAAATATAATCATTTGTTTTAGAATGTTTTTTACCGCGAGTGTGCGATCACTTGCCGCTCGGCCCAGCCGCCGCGCTTTGATTTCCAGCCGATGATTTCGACCTTGCAGTTAGTTGGCATTGTTGCTGCTGTTGTTGTTAAGCGATAGCCGCATCTCTTGTTTGGTCAGTCGTATTTATCGCCAGGCTTGAGTATCGAGATCGTTTGGTAACGATGAAAAATTGAAAATTGTTGCACCCATAACTGCACATTCGCTTCGGGGGCACGAGTTACCGCCTTCGCTTCTGCTCTACTACTCAAAGTCATACATTAAGGAAATGTTCACACTTTTGGTGGCGGCTGCGGCCAAGTTGCTGAAATTCTCAATGTGCCGCGAATTTATTATACTGAGAAGCCTGGCATTGGTTTGGAATCAGAGCTGATTTAGTATTTTATGAAGTTTCGGATAGATTTGGAATTAAAATTTCAAGAGAGTTTGTTTAGAAAAATTGCTGGACAACCACATTTTACCATTTAGTAATTTGATGCATTTAGTATATTGGGGGAATTGAAGTGTAGACCAGCACAGAAGCTTAAAAGAATGGTAAAAAGTGTAAGATATTCATATTTGTTTGAAACCACGCTGTTCACCTTGCTCTTCACGACCTCACAACATCGCATACGCGGTTAAAGCCGAGTTTAGAACAGCGTGGCGTTCTTCCTTTTCAATTGGAGATTCCAAGTGTAGGCAGGTCCTTCTTCACTTGATATTTGCAGTGAATTAGAAGTCTTTCTCCGTATTCCCTGGCGGGTACTGCGTCGTATTCTCTAAGAGCTCGAGTGTTTTCATCCATTCGGACGACATGATCTCGCCTGTTGCACCAGTTAGTCTGCGTTAGATTTCAAGGCCAACATTGCTGTTGGTGTTAGTACTGGTCCGAAATTAGACGAAGTTATCTACGATCTCGAAGTTATGACTCTCAACAGTGAAGTGGGAGCCAAGTCACGAGTGAGTGCGATGACTGTTTGTTTGATGACAGGAGATATTTTGTCTCGCATCCGTCCACTAGCAGCCCCATTTGCCTCGCTTCTTTGTCCAACCTTCCGCATATTCCAGGTGCATGCCTTTAAATCGTAATCCTTAATGCGTTTGCAGTCGTCATCATCAGAAAAGGGGTCTCTCATCCGAGGCTGTTGTCTCCTTTTCATAGGAGGTGTTTTTCTACGTTGTGGTTCCCAAGCCCGTCGTACAACTCCGTGGAGAAATGATCCGGCTTCTTGCTTCAAACGGAAGTTTTTTTTTTTTGGATACCCAGAGGATACTTGGTCTAAGATCGGCAGTCGAAAGCTGTGTGAGCCAAATGTAAAAGAACCATTTCTGACCACTTCCAAGTGAATGGCGTGCACTTCTACACATGGGTCCATCTATGATTTGCTATCATTTATTTGTTTCAAAAATTATCTACCGTCATATATTGAGGTAAGTCTATTTTCAAAGCCTATCACTTGAAACTAAATTCAAATCCGTTCACAAACAGCTACTGTGTCCAGAACTTCCACTTCATCCAAACTATATTGCCTTGGACTTAATATTAATTTTTCTTACTGGCGATCATTTGACGATTTATCTACAAACCAACTACTCGTGTTTCGAAACTTTCAGAAAAATGACAAAGCAACTGGCAATAAGTTAATGAGTTCGTGAGGTTTCTTTTCATTTCAAACGAGATAGCAGCTGTAAATATGGACTGCCAGACTTATGCCTACTCTAGATCGTGGGGTCATGATGGTCTTATAATTTCTCCGGTTCTACCGACCAAAATACTCATGTTTTATTTTTGGCAACTAATAAAAATGTATGCTTCATTTAACTCATACAATTATACTGAGGTTGTAAATGGAGATCTGGTTTAATCATTTGAAAGGTATTTCTCTGAACTGTGACTGCTACTTTTCGTTACAATTTGCTGGTGAGATTTTGGTCGCCAGCTGCATCAAGTAGCTTTTAACTATATTTTTACGGTATCCCCATCAGTTGGCCAAGGCTACTTTCAACTTGTTCAAGTTTTATGTGAAAACGTCTATGGTTTTGGAACATCTCTATTCTTGGAACACTAACAATACATGGCGTACCACAAACGATACGTGGGTTAGGGTCGATGGAGGACCGGTTTCTACTTTTGGGAAAGAGGGAAAGTTGTAGGGTGGAGTCGTTTTCGGATGGTTTCAGGATTCATTTTTGAATATTTATCTATGCGAAAGTTAATAAGGTGGAACTCAGTCTTCTGAGTGTGGTGGATACTCGAAATTCCAATCTAAAAAAAATTGGAAAACTTGTGAGCAAGAAAGCTTAAGAGGTTAGGGGTAGTTAGAATTTTCAAAAAATATTTTTTTTTGCATTTTCGTTAAGTGTTATATCTTAAAAATATTCCGTGAAAATTTCACGTTGATCCGATAATTAGTTTTTGAGTTATTCGAGAAATAAGAAAGAGAGCTCGGGCACTTCAATGCGCTAGAGTGAAATTTTAAACGCGTTTTTCTCAAAACTATGTTTTGTAACTAGAAAACCGTTCAGCAGATTTTAATGAAATTTATACAGCTTTTAGAATACATAATAAACTCAGGCCTGATCGAAGGATTTTTATTTTTTCGAAAATGTCGATTTTTTAAGACCAATTAACTGTTGATTTTTTCGCAAAAATTTAGAAAAAAATTTCCTGAGGCCGCCATTTGGTTAAGTTTGAAGAAAAAATTAAATTCTTCGCTCAGACAGGGATGATCTATTTATAAAACAAATTTTTTTTTGCCCGGTTGTTTTTAGATGAATCTCCAAGGACTTATGCTTGTCACCGCTGGTACTGTTTTTTGGAATAGGGTCAACACAAACAACTATAACTTTGGAAATTAACTTTTTTTTTTAAATTTTCTCGACTCCAAGTCAACACATCCTATAATAATGCCACATTACTACTTTTGTAAAATATCATGATTTAGTAGCAAAAAAAAATACTGAAAACTGTAATTTTTTCGTGCCTCTGACTACCCCTTACCCCTTAAGATTTTGTTTTGAAAAGGTACTGACTTGGGAAAAATTTTGTGAGCGCAAGACGACCTCTCATTTTAATCAAACAACCGATCATATTAAGAATTATATTAAGAGAATGGTATCTTATGAAAGGTTACCAGAATTGACCAGGATTTTATAGGGCTAACGATTTCTACAGCCGCGTTTTAACCTTGCTTAGGTCGGTAAGTAGTTCGCTCTAATTAGTATGAATGGTTCTTGTCATGACTAAGCTAACTAAAAACTTTATAACTGAAACTGTTTCATACGCAAAATCTGGTTAATATCCTAAACTGTATTGATTACCGCTATGCACTCACACCTATTTAACATATTTGAGTGGGAACGTCTGTGCATAAAAACACATACATATTTACATAAACATATATACATGGATATTTAACTGAAAGTACCCATATTTATTATTCATTAAATATAGTATATCAAAGGGTAGTAAGTCTATCGAGGCACACCATTCAGGCACTCATTTACTGCTGTCGTTGTCTTATTAAATCCATACTCATAAATATTCATAGGCTGTCATGCAATATATAATATGTATTTGCTTGTTGTTGTTGCCTGACTTTCGAAACATTTTTGGAAATATGCATTCCACAAGCTTTTCACCACACAACGAATCACATGTCACTGTTGGGAATGTGGTAAAGTTGAATGTGGAGGAGAGGAGCTGGAGGCGAGGAGTTAAAATTGAAGTTGCCTAAATTAAAACAAATACAGTCGTTAAATGACGCCACAACAACAAAATGCGAGTTGTAAGCGTAACCGAATGAAAAGCGCAGGAGTAGACGCCATACTTTTTCGGTTATAAAAATAAAGTCTACAAATGAAATCAATGAATGAATGTCATAAATATGCATAAGTGTATATTTTTTTTGCTGTTGATTTCTTTCATTAAATGTTTGACGGCAATATTATTATATATGAGGCATATTTCGTAATAAATTGTTGTACAAAAACAGGGCATAAAGTTAAGCATGCAAGGTAAACGCGCTAATAGACTTTTGCGGTATATTTGTAGGTATACTATATATGTAATTGTGGATGTGTGAATGTCAGTACGTCTATATACTCATTAGTTATGTACTTGCATTAGGGTGGATGGAAAAAATTAATTATTTTTTTACTTAATACACTAAAAAATTCAAATTTTTTTAAAGGACCTTGCTTTTGATTGGCACGTTTGTATGACAGCTATGTGATATAGTAGCTCGATCAGAAAAATTTTTTCGGATATTATAGAGCTGTGCTAGAAAATAGTCTGTGTTAAATTTCTGGAAGATATCTCGTCAAATGAAAAAGTTTTTCATACAAGCACTTGATTTTGATCGTTCCGTTTGTATGGCAGCTATATGATATAGTAGCCCGATCCGAAAAGTTTCTTCGGATATGGAAGCGCTGTCTTGGAAAATACTCTGTGATAAATTTTTTGAAGATATCTCGTAAAATGAGAAAGCTTTTCATACAAGCACTTCATTGTGATCGTGCAGTTTGTATGGCAACCATATGATTTAGTGGTCCGATCCGAAAAGTTTTTTTCGGATATCGGAGCGCTGTCTTAAAAAATACTCTGTGTTAAATTTTTTTTTGAAGATATC
>CM050327.1:40554267-40806495 GCA_027475135.1 Bactrocera correcta
AAAATCAGAACAAAGATCTTCTTATACCCCATCGCTTAAAAAAGCAACTGTGAAGATAAATTTGATAAAAGGTGAAAGTAATTTATAAAAGGGTTGCCACATATTTACAATAGTTAAATATATTAAATGTACAAGAGCAGCGAATTATGAAAAAATGTGCTAACAAGCATAAATTTATTTAAATTGGATTGATTTTACACTTAAAAAAAGTTGCCAGATTGTTAAAATTTAAAATTAAAATGTCAAAATATTTTATAATTTATAACAATAACAAGCAATAACTTAATTGATTTTTAACCGTTTTTATAATTTTTCTGCTTTCAGGTAAGCAAAACTTCTAAGAATCACGCAGACTGTTCATCAATTTCTCCAATTATTCCAAGGTATACTATAATTCCTTATAACCCCAAAACTGTTTTTAGTACTACTATTTTTTCAACTTCGATTGCTTTTAGTCTACCTACTAAAGCTATTTTCTCATCTCCTGCTCAACAATGAGGATTAAATAAAATTGCCAATACAAATTCCATCAACTTTGTGCATTTTCTAATCTGCTTTACGAGCTTACATGAAATTAAATTTCTCTACTGCGCATTTAATGCATTTAACCTCACTTAATACTTTAATATTTTCTACCCTACCACATACTTCCCCCACACCCTACTTTTAGCATAAAATCTACGATAAGCTCTCGTTTCGTTCGTAAGTTTTTGCACCCACGAGCATCTGTGTGTGCATGTGCGTTGCTCGTGCGACGAAATTGCATTAAAGAACCTTCACCTTGCGTCTACTGAGTTGTTATTGTTGTTGCTGCATACCAACTTTTAAATACACCTTGCAAACGTTGTTGTCATATTTTCGCTAAACTTTTTTAATGCCTTGGAATTTCGCTTGAACCATGTCGCAATTGCTAACGGTAAGAGGCATAACGGTAAAAAGGGGAAATAATTTTGCTAGCACATTCATATGCTAAGCTAAGCAGACTAAAATAGGTGCATGCGTGCTTCTGAACTAGATCACTGATTAGAGGTTATGTTCGCTTCCAACTAGCGAACGCGGAAGAAAAATATAGAGTTTTACTATACAATTTAAATGAAAACGCCACGCACGTGTCAATGGTGTGTATGTAAATATGGAAATAAAAAAAATGTTTGGGAAGTTTTGTAGTGGTCCAAAAGCAACTAGTATGTTGTTAGTGTATTTTTTGTCAACTAGAAATCTAAACAGAATACCACATTTTGGCATGTTATTCTATGTAGATTTGTTGACAAAAATATATCACTAGTAACGTACTAGTTGTTTTCGGACCAGTAGAAAATTTCCGAAAAATTAATTAATTATTTCAAAATGTGGTATTCTTTCTAGATTTCAAGTTGGCAAAAATACACTAGTAACTAGTTACTTTCAGACCAGTTAAAAATTTCTCAAAAATGCTGTTTAATTTCCACTTATAGGTATTTGCATACACACTAAAGACATGTGCGTGGCAAATATCGGTTTCCCCACCACACACTAGTATTATATAATAAAACAAGAGCTTGTATGTCTATATATATGTACATATGTGTGTAAGCCTTTATTTTAGCTTATAACGTACTTATATAGTGTACTTATTCATTTCTGCGTGTAATCGCTCTTTTGCATTGTTGAGCGCTTACAGCTGTATATGTATATGCTGCAATAACGTTTATATTACAAGTACTATTAATTCCACATAGTACTTGCAACATGGTGCATGTGGCACGCTTCAAATACTTGCGCATAGTTTCGCCTTTATTAGGTTAAGCACATTGCTTCTTCCATATTCTTTATTTTGATTATATCACTATAGAAGGCAGCGCCGTCGCCAACTGGTCTACTTCGACGTCTCACTTGTTTTTGTTGTCTTCAATGTGTGCGTGCTTTGAAAGGCGCTTATGTTAATGATACTTTGTGCCGTATTAGGCGGCTATTAATGGGAGTGTGTGTATGTGTTGACATTGCAAACATGCTCCCACAAGTCAATTATATATACACATATGTATGCATTCATGATATATATATATACCTTTACATATATATTATCAAATCTGCATTCTTATTTCTGCCGTTTGGCATCATTCTCGTCGTTCTCATTCCTTTGCCTGCTTTGATAGCGGCTTTTCTATAGCTTATATATACATTTTTCCCTCCAATCTTCTTCGCTTGGCGTTGTAAGCTTATCCACTTAACCCTCTTAGCACAAAGTGGGTTGCTGAGGCGCGCAAATGTGGTTGAGTTGCAGCCAAAGTTCACTGTGAAAAAGTATGCGGCCACAAAAGAATGTCGGCTGAAGCGCTCAGTTTGCTTATTTTCATTGGAAAGCGGCTTCCTTCTGGTGGTTGGTAAGCGATAATACTGAACAAATTGCTTGAACAAACTTTGTCGGCTCGAAGTAGTTTAAAGCATGGGTTTGTACGGCCTTTTTATTTAGTTGGCCAATTAAATGGATATCATTAGGTAATATACCTAACACTGAGCCTTTGATAAATAATTCTTCAAATTATTCTCAATAAAGCGTATTACATTGCATGTCCTCCATCACATGCAAAACTTGATTCGAAGTCGCCTTGATGGAATAGGGTGCTCATCTAACCATGCGCCCATCCTCTGGAGGGAGGCGAGAGTCATATTCATATCAAAGGCGGGCAAAAAAGTCCCCCTTTATTCGAAATAATATACATAGACCAATAGGTCTAATCTTACTATGTACCTTCTTAAGACACTCGAAAGGCATTTAGATGCCTACATTCGGGGCAAGATTCTATCGCCTAACTTATCGAAAGCACAACAGGCTTTTAACAAGGGTAGATCGACTGAGACTGCCCTTCGCTCGCCTCGCTGCTAACCAAGAGTTAAACGCTGGCAACATTGATATTATAACTTTTATAAGGAGGAAAGCGATTCTAAACGGGGTAGAGTTGACCGCTAAAGATCAAACCACGTACCTGGTAGGAACTTTGGATTGCAAACGAAGGTAGAAACGTTTTCTAAAAATCGGATCATTCAAAGAAGAATTCAAAAGACGCGCTAATTGATCTCGCAGAACAAACAAAAAAAAATACTTTATGTTCTTCTTTACTGGCGTAGAAACTTCTTACGAGGTTATAGACGAGTTAACAACAGCGCTCCAGTCGTTTCTTCTTTTTGCAATTTGCCAATTGGAGACTCAGAGCGAACCCACGTCCTTCTCCACCTGGTCTCTCCAACGAAGTGGAGGTCTTCTTCTTCCTCTGCTTCCCCCATTGGGTACTGCGTCGAATGCTTTCATTGTTCGAATGTTTTCATCCTTTCAGACGACATGACCTAGCCAACGTAGACCAGCTGGGCAGCGGCGCCTTCCTAATTTAGAGACCGCACATTTCAGGTGCATGCCCTCAAATCGTAATCCATCGTCATCAAAATGGGGTCTCTCATCCGAGGCTGTTGATTAGTTTTCGCGCGTTCTTTACGTGGCAAGTCCCAAGCCCAGTGTACAACATTGAGTAGGGATGGTTTGCCTTCTCACTTTGGCTCGTCTTCAAACGGATGTTTTTTTCGCTACCCAGAGGATACTTGGTCTAAGACCAGAAGTCATGAGCTGCTTGAGCCATATATAAAATAATGGTTTCTCGCCATGGTCTCGAGAATGGCGATCAGAGAACTCTCCTCGCTTACGTGAACTTCTACACCTGACTTCATCCTCCAAAGATAACTATAATAGTAATTAAATCAAAAACACTTGACGAAATGGTAAAGTTGGAGAATGTCAAGATTTTAATTCCACATATCTCGGGTATTACAAATAAACAGTGAATTTTAAGAAAATCCTTAACATGTTTATTTTGAACGCAAAGCTACCACATTGAGGTTCTTCGGTATAACTCTCTTGTAAAAAGTGTAAAATCTACGCTTGAAAGGAAGTAAACAGTCAGGTCTATATAACCAGAACTGGCCCGGATTTTTATCTGGCCAAGGACCATCAACTCGGCACCACTCCTCCAAATTACTTCAGGAACAAGAAAACTTCTTATAAAAAGAGTGAAATCGCCACTTGAGCGAAAGCCCACGATAGTCAGGTCTAAGTAACCGGAACGGACCCGGGTTTTTATCTGGCCAAGGACAATCAACTCGGCACCACTCCTTACTTTTTATTCTTCGGGAACAATTTCTGACGTTACAAAAACAACAAAAACATATAAAGCTTGAACTTGGTAAAACCATCGGTTTCTCAACGCAAATTTCAAGAGATCAACCCTTAAGCTTGCCTCGGAAAGAGTCGATATTTCATGCTAGTAAAGCTTCACCAATCATAGAGAGTATAATTTGGCGTCTCTTGCAGTTATTGCGAGGGCGTAGAGGTATTTTCTCGGAGCTACCGAAATGTAATATAATTACTCCACAAACAAATGTCTAATCACCGGTAATCACACTACATGGCAACACATCAATCAGAGCACAAATGTTGCGGTAAATGATGGCAGCTGCGCAGACGAGATTGATGCTAACATTAGAACTAATTGATACCCATACAACTATATATGTATGTATGTATGTATGTATGTATATGTTTGGTATATACATACACATATACAAAATATATACATGCCGTTATTACGGTTGCTGTTTGGGCAGATGGCGCCTGTTATCAACAACGTCATCAACGACATCAACGCAATTTCCGCTGCTAATGTGCCGTTATACACGCAAGTACAGATAAATACATACATACATAAGAAGAAACATAGATATGGGTACTCATATACACACAAACTCATTTTCGTACAACTTTCAGCTGATCTAATAAACCGTTAGTGCAACTTGCGAGTGAATATGTATGTGTGAGAGTATACGTATGCTTAGATGTATGTTTGTATATACATATATGTATATTTGCGTGTTTGTATGTATGCAAATGACTTCCTCCTACCGCCAGGATATTGTGGCAAGCTTTTCTGAAGTACATTACCAGAAGATTAAGCGTGATTTTTGTGAGATTGGGCATTTGGTTTGGCAATCATAAGGCAGCATATGGCGCTAATTTCGCCAATGGAACAAAATCTGAACCTGCTTTCGCAAAATCAAAATGAAAACTTTCATCTATAAATTTCATGATTTTCTGCTGAAAATTGTTTCCCATGAAATTTCACCTTTCGGCATTCATTAAAATGCCTAAACGGTTAGTTTTCCAAATGAATTCATTTATATTGTAATTATATGTTGACGAAGACAGACAAACATACTTACTCACACATACATACAAATAAATATATAATTGCACATCCCGTTCCCAGCCAGTCGCAAGCTGTCGTTGTAATTATTTCCATCGCTACCGTTATGTTGACCGCTAGCAAAGCAGTGCTAGAGTTAACGGCTTTTGATTGCCACCAAACAAGGCAGGCAGGCAGCCAGGCGCTGATGCTCGCCACCGAGTTGATTGCGCCGTTCGAGGGCATCTTGCCATTGAAGACGTCATTGACTGGCCATCGACAGGTTAGTCGGGCATTCGTTCATTTTAGTCAGACTGCAGCCAGGCCATAACATGTTTGTTTGTTGGCGTAACGGTGCAGTTGGCGCATAAATATTTGTTTTTTTTTTTCTCCCAGCAAGACGGTGAAACTACTCTCTTCAATGCGAAATTGTATTTATTGCAACTTGCCCAACAAGTTTGACAATTAACGGTCACTTGCCGGATATATAGTAATCGATGCGTGACAGCCGCGAGAGCTGTAATTTGATATTGAAAATTATTAGAGACAGGACAGCCATTTATTTGGAAGAATTGATGAGCTTTAAATACATACATAAATATTTGCATAATTATTTTTTGATAGTTCAACGGTAAATGCGTATAGTTGCAGGTGAAAAGCCAGAGCGTTGCCACTTAGTTGTAAATTTTAAGTCGAATTTTTTTTAAATATACAAATTATGTAGTAAAGAGGTTTGTGTTAACATTTGGTAGTTGAGTAGAGTTGCCACCTGTTTATTTTCATAATGCCAAATGAATTTATAAAAGAACATTTATGCAATTTAAACAAAAGAAAAATGGAGTGAAAGAAAAAAATAATGCAAATTTAAAGTTCAATATATTTGAAGAAATTTTTTTTAAACAGTCAGGTGGCAACCATTGAAAATTGTTTATAGAAAATTTGATGAAGATAAAACACTACAATTTTAAGACCTTAAAAAAATTATCAAAAAATATTTTTGAGAAGCGTTGCCACCTGTTCAAACTTTTTATAATAAAATTATATCGACAAAAATAATGAAACGAAAATAAAAAAAACAAATATTATCAAAAAAATTAAATGAAAATTAAATATTCCAAATTGCAAGCTTAATAAATTTGGAGAAATTCTTTTGCGAAGAATCAGGTGGAAACCCTTGAAATTTGTACAGCGAAAATTTAATGAGATGAAACCATTATAATTTTAAGATCTTTAAAAAAGAATAATTAACAAAATATATTTTTAAACAGGGTTGCCACCTGTTCAAATATATTTTACAATAATTAAATTGAAAAAAAAAGTGAAACCTAAATAAACACAAAAAAAATAACAAAGGAAAATAAAATTATGCAATTTGGAAGGCTTGCCATCTGTTTGAAATTTGTAAAGTAAAAATTTAATAAGAAGGAAATACTACGTTATGCAGATCTTTAAAAAACTTATAAAATAAATATAAAAATATATTTTCAAATAGGGTTGCCAGCTGCTCATTTAAATATAAATTAATAACAAGAACAAATTAAACAAAAAAACCAAACAAAATTTTACAAAGAAATTAAAATAATCTAAACTTGACTTAACTTGAATAAATTCTTTTGAGCAGCGTTGCCACCTGCTTGAAATGCGCAAAGCGAAAATTTAATAAAATGAAAACACTACAATATGAACAACTTTAAAAAACTTATAAAATGAATATAAAAATATATTTTTAAAGGGTGATGCCATCTGTTAAAATTTTTTTGCACTATATTGAAATTGACAAAAATAATGAAACATAAATAAACAAAACATAAATAAAGTAAAATAATGCAAATTGAAAATTAAATATATTTGGGAAAGTTCTTATGAGCAGAGTTGCCACCTGTTTGAAATTCGTAAATCGAAATTTTAATGAAGTAAAAACACTGCAATATGAAAATCGATAGAAAAACTTAGAAATTGAATATCAAAAAATATTTTTAAATAGAATTGCCACCTGTTGAAATTAAAAAAAAATAAATTGGTAACAGTAATGAAATTTTAAAATGAAAAACCTTGGTAGGAAATAGCTTTGAGCAGGGTTGCCACCTGCGAAAATTTTATAATATAATAACACTACAATTTAAGGATCTTCAGAAAAACTTAGAAAAAATTATCAATTTTTTTAAGTAGTATTGCCACCTGTCTGAAGCTCTTAGAGCGGAAATTTAATAAGATAAAAAACTTCTATGCGAATACCTTTAGATAAACTTAGAAAAAAAATATAATTTTAAAAAGGGTTGCCACCTGTTCAAATATTTTTATCAATCAACTTATAATAAGAATAAAATAGAAAAATATAACACAATTTTATGAACATATTTTGGATGAGGGTTGCCACCTGTTTCAGCAATATGACAATTTGTAAAAAAAAAAAACTTGCAAAATAAACATTGAAATATTTTCTGGTGAAAATTAAGATGTTTCAAACATTATTATTTAAATAAGTCCATATTTATCCGGTAACCCTATTACAGTAGTTATTAGAAATATATTCAATAACCAAAAGATATGCAGCACAGCATATATCCCAGAACGTAACAACAAAAAAAAAAACGTTGGAAACAATGATGAAAAAAGCTTGCGAGTAAAAGTTTTACTGTTGAAATAGCAATCTTTCTAAACTTTCCAAACTCTTATTTGAATCTCGAAATGTTCCGACTAGCTTCCGGTATTTATGTATGCACTAAATACCCACTTTTATAACTACTAATATCACGATTTATTCGCAATCATCATTTCCTAATGCAAATCGAATTCACACACTAAACTTATCCAGGCCAACCGTGCTCTCATGCGGGATGTGCACATTTCGCTTTCGCAAATTTTCTTTTAATTTCCCAACATCATTTTTCTTCGGAGATGCGCTGAAGCATTTATTGCCGTAATTGCACTCTGTGCTACTTACGAGCGTATATGTATGTATATGTATGTGTAAATACAGACTGTGGCAAGTACTGTATGTTGTGCGCCAAGCTTTGATTAAAAATTTCACGGTCGACACGTTTTATTATTATTTGCCAGCTTCAGGCGGCTGACTGCTTAACGCTCTTGGCTATCTACTAATTTCACTTAATTTCCTACACTTTGATTTGCAATTGGAAGAGGAGAGCAGCGCCTCGTACATGTAGAGATTTGCTTTTCTTTTTGTTTACATTTTTTGGTGTTAGTAAGCGTGCTGGTGGCGATAATCGCCAAAGTGACCATATATAGCAAACACACGAGTTTATGTAGATGACAAGCTGAATTACCAGATTGCTTGTAGACTCACCCAAGACTGGTGAATTTCAGATCAATGAGGTAATAGTTAACATAAGTAGATTTTTGTGTACAGTAAAGCTGTTAAAGAACATCTTTTTGTTAAAAGATCTGTATCTTTTAGGTGTACCAGATCCCAATGACAAGACACACAGCTTTCATAAATGAAATGAGTCACTGTTACATTAAATTTTTCTTAAAAAAATTTAAAAGATGTCTCCGAATTAAATTTTTTTACTATCAAAAATATATATATTATAAAATTTAGAGGGTTTTTTTAGGCATGTGGTTTTCAAGAAGGAATAATCTGTATATAATTTAATGTAATGGGCAAAAAATTGCTTTTAAATTGATTCGGACAAGTAAACGCGCGGCTGGGTGGAATAAACTCCAGCCTACAGGCCCTATTTTCGACCATTTTTTGGGGCGTATATCAGAACAAGCCGAACATTCTCTTCGAAGGCGTCAATCGACTCGGACTTATCGGCTCAGACTAGCGGCTTCCCATAACTCCACAAAAGATAGCACTACCTTGGAGGCCAAGCCACAGTCCCACGATATTATAACCCTCTTAATTTTTGTAGAAATATGGACCAATGATTCCCTTTGAACATAGAGCTACAGCAAACAGAGACTTAACGATGTAGCGGCGCCTGAGCAATGGCTAGAGAATTACCATTACTCCAAACGTGAAAATTTTCTCTATTAATGAACAATGAAAGGAAATTTCTGCCAAACTCATAGCGCTATGTAGAATGAGCGCAAATATCAGCCCCGTTAAAATTGGGAAGAACCTCACCGAACCGTTCGATAGCAAACGATTTTTTAGACAGGGTGATTCTCGCTCGTTTTAGCTCTGTCAGCTCTAAAAGTACAATGCTACTGATGATCTTGACATCGTAGGCCATACCAAAAGTTCCGTCTACGCAGTATTTTCAAGCCTCGAAAAAGAAGCGAAAGAGAGTTGGTCTTCTAGTGAGCGAGGGCAGGAAAAGTATCCGGAGGCCACATACAAACCTATGTACCTCTCGTCCTGGGAACTACCTCAAATTTTAAAAAGTTAAGGACTTTATATATCTCAGAACCATAATAAATTCCACAAATAATCTAAGCTTGAAGATCAGGCTCGGAATAGCTCTTGAGATGGTACTGTGGGTTCGGTAGACTATTGAGAAGCAGATCGCTCTAAGTCTCTCACAATTCCCCTAGCGACCTGTCTGAGCTTAGTATGTATAACTGACGTGACCTCGTAAAGGATAGCGGCAACTGGCGAAGATTCGTATTTTAGTGCCAGATTTTCTGTAAAAATTGGGATCTGTCTCTATACCGTTTTGAATCCATTCACCGAACGTGCGACGCACTTCATTGTCGTCCGCCTTCAATTCGTGCATGAGTTGGACTTTGCGAGCCCGCAAACAAAGACTCTTCCACAAAATGTGCCATAAGGCAGATGAACTCATTCCGAACCTTTTCGAGAGGCTTTCCGGCTCTGATCTTTAGACATATTGGAACCGGCTTTAAGCATGAGGACTTTCATTTGTGACTTTTTAGTTTTATGAAGACGGCTCTCTCAAATATTTTACCGCTGGGTAATTCTAACGCTTCGTATTAATATGCAAACATTTCATTACTTGTAAATGTGTTTCTGATATGAAAGCACAGAGTTGCGGTTCGCTATGGCTCGCTCTTTGACTTTCGGATCAGAGCCGACGAAGATTCCACAAGCAAAAGTGACCGCCGGCAAAGCGCGAAAATACTTTAGCAACAATTGAGAAAGGCATGCATTGACTTAGCTGTGAATTTCGCCAATTTCTTTGAAATCAATTTCTACGATACACGCTTAAGCTTCACGCGTGCACTATGCCAACACAACAGCTAAAAGAGTATGTGAACATATGGGGACATACATAGGGTATGTCTATAGCAGCCGCTGCATCTTCTCTTTCAACATTTATGGCTGGTATGATTTTCTCCTAAATAAAAATGAAAAATCCACAAACAAGTGTGGCAAGTGGCTGGTTGTTGCAAGTACACCACAAATACAAGTACAGCAATAACAGCATAGACGGACCGCAGCTGTGGATGGGTCACCGCACTACTTGCCAGCGCATCGATCGGTTCGCCGATTTCGTAGGATGTCGCTGTTGGGCAATTCGGTTTGCATTGTTGTTTGGAGTCTTGATTGCGGCAAGTTGACAGCTGCTGCCGTTAAAAGTTGCCACATTAGCTGTCTGCCGTTGCTGTCTACCGTTGTTTGTTGCCTGTAATAGCTGCCAGCTTATTTTTGTTGCTTGATAGCTTTCTTAATTCGCATTGTTGGTTTTTGTTGCATGGTTGCCACGCAGACATATATTATGTATATATATGTATATGAAGGAAAAGAGGAGCAACTGTTGTGCTTACGCTAAACGAAATGTCAACAGTGACTTTACAAATAAAAACAATTCGATAGCAGACAGCATCAACAAAGCTGCCACTTAGCTGTTGCAAGTTAGGAATTTGTAGCACTGCCACACTTTCTTTTCTGCGAATTTCCAACAGCTTCCCATTTTTCCTCAGACTTTTCACAATGCCACGCTTTGATATGTACATATTACATACATATAAATGTCTACATAAGAAGCGGCTTCGCAGACACTTGATTACTTTGTCTTGCAACTTTTCGTAGACGCTTTTCTTTTCTTCAGTTTTCTTTATATATATATATTTTTATACCCTGAACAGGGTATATTAACTTTGTCACGATGTTTGTAACACCCAGAAGGAAGCGTCGGAGACCCTATAAAGTATATATATAAATGATCAGTATGTTGAGCTGAGTCGATTTAGCCATGTCCGTCTGTCTGTCCGTCTGTCCGTCTGTCTGTATATATACGAACTAGTCCCTCAGTTTTTAAGATATCCTTTTGAAATTTTGCAAACGTCATTTTCTCTTCAAGAAGCTGCTCATTTGTCGGAACGGCCGATATCGGACCACTATAACATATAGCTGCCATATAAACTGAACGATCGGAATCAAGTTCTCATATGGAAAACTTTCGCATTTGACAATGTATCATCACCAAATTTGGTATAGATTATTTTCTAGGGCAAAAATGTAATATGCGAGAAAATTGTTCAGATCGGTTAACTATAACATATAGCTGCCATACAAACTGAACGATCGGAATCAAGTTCTTGTATGGACAACTTTCACATTTGACAAGATATATTCACGAAATTTGGTATATATTATTTTCTAAGGTAACAATGTAATCTCTGAAGAAATTGTTCAGATCGGTTAACTATAGCATATAGCTGCCATACAAACTGAACGATCGGAATCAAGTTCTTGTATGGACAACTTTCACATTTGACAAGATATATTCACGAAATTTGGTATATATTATTTTCTAAGGCAACAATGTAATCTCTGAAGAATTTGTTCAGATCGGTTAACTATAGCATATAGCTGCCATACAAACTGAACGATCGGAATAAAGTTCTTGTATGGACAACTTTCACATTTGACAAAATATATTCACGAAATTTGGTATATATTATTTTCTAAGGCAACACTGTAATCTCTGAAGAATTTGTTCAGATCGGTTAACTATAGCATATAGCTGCCATACAAACTGAACGATCGGAATCAAGTTCTTGTATGGACAACTTTCACATTTGACAAGATATATTCACGAAATTTGGTATATATTATTTTCTAAGGCAACAATGTAATCTCCAAAGAAATTTTTTAGATCGGTTAACTATAACATATAGCTTCCATACAAACTGGACACATAGTTACTAATAGAAATGCACCTGTGAAGGGTATTTAGCTTCGGTGGAACCGAAGTTAACGTTTTTTCTTGTTTTTGTTTAATTTCCTTCATTTCTAACCAGTCACGCTGCTTTAAATGCCTCTAGTTAGAAAATTACAACTAGTTAGAACTTGCAACATGCAACATGCCTCATGTCACATGCTACTTATTTAGCTATATGTATGTATATCTGCAATCTAATGCTCGTTAGCGGCTACCGATTGCTGCTAGTTGTTTTCGCCATCGCACAGTTGTTGTTGTAAAAAACATGGTACCTGCTCTCCTGTCTCGCTCGCTGCTAATTAATGTTTGGTGGTGCTTTAGTCTCGCCGCTTTGCTGCTTTTAATTGACGGTAATTCTGACTTGATTGGCAGCGGAGAAATTGCTAAAAGCTTTGTTAAGTGGAAATTTAGTGGAATTTAATTAAATACCGTTTCACTTTATTAAAGCGATACAGGCGAAGCTTTGGGCGCTTTTAACTGGATTGTGTACAGCTAAGTGGCGAGATAAACGGACTGATTAAACCGTCGCGCAGCAATCATTAATTTTTAATTTTATTTGCGATATTTCAGCTGAGAGTTGAGAGCCGCAAATTTCCTTATTATCTAAAAAACTTAGACCCGGAAACCAAACGCCAAAGCTCACAATGGTTGTCTCCGCGCGCCCCCTGCCCGTATAGCTCGTATGAGCATGTCTAAGGTGAAAACGGTGGTTATTGCCTTTTTTGATAGCCGTAGATTCGTCCACAAACAATTCGTTCCACCGGCGAAAACTGTGAATCAAGTCTATTATTGCCAAGTACTCGAAAGATTTCGAAAACGAGTCAACGGGGTGCGCCCAGACATCGCTTGTAACTGGATCCTTCATCACGACAATGCGCCGTGCCACACCGCCCTCAGCGTGTCCCAGTATTTGGCCTCTAAGGGATCGCCGTGTTGCAACAGCCGCCTTATTCGCCCGACATGTCACCCTGTGACTTTTTTGTTTCCTAAAACAAAATCAGTGGTCAAAGGAATCCATTTTGAGTCGATTGCGGACATCCAGTCGACCGTGACGAGGGTACTCGCGGACATCCCAGTCGAAGCGTTCCAGAAATGTTAGGAAGCATGAAAAACGCGCTGGAATCGTTGTATAGCTGCCCAAGGGGACTACTTTGAAGGGGATGGCAGAGTTGTAGAATAATTTTCAAATATACGGTTTTTATGTAATTAGTCTCATTACTTAATTGTCATACCGAACTCTAGGAAGCTTTAAATTTTTATTTTGTACGAAAGTTTGGGAGGCAGTGAAAAGTAATTAAAATATTAGTTTGTTCGAAGTGATCTCATGCATCAGCTACAACGCTTCTGGATACCGTGCAGGAATCAGATCTTCACTTACATTTCAAACGCCAGTTTTAGTTTGCGTTCCACTCCATCAACTGTATCCTAAATGAAAGCTGAAGAAAAGCTAGTTTCGTCTCACAACCATTAAGAACATTGTGAAGTTACTAATTAAAGATCTATAATTACATATATCGAGCTCACAAACCGACTTAGAACCCTCATATACTCTTTTACATATATTATTTGAGGGGTCACTTTTCGGATCTGATTAAAGAAAATTGCAAAATAGTATATATGTTGATGAGCTTGATATCAGCTTCGAGGTGCTGTTGTTGTGTGGATAAAGCATTAAACTTACTTTTAAGACGCTGCAGGTGTCATAGTTTATTCTTTAAAATCTATGTCGTCCTTTCCGGAAGAGCTCAAAACAGTTTCCTCGGAGCGACCGCTTAAGTTCGCGAATAATCAGCCGTTTGGAAAGAAATCGGCATGACCCACACTTCAATAATCGAAGAAAACACTAGTTGACGTGGTTTTTCGGCTTCGGGTTTTCTTTGTCACGATATTCGGCCGATTGATCGTTTGTTCCCGAGTCGTAAACAAAGATCCAAGGCTCTTCGGAAGTAATGTTTCATGACATCCTGGTAATCGAACAGCATTGTTTCGCAGACGTTAATACATCGCAGTGATTTTGAAACCAATCGTGATTTCACTTTTCTTAGGCCCAAGTAATCTTTAAAACGGTTTTCAGAGTAAGATCTCTGACTGTTAATCGTAGATTCTCAAGTACAAATTCCTTTATTTTATTGACGTGTTGATCATCAATTGATGTTGTCCTAGACGTGTTATGTCATCAACGCGTTCTCGACCCTTTTTGAAGATCAGACTGCTTTGGAAGGGGTTGGATTTTAATAGTTACATACAGGTTAGAGTTCCCTCTAGACCTAAATGGTGAAGAGTTTTAGTAGGGTAGGTGGATAAGATTTTAATCTTTACCGGCGGTTTCAAAATTAACTGCGGTATAGGGATGGCTTATACTTCGAGGATCTTTATATTTTTCACTATCTCTTGCCGTCTACCAAACTCAGATAGCATCTTTCAATCCCATACCAGAACCCGGCATGGAGAAGACCCATGAGTTGGTTCTACCGAATAACCATGGAATACAGTGTGCGACCATTTACCATCCATACAGGCGGCACTACTAGCCTTGTCGTCGCCAAAAATCTATTCCAGCGTAGTAAACAAATGTAGAAATGCTTTGAGCTCACTAGTAGGTCAACTTAACTTGGCCGTAAGTTGGGAATTCCATTTTCGGTAACGAGAAAGCAAGCAAGTTGGTCAGGGCAGGAAAATATTCAGACGATTCGGACGTAGAGATAATACCGTGCCAGTTGGGAATGATCAAATGGGTGCTCAAAACAAAATTTAAAAAATTTAAAAGAACCGAAAGAAATTAATAACCAGATTCAGAATAGTGAAGACGAAGACGAAAACTAAGAACTTATTGCTATTAAGCACTGTGACAAAAAGGCATCCGGAAATTGTAAACAAAACACGAAATATTCAATTATTCATCAGTATTTATTTTGTAGTGATCTCCTCCAGATAAAAGACACTTATGCCAAGGATTTTTCTAGTCTTCGAAACACTTTTCATAAGCACTTATTGGTATGAAATTCAGCTCCTTTAGCGAATTTGGTTTTATCTCCTCCTTCTCGATCGACTGAAAACGAATTCCAGGGAGCGGCAATTTCAGTTTGGGAACAAGAAAAAATATCACGAAGCCAAATCTGGTGAATACCGTGGTTGATCAATCTTATTTATTGCGTTTTTGGCATTTAATTCGGTCACAATCGTAGCTCGATGCGATGGTGCATTATCATAGTTCAAAACCCATGAGTTGTTCTTCCACAATTCCGGCCGTTTTCGACAGCTGTTTTGAGGCGGTCTTATTGACCGTCTGTCCCTCTGGAACAAATTAATGGTGCACCAAACCACGACTATCGAAAAAAGCAATGAGCATCGCCTTCTTTTTTGAGTGACTTTGGCGGCCTTTTTTTTTTTGTCTCATTTTTTTCCTTCATTCCGATGATTGTTGACTTGTTTGCATGTCAAACTCATAAACCAATGTCTTCTAGGCTATTATAATCTTCTCCATAAATGTACTCTTTTTGAAAAAATTCTGCTTTATCGGGACGAGTCGTAGAAGAAATTCCAGTTATGAAACCAAAGTTCATTGCCAATATACTATTTAAGAAATTGTTTGAGTATGACGAAAGTGCATAATCTGAGCACTACTTTTTCTTAGCTGTTTACTATTTTTGAGTTCCCAGAAGCTAGCTCCTGCTATTACGAAAGCTCGCTTCGCTTTTTATTTGGAAGATAAAAAATGTAGCGTTTCTAGTTGCTACCGTTTTTATCTTAACTAGGCGTGAAAGAGGTTTATATATGTATAAGTAAATACATATATACTTATGTGTTCTAAAATTCAAAATTAAACAAAAGCAAGAGCCACGACACCCCACCGACGCCAATTATAAGATATACACCATACACATACATACATATCAGATAAACCCGCAACCACATCGATATATGTATGTAGCTCGAATAGTAGGTTCGCCTGCACATAAATAATTTTCGCTTATCAGTAAGCACACAAATTACTTACCGCAATTCCAGAAAGACATTCATATGTAGGTTCGATTCCGAGAAGGGCTGCCAGAAGGCGCTGCGATTACAAACTCTTATAATTGCGCTCACGCTGCTACTCGAAGTCTTGTAGAACTCTTTATGTAAGTTTCATATATCGAAAGAGCGGCGACAAAACATTTTGCTTTGATATGACACTTTTATCAAATTATTACACATGCAATGTATTCACAGTTGTGTGAAGAAAATTGCAGTGTGTGACTGAGCAGCAATTTTTATTTACAAATAAATCGATTGTGACAATCGCTGTGTGGCCTGTGGCGCCGTCCTGTTCGAACCACATATAGTCCAAGTCCATACCAACCCATTGTATGGTGACCTATGGAGTACATGTGGATTGCTACCTTACCAATAATGCACATTTTACTTATTGATAAAGCCATTCAGCCAGAAATTAGTCTCTGAAGATGATTTTTCGATGAAAATCCGGGTATTTTTCAAGTTGTTGCTCAGCCCCCTCTCAAAATTAGTAATTAAAAGCTCATTCAAATGTTTGAACGTAACCATTTCCAGCAATTCACTGCATTTTTATTGCTCACCACTGCTCGCGACCGTATTATAGACTTGTGTATGTATTTTTATCAGTAGTACTGCAACGCCATTCGATTTCAGTCAGTCTTCAAGCTAGTTAGCCGCTTGTGCTGCAGAGAAAAAAGTTGCTAAAAGTTAGTTGAGTGCTATTAGACGGCGGCGTCGGAAGTTTGGCTAGCAAAATAATTAAAACAAAAACATTACGCGAAGCTTAAACGAATAAATGTGCGCAGTTCTAACGAGTCCGTTTGGCGACTGTTAAGCCACATGCCGAAGTGAGCGGAAGCAAAGCTCAAGTGCTAGATGGGCGCACAAAGAAATTGAAAATTTGTGAAAACAAAAAAAAAATTAAGCAAATTTAACGGAAGTTATGTAAAAGTGGTGTGAAAACAAAATCAAATTGTGCAGCGTTGCCATGTGTCTTTAATATAGTTGGTGAAGTGAAAAGAAAGTAAAGTAAGAAGAAGAAGTGAAAAGTTGGATTAGGCAAAAATATTTCTGCTCAAAAAAAAAAAAATAATAATAACAAAGAAATGATACAATAATAAATTTTTTTTGCAATTTCCTGTAAGTGCTTGAATTAAATACATAAAACTTATAAATATTTTTTTTTATTTCTCATTAAATTTTTCTACATAGAATTTTAAACAATTTATCGTTTTTTTTTTTTCTTACATAGTCCCGCTTTACGCCTAGAAAACATGATAACAGACAAATAGCTTGTTGTAGCATTTAGGTGTTTCAGTGATTATTCACAGCAGTGTATGTGTATATGAAGCCAAATAACATCTAATTTATCATATTATTTCTATTCTGAATAAATTCGTAATCTGTACACTTGAAAAATTAAAATTTGTTAAGATATCCAGGGCAGCGGAAAAAATATTTTTTTTTGGAGATTATTAAATATTTACTTATTATACCTGTACGCAGACTTGACCATGAAATGTGACAAGAGATATATGTAAATGTTTGGAAAGTTTTCAATTATCGAATCGAGAATAAACAGTTAATTAATGATGCGTTTAAAATAATTTCCTTAAGTATAATATTTGGCAAGAAATAGCGGCTAACAATTGATTTTATGTCATTTTTAATAAATTTAAAACGATGAACTCCTAAAAGTAGGCCACTAAGGCTTCATTCTGGCTTTTTTTTAGCCATTGGTGAGTCTATTGAGAGCGACTGGGAACATAAACAATATATCACAAAATGCACCATGAAAAAATATAAAACTCTGGAACGTTTTTCGTCTCTGAAATGAGTATTTTAGCGAACTCTGTCTCTCCGTCATAAATACAAACTTCTATATCCGTTTCAGAACACATTAGTTCAGTTGTGGGTTCATTCGTAAATAAAATATAAATAAATAAAATTCTTATCAAGTATTTGGTTTTAGCTGGGTTTTCCAGTGATGTGTGCTTTGAGTTACGTTTTTTACATAAATATTTGTTTATGATATCAAGATTTATATGGTATACATTATTTTTAATAATTTTTTTGAAAAAACTTCCTACTGTACCACTTTATTGTTTATATCGTCCGATCATTAATGTAATTTAAATTGTATTATTTTTCCGTGAAACTTTTAGTTTGTGCCGGGCACTGAATCGAAATCTTTCAAAGCTGGAGAGTTCACCTATATCTGGACAACATGACCTTGCCAACGTAATCGCTGCGATATTCGCCGTTGCTAATTAGTCAATGATCATGAATCTTTCGCAGAACCTTTTCTAGAAAACTCATAACGTCAACTCATCGTCCTTGCCTTTGCACCATATATGTAGCAGAACGCGAATGATGAGAGACTTGTAGGCCTTTACTTCTCAATTGCCTACTCAGTTGGAAGTATTACCTGTTGGCAAGAGTTATTCTGCTTCGATTTCGAGGCTGACATTGTTGTTGGTGCCAATGCTGGTTCCAAAATAGAAGAAATTATCTACAGTTGAAAGTTTAATTTGAATTTACGAATTCGTCAGCAGTTACCCACGTTAAACACACCGGACGTTGTCCACATTGACGTGTGAGCGAAGTCATGAAAACGATGACTGTTTGCTTGATGACTGAAGATATATCGTTTTATCCTTATTCACAACCAGACCCGTTTGCTTCGTTTCTTTATCCAATTTGAAGAAAGCAAAACTGCAGCTCTCTCTTATAGAAGATTGTACCTTCTCTATTTAGCTCTGCAGATCGTATTTTCTCCAGAAATAGGTTGAAGCGGTCATGCGATAGGGAGTCGCCTTGTCTGAAATCTCGCTTGATCCAGTCCACTGATATGGTGAACACCTTCTCGGTAATCTATAGTCCTTGCGCGGTTGCTAGTTCAGAACGAATGGCAGGAGGCTTAAGGAGCTTCTGGCATTTTGTTAGAGGTAAACTTTTAAACGTGTGATTTTTAATGAGGCAATATTTTTACGGAGTTGGTATTTGTGAAAGACATACAGAACAGGCCACCGTACCTGATTTTCACAAGAAAATTTTGTTCAGCGATGTTGTTGATGTTATGATTGATTGTGTTCAAAATAAAGAAAATTGCAGTTTTTGAAGGGATAACCATTCAAAAGTAATTACTGAGACGCCGTTACAGAGCGAATCATTTATCCATATTTCTTCCAAAAAAAAAGCTGTCCATAAGTTAGTTAGTGAGGAACGCTGTAGTGCCATTATTAATAACTTTTTCGTGCCTTAATTGGAGGATTTTGATGTGAACGATTTTTGGTTCCAAGATACTCATTGCCTTATATGCCAAACACTTTATTGAAGGCAACTCTTGGTGAGCGTATTATCTTGCGTCGTGGCTTTTAAGTTCGTCCATATAAAAAAAGAAAACTTTATATTATATTAAAAAAGAAAACTTCTTTTATATTCATATCGTATACATATAATATACTCTCATGAACAGATTATATACTTAATATTGGTTTTTGATGTTTTTGAATTAGATTATATTTTTGCATTACTTTATTATACTGTCACAGTAATCAACTCTTCTGCTAAGAGTTATATATCTGCTGGTTTTCGAATTCATTTAAGCGCTACATCGAATTTTTAAACATAAATATTGGAACTCACACACAAAATAACAACAACATATTAGTTGTTGTACAACAACTCAAACTCCAATAAAATAATTTTGTTTCATTTTCGGGCGCTATCGATGGCAGTCCGATTCAAATTAATCACTGAAGCGTATGTCCTTATGCTGGCATAACACATAAAAACACACCCATACACCTATATTTTCACACACACACACACATACATACATATAGACATACACATACATATGTATATACGGACACATAGAGTTGGCATGCTGTGAATAGGTGGGCATTTACATGCAATACAAATTAATTATATGCGACATTATTGTTATTCTTATTGCTTTTGTTGCTGAACTTAATTTAGAGCAGCGCCAATGTATTAACACTTGGTTGTAGCAACATCAATCGAGGCATGCCGCTGCCTCCTCAGCTGCCGCCGCACAGATTCAAGCAAAGCTGTGATTTATGCAGAGGAAATGCTGTATGTTGTTGTTGTTGCCACCGACACTATCATTACTACCCGCATTTAAGTATATTTAGACGACAGACAGTGGCTCTACATAGCTAAATAGGGGCAACGCTAAAGGACACACACACACCTCCCCATACACATCCATGCTGGCGCTGGTGTGCGTGTCAATTCATGCATAATTAATGATGTGTGCATAATTAATCAATTCATCAGCAGCAACAGTGTAAATATAAAATATTATATCTACACATGAGCATACATATGCATATACACCAGCTGCGCTGGGTTTATTACCGCTGCCTTACAACAGCGCACTTCATCAATACCGCATGTAATCAATTCGCCGGCAACAAGATACGCATGGTGCACAACAATAACAACAATAATTATAATAAAATATGTTAATTATGTGTTGGCTGCTCACCACTGCAAAAGCATAAAGCATCACCGGATTGCTCATCGCAAATTTAAGCAAAAACGTGGCAACGACAAGGCCATCGGTTGGGCTTTTAATGGCCAACGAACATAAATATTTATTTACTTACTGACCGTGTAAAAATACAAAACCGCAAAGAATAATGCTATACAAACCGCTGTTGTTGTTGTGTTGATAGAATGAAGTTCATGCTTCGGTGTATACATATGAGGGCGGTGCGATATGTACCTAGTCTACAAAAAAATAAAAAAAACGGCTTAAATTAAGTTTGTAAAAACAAGAAAAAATATGTTAATGGTTCCACCGAAGTTTGAGAAAAATCTCTTTTGAAATACCCTTCACAAATAAAAAAGTTTCCCATACAAGAACTTCTATCGTCAAGTTTGTATGGCAGCTATATGCTATAGTCGTCCGATCTAAGCGATTTCTTCGTATATTGTAGCGTTGGTTTAGGCAATAATTCGTACCGAATTTCGTGAAGATATCTCGTCAAGCAAAAAAATTTTTAATACAAGAACTTGATTCCGATAGTTCAGTTTGTATGGCAGCTATATAATATAGTGATCCAATATCAAAAATTTCTACAAGTGAGCAGTTTCTTGAGGAGAAAAGAACCTGTGGAAATTTTCATATCGATATCTCAAAAACTGACAGACTTGCTCGAACGAACATACGCTCTTAAATAAATCGATTCAGTTCGTCATACAGATCATTTGTATATATATATATATATGTACATATATCTGATTGGGTCTCCGTTATTTATGTATATAAATTGTATAAGGTCTCCGACGTTTACCTATAGGTGGTAAAAACTTCGTGGAAAATTTTATATTATATATTGTGTTCAGTATAGAAAAAAGTACTCGCTTCACAAAAATTACAGAAAATGATAACAACTTTTCGATCGTGGCACTCTTTCTTCGACAATTTCGGAGAAATTTTGCTGGATAAAGTCCATTTTATTCTACTATTGTTTAGTCTCTGGTGTCTTGACCATATAATTCCGGATTGTAAACGATTCTAAATGACCTAAATACTCTTTTGGTTTGCACTAACCTAAATTAGTATCATAGACAGTTTCATATTTTGAGGTCAAAACAATACTGCCGATCAGATTCGGCTGAAATTTTTACAGCACAAAAATGAACAACACGATAGTCAATTTCTCATTCCGTAGTGCCACGACCTGGCGTTAGGTTCGATACTTATCGGCGCGTCTTCGTAAGCGTAAAGAATTAATAGTAGGAACGTGTGCTTATCAATGGTAGATATCTTACTTGCAGCTAAATTGAAATCCATTTAATTTCGAACAAAATTTTACGAAGCGAAAGCGTTATATTTATTATAGAAAAGTGACAGGATAAGGCCTGCAGTGATTTAAGTACCGTACAAATAATTATGTCGCTATCACTGCTCAAGATAAGAAGTGGCTATGCATGAAGTGTTGTCATATTTAATATAAATTACGATAGGTCTCATTATTTAGATAATATACTCACATTGAAATGACTGTACTTCTGAAACAGCTTTGTCGGGAGTAGCCACACTTCACGTATATTCCAATAAAGCTTTTCCGAAAGTAACATAACTCTGCTATATATATAGTACTTGTAGATATATAATTTACTGAAAATACATTATTTGTGAATAAAAATATGCGATTCGATGGATAAGTAATACAGTCAAATCGATTAACAATGATTCCGTTTGGGAACTCTCTCATCTGAGTGACTTTTTTCCTTCAATAAAGATAAAACTATTAACTCCAGTTTGTGGGTGGAGAGCAGGAATCGACCGAACGTGCGAATGTATAATTTATTAGTACTTGGTCAAAAATATTATTTTTTAAAACCTTTAGTCTCGAAACTGCATTTGATAAGTTGGAATGAAATTGATTAGTGAAAGAAACTTTGAGAAATATCGTTATAGTAATAATACTGGATTGGAACAGAATGAATATGTTTCATGAGCGTATCTCACAAATCATTAAAGCTATTTTAACCTGACTTACTGACAAGAAGTTCTTCTAGCGTTTATTTCTCCTATGGTAAAGTGTATTACATCAGAATACACACCTTAAAGTGAAATCCTAGATCTAAAGAGCTACTCGAAGAAATTTATTAAAGACATTATCTTATGTTGTTAAAATGGGCGAAAAACAACCATGCCTACTTCCTATATATTGTATGCGGAGAACGCAGAAGATCTTGTTAACTGCTCGCCTATAGCAAATTCATATGATAGGCATTCATGGTAGAGATAAAATTCTTGACGGACGCATGTTAACAAAATTGTATGACGCAGGGTAGGTTAAAACACCCAGACGCTTTCTCCTTCTGTCCAGCCTTTACAAGACCGAAGATGAAACATATCTGCATTCTTATCATCGGCGAACCAAAAGACATAACCTTCTCAAGAAATTCTTACTACAAGTAGACTGAAACCGTTTGGCGATTTGTAAGGATCTTATGATCTATTATATACGAGTATTAGGTAACAACAAGGACTGGAGTTCCAGCTGTTCCAGTGAGATCCCTTTTAGGATCGACCCTTTAACGCAACCTAATGGATAACATCTAGTCAATATTATCTCTAGTACCCCACCTATTCATAATGTACTCGTTTCAACAGATATGTAAACGTTGCAATAGGAAACAAATTCATAATGCACCAAACCACGAATATCAAAAAAAAAGAAAAAAAAAAAACAAAAAAACAATGAGCCTCATTTTGATTTTTGAGTGGCTTTGGCGTCGTTTTTTTCTTTTGGTTTCGGCTCTTTTTCCTCTACATTCCGATGATTGTTGTCTTGTTTGTATGTCGAACTCATAAACCCATATATCATTGGCAGTTGTAATGCTCTCCATGAATGTGAGATCACAACTTGCACTTTCAAACATGACCACAGAGACCTGTCTACGGTACTCTTCTTTAAACAAAAAAATAATTTTTATCGGCACGAGTCGAGCTAGGCCGCGTTCCATACCCAAAATATCCACCAAAATTATTCGAGCGGCCTCGGGAGAAATACTGGGCTCTCTTGCCATCTCTCCAACACTTTCAAGCACCATATCTTTCACGGTTTTAATATCTTTATCAGTCGAAGGTCGTCCAGAACAAGAAGCATGTCTTCAACAACCTCTCGACCGTTGTTGAGAGCTTTGTACAGCTCGTAGTCTTGTGTTTTTGATAAAACTGAACCATCATAAGCCTTTTTTTTTAATATTCACAACGATTCGGCATACGAAATTTGGTTACAAATACAAAATTTTAGACAAAATCTCTGTTTCAATAATTTTAAATTGCCTGGAAATGTATCTCACTAACCGTATTGTGCGATTTTAAAATTCCCCTTAATGACTACTGGTATGTCGTAATTTATTTATTGAATTGCTTGCGGTTCGTTGCATTTCAGACCGCCAACCATTAATTGAAAGCATAACTTAGTGTCCAATTATGCTGGTCAGCCATTCGTGTCAACCGTATTATTATCCTTGGCTGTCGCTTTCAGTTCACTAATTACACTCTTAACTAGCGACAGCAGAGTTGATCCTTTAACAATACTGTCACAGCTGTTAAGGCTGTTGTTGCATAATTTAATTAAGGTGCAGATTTTTTATTCGATAAATTTTAAGTTCACTCTTTACTGTGTTATTTACGGTTATTTAAAAAATGTGTGGCAAGTGACAACGGCGTTAATGTTGCATGTTAATAAATTTATTATAATTGATTATTGTTGTTTTTATTTATTCATTCTTTTTGCTGATATTTATCGCATTGCTTTTACGCCGATACTTTGTGTATATTCTTGTGAATGTTGC
Organism: Bactrocera correcta; assembly: GCA_027475135.1. Taxonomy (NCBI): domain Eukaryota; kingdom Metazoa; phylum Arthropoda; class Insecta; order Diptera; family Tephritidae; genus Bactrocera; species Bactrocera correcta. The sequence goes on from CM050327.1 coordinate 40,578,920, forward strand.
CGTACTTTTTATTAATTATTTTTTTTTTTGTTTTCTTTTTTGTGGTATTCAATGTTCTGAATATTTTATTAAATTGTGTTGATCATTTCATTTTATTATTTTGTTTCTTTTTATTGTTTTAATTGTTAATATTTTTTTAATTTTTTTCCGCCTTTTGGTTTAATGATTTATTGAATCCATTTCCACGCATATTAATCATGGAATTCTTCTTCTTCTTCTTTACTGGCGTAGACACCGCTTACGCGATTATAGCCGAGTCAACAACAGCGCGCCACTCGTTTCTTCTCTTCGCTACGTGGCGCCAATTGGATATTCCAAGCGAGGCCAGGTCCTTCTCTACTTGGTCCTTCCAACGGAGTGGAGGTCTTCCTCTTCCTCTGCTTCCCGCGGCGGGTACTGCGTCGAATACTTTCAGAGCTGGAGTGTTTTCATCCATCCGGACAACATGACCTAGCCAGCGTAGCCGCTGTCTTTTAATTCGCTGAACTATGTCAATGTCGTCGTATATCTCGTACAGCTCATCGTTCCATCGAATGCGATATTCGCCGTGGCCAACGCGCAAAGGACCATAAATCTTTCGCAGAACCTTTCTCTCGAAAACTCGCAACGTCGACTCATCGGTTGTTGTCATCGTCCAAGCCTCTGCACCATATAGGAGGGCGGGAATTATGAGCGACTTATAGAGTTTAGTTTTTGTTCGTCGAGAGAGGACTTTACTTTTCAATTGCCTACTTAGTCCGAAGTAGCACCTGTTGGCAAGAGTTATCCTGCGTTGGATTTCTAGGCTGACATTGTTGGTGGTGTTTACGCTGGTTCCAAGATAGACGAAATTATCTACAACTTCAAAGTTATGACTGTCAACAGTGACGTGAGTGCCAAGTCGCGAGTGCGACGACTGTTTGTTTGATGACAGGAGATATTTCGTCTTGCCCTCGTTCACTGCCAGACCCATTTCTTTTGCTTCCTTGTCCAGTCTGGAGAAAGCAGAACTAACGGCGCGGGTGTTGAGGCCGATGATATCAATATCATCGGCATACGCCAGCAGTTGTACACTCTTATAGAAGATGGTACCTTCTCTGTTGAGTTCTGCAGCTCGGACTATTTTCTCCAGAAGCAGGTTGAAAAAGTCGCACGATAGGGAATCGCCTTGTCTGAAACCTCGTTTGGTATCGAACGGCTCGGAGAGGTCCTTCCCGATTCTGACGGAGCTTTTTGTTTTGCTCAACGTCAGTTTACACAGCCGTATTAGTTTTGCGGGGATACCAAATTCAGACATCGCGGCATAAAGGCAGCTCCTTTTCGTGCTGTCGAAAGCAGCTTTGAAATCGACGAAGAGGTGGTGTGTGTCGATTCTCCTTTCACGGGTCTTTTCCAAGATTTGGCGCATCGTGAATATCTGGTCGGTTGTTGATTTACCAGGTCTAAAGCCACACTGATAAGGTCCAATCAGTTTGTTGACGGTGGGCTTTAATCTTTCACACAATACGCTCGACAGAACCTTATATGCGATATTGAGGAGGCTAATCCCACGGTAGTTGGCGCAGATTGTGGGGTCTCCTTTTTTGTGGATTGGGCATAGCACACTTAAATTCCAATCGTTGGGCATACTTTCGTCCGACCATATTTTGCAAAGAAGCTGATGCATGCACCTTATCAGCTCTTCGCCGCCGTGTTTGAATAGCTCGGCCGGCAATCCATCGGCCCCTGCCGCTTTGTTGTTTTTCAGGCGGGCAATTGCTATTCGAACTTCTTCATGGTCGGGCAATGGAACGTCTGCTCCATCGTCATCGATTGGGGTATCGGGTTCGCTTTCTCCTGGTGTTGTGCGTTCACTGCCATTCAGCAGGCTGGAGAAGTGTTCCCTCCATAATTTAAGTATGCTCTGGGCATCGGTAACTAGATCACCTTTGGGGGTTCTACAAGAGTATGCTCCGGTCTTGAAACCTTCTGTAAGCCGCCGCATCTTTTCGTAGGATTTTCGAGCATTACCCCTGTCGGCCAGCTTATCAAGCTCTTCGTACTCACGCATTTCGGCCTCTTTCTTTTTCTGTCTACAAATGCGTCTTGCTTCCCTCTTCAACTCTCGGTATCTATCCCATCCCGCACGTGTTGTGGTCGATCGTAACGTTGCGAGGTAGGCAGCCTGTTTTCTCTCCGCTGCGACACGGCACTCCTCGTCGTACCAGCTGTTCTTCTGCACTTTCCGAAAACCAATGGTTTCGGTTGCAGCTGTACGTAAGGAGTTTGAAATGCCGTCCCACAGTTCCCTTATACCGAGTTGTTGACGAGTGCTCTCAGAGAGCAGGAGTGCAAGCCGAGTAGAAAAACGTTCGGCTGTCTGTTGTGATTGCAGCTTCTCGACGTCGAACCTTCCTTGTGTTTGTTGGCGTGCGTTTTTTGCTGCACAGAGGCGGGTGCGAATTTTGGCTGCAACAATATAGTGGTCCGAGTCGATGTTAGGACCTCGGAGCGCACGCACATCTAAAACACTGGAGACGTGTCTTCCGTCTATCACAACATGATCGATCTGGTTGGTGGTTTTTCGATCTGGAGACAGCCAGGTAGCTTGATGTATCTTCTTATGCTGGAATCTAGTACTACAGATAACCATATTTCGGGCCCCGGCGAAGTCGATCAGCCTCAGCCCATTTGGGGATGTTTCCGCGTGGAGGCTGAATTTACCGACCGTAGTGCCAAAGATACCTTCTTTGCCCACCCTGGCATTGAAGTCGCCAAGCACGATTTTGACATCGTGGCGGGGGCATCTCTCATAAGAGCGCTCCAAGCACTCATAAAAGGCATCTTTGGTCACATCGTCCTTCTCTTCCGTCGGGGCGTGGGCGCAAATCAGCGATATGTTGAAGAACCTCGCTTTGATGCGGATTGTGGCTAGACGTTCATTCTCCGGAGTGAATGATAGTACTCGGCGACGGAGTCTCTCTCCCACCACGAATCCAACACCAAACTTGCGCTCCTTTATATGGCCACTGTAGTAAATGTCACAAGGACCTACTCGTCTCTGTCCTTGTCCCGTCCATCGCATTTCTTGGACGGCGGTGATGTCAGCCTTTATCTTTACGAGGACATCTACCAGCTGGGCAGCGGCACCTTCCCAATTAAGGGACCGGACATTCCAGGTGCATGCCCTCAAATCATAGTCCTTATTTCGTTTGCCATGGTCGTTGGTCATGGAATTACTGCTATTTTATGGCATCAGCAAGGTATTTTTATATGTTTACCGTTATATTTTGTTACCATGCAATGATTTTATTTGATTTGCTTGCAAATTTAATATGTTTTTTTTCAAATCTGATTTCACACCATAAAAAAAAGGTTGGTCAAGCTATATGCTACATAAATAGCCGCTATGTCTCTAATTATAATAGAGATATGATCAACCTCCTCCTCTGAGACAAATTCAGTCTTCTTGTCTCGCTGTATCCTGAGCACTGCTGGCTCAAGAAACAGTTGTCCAGCATGGGTATAGGCTCTAGTGCAAACTGCCGGTTTTAGCACAAGAAACCGCAAACTCCAGTACACCAGAATCTAATTTGTCCAGGAGTTTGTAGAAACAGACTCAAGGTCCTTGGATCCATCTACGTGGACAGGAATCACATCACCTCCATCGCACTTAGCAAGCTCTTAGAATTTTTTTATTCAACTTTCTCAACCCATCCCGCCTTTAATATAACTACGTAATTTAAAATAAACTTTGTGAATACTGGCTTCTTCTTCTTCTGAAAGTTCATCATATCTTGTTTCTGCTGACTTAGAACATATCCCCTGGTACCTCTGCTCTCATCGTAGCAGACTGTACACTGTTTCTGTTAATTAATTGTTATCAAGTCATAAATTGAAAAGTTGAAATAACATCATCACTGCTTCTGGTCTTTCATTGTTTGCAATTACAATTTCCGCTATTTTAGTATGTCGGGCAACATGTAAAAACGTTTCCTTAAAACACCCACTAAGAAATGTTATACAACTTAATTCTGCATATATATTGGGTGTTAGGTCAGGAGTTCTGGTAAACAAAGCAGCTAATGAGATTGGCAAAAGTGCCATCCGCCTGGCTACCGAACAAGTATAGGAAATACAGAAGTCCCCAAGACCTATATATGTAGAACGAAGTCTTCGAAAGGGCTGATAAGCGGATCAGCGCGAGATGGAATACTTTAAGTACATGGAGGATCGCTAAGATCATATGAAAGAGCACATAGAAAAACTCGCTTGCTTTTACTCACACGGTCTCGGAAGGACCCACTGAAAGTGCAGAAAAGTTTACATGAGAGAGACGCTGGAATACCTCTACTTCAGGGCTTTCTAGAACTCGACTCAAGTATCTAGGAGCTTCGAAGTTTAAAGGACTGTACGAAGTTTCAAACCTAGACATGAGCTCGCTCTTAAAGTTCGCAAAAATAGATAGATAGATTAATTGAGGTTTTTCATTGCGACCAATGGTCTAATGTGCATAGAAGAGGGCACATATGGTTACACAAGTCCAGCAGGTGGAGATGATGTGATCCTTGTCTACGCAGATAGATCCAAGAAGTTTGAGCCCGCTTCTATAAATTGCTGGGAAACCTGGAATCAGTTGAGTTTCCAGTTCCATGTCGCAAAACCGGTAGTTTGCAGAAGAAGCTATGTCCATGTCTGACTAGTGTTTCTTAAGCTTGCAGTTCTGAGTATAAAGAGCGCGACAAAAAGACGAAATTTTTCTCGAAGTAGGTTGATCATGTCTCTTAGCTTTGCTAGGCTTTTATCTCCAAATAGCAGCTTGGCATCAATAATGCAGTTTCTAAAGTTTCTACTCACTTTTGATAGAAGAACATGTTTGTAGAACTCACTGGCCATAATCTGCTGGTGGCATATGCCTGCAAAAAGAGGCTGACTAATAGAATGACAAGAGAAGATGCCAAGAGCCAGGCACCAGGGAAACAATTAAGCATCCCTTTTCCTTGTCCAGCACTAGCAACTTCTAAAACATTGAAAAACTGACGGAAGTACGGACAGTAGGAAACAGAAACTATGGAGAAGGGTGACTACATCTTATGAACTAGGTACCGGCATAACATCTGGCATCGCTAAGGCCCAAACCGGTCTGAGTGTGGCTCACAAACCTATTTGAGTATCTTAACCTAATATAACCAATTCTTTCAACTGTCGAGCGTAGATAGTTGAAGGAATATGAAAGACTAATTTCCCACAAATACACAATTTCCAACAGGGTGTAATCACAATGCGTTATCGATACAAAAGGGAGTAATTTCTCAATCAATACGAACATATATACAACATAACCTCAATATCTTATCACAGAATGTGCCAAACGTGGAATTGTAAATCAGTTTACCCAACAAAAAGAGAAAAAAGGCCGGAATGATGTCATCTCTGTAAATATATGTGCTTGTTTTCGCTAAAAGCTGTAAATTGAACTTATGGCTTATCTTGTTACCCATTTAGTGTACTTCCGCACGGAACATTTTACCGAAACTATATTTACCACTAATTAGTGCCGATTTTATCGTTGCCATCGATACGCCAATTTTAGTGAAAATGAAAGTCAATGAAACCGAAACCACAACACTTAACTTTGTTTGACGTGTAAGTTGATATGGTAATCATATCTAGAGAGTATAGTGAATTGTTTGGGAGTGGTAATTAGATACTGGAAGGGTCGGTATATGTCTGCAGATAATTAGAGTAAATGTAATTCTATTGGTATTCATTCTAGTCTCAGATTTACATTAATTCTCAGTAAAAAGTTATTTCTTCAGACATGTGTTATAGCCAAAGATTTAGCTCTGTTTTAAAGATAAGGGTTTGCCATTATGCTCTACAAATGGTTTCGACAAGTAATCGCCGCGGCTGTTCAAAATGAACTCCAGTCGAGAGGTTAAATTTCGATCACTTCTTGCTGCACTTAGGGCGATATGTCAGCAATAATGCACCGAATATTATTTTTCAAGGCGTTTATAGTGCCGTTTTCATCTTGCAAGCCCCACCACAGGCCCAACACGCGAGATAATGAACTCACTAAGAGTAGCCTTCAATAAATTGATTGTTTTGTTGTCGTCTTGTTTGAACCATAGGTTTTCCACATCAAAATCCTACAATTCAGGTACGAAAAAGTCGTTAGCCAAGACTCTATGTCATTTCACAGGAATAAACCGGCTTCATTACTGAAGAAATTTAAATATATTTGTTTATAGAGCACACCAATCACTAACTTTTTTGAGCTTGTAGCGGTCTCTCAACCCTAAATTATGGAATATCATCACTCCAAATGTGAAAATTTTTTGTAATAACGTACCCATTCAACCGTAAATGAGTTTCATCGCTGAAATAAATATTCTTGTAAAGATTGGTAACGTTTGACATCTCTATTTGGCCCTTTTACCAGACGTGCGATGCTTTGATGGTTGTTCGACTTCAATTCTCGCATGAGTCGGTTTTTGTTGCCAGAAAATTAAGATCCATCCAATACAGGGTAGGCCATTTAAAGTTGACCCATCTGGCAACGCTGTAACTTTTAACAGCGCTGACAAATCGGCTAATGTCATACCGCGTTAGAAGCGTCATTCGAAGACAATTTATACCATGGAACAGTACACTCCAAAAGAACGCGCTGAAATTGTTCAGCTTTATATTCAAAATAACTTTTCAATTGTGTTAACTCAACGTGCGTTTCGCAAAAAAAATAAAGTGAAAAGTGCTCTAGTTAAGAACACAATTAAGTCTTTATACGCAAAATTTGTGAACACCGGTAATCTCAGTAATGCCAGTCATGCATCCAGACAACGCACAACATGTTCTGATGAAAATATCGAAGCTGTACGAGCCAGTATTGAGGAGACTCCATCGACATCGAGTTATCGCCGCTCTCAGGAATTAGACATCTCTCGCACCACTCTCCGACGCATAATTCATAAAGATTTGAAGATGTTTCCATATAAAATTCAAATGGCACAAAAACTAAACCCAGCTGATTATCCGCGATGCCTTAATTTTGGCAAACAAACAAATGGGTCAACTTTAAATGGCCTACCCTGTAGTTGCTTTTTCGGGTCATCTTCAAAATAATGCTCCGCAGCGTCACAGCAATAGCGTCTGCGGTGCCTATTGTAAGACGCCTCTGATGATGCGCATTATCCACTATAGTTAGCGTGGTTCGAGTCCGATCCATGCTTGCTCCAATTACCGACTCTGCTAGGTGATTATGTTGATCAAATATTGGTCGCTTCACGCAAACTGTGTCATTATCTTGCAAGCTTTGAGCCGGAGTAAGTCTGGAGTATGAAATGTCAAATGAAACAGACTATAAATCAAGTAACAGCTGTCAAGAAATCAACTCCGAAAACTACACGTCTGAAAAACACCCGTTATTTATTGATTTGCTATGTGAAAATTAGCTAGACCCCGACTAAGATTTCCGTCGACTGTTTTTTTACTCTTCCGAAATAAATTTGTTTGGCGGGCACTTAATATTCACTACATTTGCAGGAGCAGCTAGACGTAGCTTGGTTTCTGCTTGCTTAGCTGTAAAGCATCTATCTTCGTCTCTGCCTGCCTTGCAGCTGGAGCTTCCCTTTTTTAAACCGTCTTCTATTAATGCTTGGTTTTCTCCATTTATTTGTGCAGCCAAAGCCTTTGACTATATTAAGTAATAACATTATATCGCTGATTTTCCGCTTTGCCAACCACTGCACACGCCATACCCAGCATAGGACGGCAGATGAAAAGCATTGGTGTGCAATCGGCGGCCAACAACACACCGCACACCGTACAGCCTTTACGCGCTTCGCTCAATTATGTCCGGCTATCGGTTGATCAATTTAGCCTTGCCATTCAATTCACCTTTGTGGCTACACCTGACAGCCGCGCAATGATCTTCCTGCAAGTTTTTACCCGCAACACCTCGGGGAGTCTAACAAAAACTCATAGTGAATAACAACAACAACACAACAGCAACAAAAACAATTCCCTTTTCAGCAGTTTGTTGCAACACCTTTGTAACATCGCTCCACACCAGCCTGTCAGTCGCATAGATTTTCCAGTTTTCAAAGCGGCTCGTGTTGGGTTGTTGTTTCTTTTTTTTTGGTTTGTTCGTCGTGTTCTCGGTTGCGCTTCGGTTAATCTCAGTTTGTTCGCCAACTAAACTAGCCATGTGCATTAGCCATTAGCTATTAGCCATTGCACTTGACTGCAATTGAGTTTGTTGACCACACAAATCGAACAAAAAGGTCTCTAGGTCTATGTACGTATGTAATGCCTAGTAAGCATCGCATAGTCGAGCACAGCATTTTAGCAACAAAAAGGCGTAGCGTTAAATAAATGGCAAATATTCTAGGTGCAAATGCGTGTGTATGTATATATGTATGAATGTATGCATTGTTGTATGTTAGCCTGCGTACTAGTCAACAGATTGCGATTCTTCTTAACCTAACTTTTTTACTTTTATACTTATCTAAGCATGCATGCAGCCATGGAGTGCATTTGAAAATTGTTGGTTTCGCTTCCCGTGGTTGACCGCCAGTAACCGGTTTGTTGTGGTTTTTTTTCATTAATTTCAAATGCTTATTCACTGTAAATATCTAAGCAATGTGCGCAAGCGCATATGCCAATGATTTGAAAGTTTGTAAAAAGGGAAAATTAAAAGCTGCAATTTTTTTCTACACTGAGAAAAATTATTTTGTTCTGCATAGAAATTTGCGCTGGTAAAAGAATATTGTTTAGTATATGTGAATAAATGAAGAGTAATTTTCGTAATTGATTCAATTAAAAATTTTTCTATTACTAATTGTGTAGACTATCTGCTAATTGACTCAATTAGCAATATTTCCTTTAATTTTTCCAAACAGTAACTTAATTGATTCAATTAACAGTTGTTATAAAATTAACAGTCAGTTGATTAATTAAGAGTTTCGTTAATGTTATCAGAATTTTTTTTTTCATATAACAATTAACTAATTAGTATTCAGTTGACATTAAATTCTTAAAGTCTTAAAGTCTTTTTTGAAGGACTAATTAATGGGACCAATAATAGCGTAAACGATCTTAATGGCGTAATTAAGAATATTTCCGTAATTAAACCTGTAATTCTAACCATTTTTCATGGTAATTAAAGGGGTATTCTAGTCTCGAAGCATGAATTTCAGTTATGTAATTTTTAAAGTGTCGTAAAAAAGGCAATATATATGTTTATTATCCATTTTTTTTACTAGTTATTTGTTAATTTTAGAGAAGTAGAGAAAAGAATTAAAAACTAAAAAAAGTAAAAAAAATTTCAAAAATTATGAGCTGACGAAGTGGGGGGTCTCTAAATATTTCCACGTGACCATACCCATGATTTCAACCCTCCTAGTTATCTGAAAACAAAAAGAAAAAAAACTATTAATCTAGAAAAATACTACGGAAAAGTGGGAAAAAAATTTTTCACAAAATGGCGATTGCCTAAAAAAAAGGTTTTTTTGATCACTTTTGCTGACTATTTCGAATTTTTTAAATATAATAAAAATAAAAATTTGGGGATGGGGCTAGTTCCAACCATAGACAAGCCTATCAAAAAGGCTCTATAAATTTTCAGTAAATCGGTCCAGTAGAATCTGAGAAATCGTGGGTATCGTTCCGAAGAAGTCAGTTTTGAGAAAAACGCGTTTAAAGATTCGCATTCCGGCCGAACCAGTTTGGGTGCAGGGTCAGAAAAATGCCTATATCTCCGAAAATAATTTGAATTTTGAAAAATCCTCTTGTACACATATCCTTGAATAGTAAAACTTAAAAAAAAAAAATAAAAAAATATAAAAAAAAATCGATTTTTTATATTTCTAGACTAGAACACCGCCTTAGGTGAAACCACAGTTAGAACTTAATTGATAAAAAATTACTGTCAAAGTCTATTGTGACATTATTCGTAACGAAATTCATTAGTTTAGGTTAGGCTAGGTTAGGTTAAGAGTCGCTTCAAAAACGGATATATCCTGGATAGCTTAGAACGCCGTTCTTATATATTAGATCATAAGATCGTTACAGATTGACAAAGACCTTTAAGCCTGTCAAAAATATGTTGACAAGGCTAATATCAGTTTCGTTTATGTTTGCTGGTTGACAGAAGGTAAGATTACTGAGATGTTTCAACCTCATTCTTGTAAAGGCTGGACAGTGGAGGAGAAAGTGAATGAATGTTTCCACTTCATCACCCTCGATGCATATCTGACAACCACGAGTTTGAATACGATATTTTCTAAAATATAAAACAAATGATTGAAATGTCGTCAAGTAATCGGCATCGTAGGGAATGCTGTCAACAATTCTCGAATATTTGGCGAAAATGTGATTCTTGGAACCGAATTCCTATCGCCTATGAAGTCCATTGTGTATTGGGTGGTATCAGGCAATATTTGAACACCGGTATAGTCGGTCAATGTTAATTGCGCAGGAGCACCTATATTTGAGATGGATATGGACGGTCATTGATTTCCATTGACAATTTTGTTGTTAACATATTGTACTATGAATACACTAAACTTATAAATACCTATTGAGGGATAACTATAAAAGAAGTTTGCAGATTATTGGCGTTTCGGTATTCTCTAACAATATTATTTTTCCAGTGTAAAACCCGTTTATTATTAACTATTCGCTATCTTTTCATGTACGTTTATCTAATTTCCATCTGGCCTATGGTTAGTGTTGGAGGTCAACCACTTCCCTCTTTTATTTTGTCGCATATTCTTTGCAAAAAAAAGCTTGATACGCAGTTGAATATACATAGAAATGTTGTAAGCATTATTATTACGGTGACAATGCCCACACATTAGAGAGCTGTTTCATATTTTGTTTTGGCGTAAGAATTGGTCTTACTACCATAAAAATATTAAGAGAAATAATATAAGAAAGTTGACAGAAATGTATAAAGCAGAAGTCGTTGGAACAGGAAAGGCTGTTTTCTTTGTCTTACCTAATATAGCACCAAGTTTCTGCAAAATTTGTGCCTTCGCAGGGCAAATCTTATCACCAGAATATTTTCTCAACGTAAATTAGTTCTACTAAAAACCCTTCGGCTTTTCGCAATTTGCTTAAAGCGTGAAGTTCAAGATACAACGCACCGATCTCTGCCACGGACTCAGAGAACTCGGCTTCAACGGCCTCCAATTATTGTTTTGGTTTCGATTCCATTTACCTGTTCGATTGTTGTTGCATTCGAATTTCCTTAATTTTGTGAGTGCTGCCAATTTGGTAGTGCTGTGAAAATCGAATTCTGATTTGGAACTGTCGAAGGAACAACTTACCTGTGATTTCATATTTTTATTTTCGATTGACTGTCAGATCAGTGTCTTTTTTCGCCAAAGTAAATTGTAAATAGTTCATAGATTTTCAATTTCTGTTGTGTAAATTAGGTTATATCTAGTTTAAAACAATGTGGAGCAAATAGAGATCAAAATTGCATTTTTCAGAGAGACAACTTTTGAGATCTCTCCGACTAAATATAACAGAGCAACTTTCGATAAAAAATTAATAAAGTGGGACAAAAAATCCCTCTTAGAAGCATTTTGGAAGAACTAAGCAATAACTGAGCGTGATAAAGTTGTTGTTTTGACTTCAGGGGCCCAATACAAATAAGTCAGGAAGTAGGTTCTCATATTGGTATGGTTTTATTTACTATGTATCTATATATTTGTTAATCTATAAATTGTTATAAAATTATCTGTCAGACTTAAGATGGGATTGACTTGGTGAAAGTTACCCCCTAAATGAACCTCAAAAACACTTGATGACAGTGCTTGACATATTCATAGTGTTATATCATTTTTTGTGGCCCTGACAATCTAAGTATCCATAAACCAAATATTTCAAAAAAATAAACTCAAATTATGCGGCACATCCAGAAATCAAACCTACTCGTTATATACCTTAGAAAATTCTTCGGTTACCATTTCCATTTCCTTCACTTACTTTGCTTTCGGTTTTTTCCACTTTCGATTGGCTTCGTTAGTTTTCCGCATAATTCTCTACCTTATCTCATGCTTTATTTGTTTGTTCTTTATCTTTTTAATATGAACTCGTTTCAGTTTTCCTCCATCGCTTGCCACAACATCATTAATTTTAATTGCAGCGAACGTGCTTCTTCTAGTCAGGCACTTTTTGCCCAGCATTATCTGCCATAGTTCGTAGCTCGCGGCTGCAATGCCAGTGCCAGATAATTATTATTTATTCTGCTTTAGCACGTTCATCTGCTTTTAATTTACCTGCATTAGCGAGCAATGACGATTATGCACGACTGTCCATTTGCTTTTCTCGACTTCTCTGTGCTTATATAACTTTGAGTTGTTTATCGCTCTCATAATTGTAACTCTTTATGTTACTGTTTTATATATAAAGAAATAAATACTAAATTAAATTAAATATTATATAGAGTTGCCATCTGTTGAAAATCTTAAACAGAAAAATATATCTGTGTAAGGTAAATAATGGATGAAAATAGGATGAAGTATGTTTACAAATTTCTAAAACTTAAAAAATCTGTCTGTAAAAGGTTGCCACATGTTTGGAAATTTTAATAAAGGCATAGTGTCAAGATTAACAAAAATTGAGAAATATAAATATGATAAATATAAAATTTTCAAAAAATTTTAAAATTAAAAAAAATGTTGATGGTTGCCACCTGTTTAAAAGTATATTTTGGGAAAGGTTGCCATCTATATAAAATTTGATATAAAAAATATTGTTGGAGTAAGCCTTATAAAGATGATACACAATCTTAAAAAGTTTCAAGCGGTTAAAATAAAAAAGAAATTGGATGGTTGCCACCTGTTAACAATTTTAAATACAAAAATATTTTTAAGATAAACGTAATAAAGTTTATAAAAACTTTTAAAAAGTTCTAGCGGTTAATATGACAAAAAAAAATTAGGAAGGTCTCGACCTTTAAAAAAGTTTTAATATAAAAAATATTGCAAAAATATTTGCTGTATTAAAATATGGTTATAAATTTAATTTATTTTTAAGAACTAGCATTTAAAATATTTTTCCTAAAAGGTTGCCACCTTATTAAAATATCTTTTTTTTAGTAAAATTTATAAAATTCCGATTTATTTAAAAAACTAAACCGTTTCAACTAACACCAGTTTCTAATTATTATTATTTAGGAGTGTTACCCTTCGTTTTTCAAAATACATATTTCCTCTTTAAAAATTTAATTCCTAAAGTATATACATACATAGATAAATCTATAGCTTTCGTTTTAAAGTTCGCTCCATTAACCTAAATGCGAAAATTGAATATGTACTATTGCTGCACACTTATATTTATTAAAAACTTGTTTGCCATTTTGCAATATTCTCACACTCATTCACTTATCACCCTTCGTTCTACAAATCGTATCACCTCGTTCCATTTATCGAACGCGCTCACTAATTTATTTAGTCACTAATATGTTAATTGAAAACATTCTCATGTCAGTTAATTATCACTACAACAACACCAACGATTTGTCAGTATAGCCGTACTCCCTCCCACTCACGCTCGCTCTCTCGGCCAAACCCACTCGGACTGCGCCAAGTTACACGCCACTCTACTCAGCGGTATCAAGGCTACTATAATCTAGGCAATTAAATATGGCATAGGACAACGTGAAACAAAGTGACAAACTAAATAACTGTAATGCGAAAATGGGAAAAGAATGAGCGCCAATATCCAATATACTCCATTTTGCACTTTTGTTGCTCATTCAGTTGTCACGGTGTAATTTACACACGTCAATCGTAGCTGTCAAATCGGTTAATGAATCAAAGTACGGGTGGAAATGAGAGTTAAATGAAGAAAGTGTGGACGAGCGGTGTGGTAATGGCAAAACGATAAATAGTTATTTACTTGCTGTTGGTTTGTCAACTAGCAGGGAAGTGAGTTGGGATTTTTGGGTAGCGAAAGCTTTGTAATTTATTTGACTTACTTGCTTGCAAATGTATAGGTGTTTCTCCTTTTACTGTGCCATTTTTTCCTTTTACGAGTATTGAATGATTTAATAGATTACGCTCAACAGCGAAAAGCACTCATTTTTTGGTTAGTTATGCATGAGTTCTCGGGACACTGGGTGATTGAACGGTTTTTATGTATTTTTATATGGAAAGGGTTGATTCCATTTAGCGGTGCTGAGTAAGATTTTTTGTATTAAATTGATGGTTAAGAAATGGTCAAGAATGCTTCCTGAAATAGTAAAAATGAGAAAATAAATTATAAGTTTGAAAATTTATCGGAAATTTGAAGGTGAACAAAACCGTAAGTAAATATTAAAATTATTTCAAGTTTTTTTTTGAGTAGTGCTGCCATCTCGTTAAAAGTTGAGAATCAATATTATTGATTATATTAATCAACTATCACAATATGAGTAAGAAAATAATATGTTTAAAAAACCGTCCGGTTCAAAATATTTTCTTAGAGTGTTGCCACCTTTTAGTTTTTTTTTTTTTAATTTATGAAACATTAAAAATACTGCACTAATTTTACTACGTTTCAGATCAAGTTTAAAAATGCTTGCAACTGAAAAAATTTTACTGGAGGGTTACCACTTTTCATTTTTTTGGTTCGATTAATTAAATGTTATAAATATTGCACTAATTTTAATATGTTTGGGTTCAAATGTAAACATGCTTGCAGTAAAAAATATTGGTTGTGCAGAGTTGCCACCTTTTAGTTTTTTTTAGATAAATTAAACTTAAGAAATATTGCACTCATTTTAATATGTTTTGGGTCAAGCTTAAAAATGTTTGCAGTTCAAAATATTTGTTGTGCAGTGTTACCAGATTTTATTGTTTTAGTTAAATTTAAAAAATAATGCATATTTCCATAAATTTTTTTATATTAAAGATCAAGTTTGAAAATGCGTTCAGTTTAAAATATTTTCTTGGAGGGTTGCCAGCTTTTAGTTTTTTTAGATTAATTAAAATTTAGAAATATTGCACAAATTTAAATATTTTAAGGATCAAATTTAAATATGTTTGCAGTTCTACATGTTTGTTGTGCAGGGTTGCCACATTTTAATTCATTAAATTAAAGTTTAGAAATAATGCTAATCTGCATAAATTTTGTTATATTTGACATTTATTGTATAGGCTACCAATAATCCTCTTAGATTTCTTATATAATTGAAGGCGTTTAGAGCTTTTTATCGCGACCGAATAAAGCTTTTTTTCTCATTAAGCCCATATTTTCATCTGCTGCTTAGCTGAGATTTTCTTTGTTGCCCTCAACTTTGAACAGGCCGCTTATTTAGATAACATACATATGTACATAGATGTGTAAACAATTAGCTAATTGTTTTAATTAACTGATTAACTGAAAATATACCACAATTAATTATATTAAAAAGTCTTCAGACTGACCAAAGGAATCACAGCACAACTTACACAACCCACTGTACTATGCCCGAAGTAACTATGTTCATAATACGATACTTACTTATACGTATCGTACATATTTTTTTATATATCATGTATATGCACATAATAATAATCTGATATGGCAAATTAAGTTTTAATAGCCTAAGCTCCTTAAGCCATTATATTTGTTTACTTTTCTCCGCGCACCCACTCCACTACCCACATTTAACGTTTAACCACCTTTCTTTTTCTGCTATTTTTCTATGCTTGGCCCATTAATTTATTATTATTTCAATAGTTTCCGCGATTTAATCGTTTCATTGAATATAAAATGAAATCAATTTATTGTAAATTCAGCTAAGTGGTTTCATATCAAACGCTTGGAAAAACAAACAAAATAAACAATTGTGGGGTGTACTCTGCATATAAAAACAATAAAAAGTTATGTATTTGCTTTTTTGTTTCGTGCATAATTGAAATAAGTAGTAGGTCAGATTAACGATATAAGGAAAAATGGAAAATCCAATATGCACTATGTCTTTTATTTGACTTGCCTGGAAATTTCAGCATAGTTTTGTCATAAATAGTGCTGTAATACTCAGTTTGAACCGATATTATAGACTTTGAATGAGATTCCTTATAATGAAAAGCCATTTGAAGTTGAAGCGACAAATGCCACCAGTCGTTGAGTTTGGTGGGTGCTCAACTGGTAGTAGCAAAGGCTACAAGGTCTGGCCGAATACATTAATCTGGTACCACGGGGAGCAGTTAGCCCTTGAAGTTTGCTCCAATCTGCTCATTGAGTTTGGCCCTCTGGCTAGGTTCGTGGTGGCTGTGGTTTAAAGCAGGTAGCCTGAAAATTCAATTCAGTGTGGAGTCGACCGGGTGCACGGCAGTGGTTTTAGGTCGGCCTCGAACCCGACTACTTGGAAAAGGTGTTTTTTCCACCTGAACAATTAGAGATAAATAATATTTGCAAAAACCATATATTATTTGTGGCGCTGATCAACGCATTGTTTTGATCTGAGTGTTTTTAAGCACCGTGCGGTAAGGCCGTTGCCGGTTGGTACTGATGTAAAAGCACAACGACTGTTGGTTCTCTGACCGACTGACCCAAGTACAGTACATCAACCCACACCGTTATTCAAAGCTTGTTAAAATAGGTCGCCCGTATTCCAGAAACAGTTGTTACGATCTGTGCAAAAAACTTTCTTTCATAGAAAATCGTCAAAATACATATATACTGAAAATGTCAAGGTCACATTTTTGTTGAGGAATAGAGATCCGATTAGTAAATATCCTTCAGAGATTGCACCGCTGTCTTCGGAAATAATCTATGCCAAGTTCTGTGAAGATATCTTTCCAAATAAAAAAGTTTTTCATATAAGAACAGGCTTTTGAACAATTCCTTCTCAGATTACATCATGACTAAAAACAATATCTGATGCCAAATTTCTTGAAGATATCTCGTCAAAAGAGTCTTCCAGAAAAGCTCTCAATTCTGTTCCTTCAGTTTGTATGGCAGCTATATGCTATAGTGTCCGATATCAGCGGCTTCGACAAGTCAACAGTTTTTTATAGAGAAAATTACAAGTGTAAAATTTCAGATCAATATCTCAAAGACCGAGGGACTAGTTCCCGTATATACAGTTAGAAGGATGGACATGGTTAAATAGACTCAGTTCCACATGCTGATCTTCACCGACATTTTCTTCTGGATGTTACAAACTGTTTGCAGACAAAATATACCCTCTTCAGTAAATAAATATAGGGTGTTTTTTTGCTTAACTAACTATATATGTATTTTATTGAAATATTTGAGCTAAAACCTTAAGACCTACATGAAAAGCTTCAATTTTCCATTCATTCGTTTGCAACATGCTATACTTTTGTTTAACGCATTCTTTTTAATTTTTTTGCAGATAAATAAAATCGAGATCAAAAACAACAGTGAAGGAAACTAACGAAGCAGCAGCGCTGAAAAGAAAATAAAAATCTATATGGGAAACACTAAGGAAACGACATAAAAGTAAACAAAAGATAAGAGCCTTTTCACCAGCTCGAGCAACTGAACGTGCCTGCCAAGAGAGCGCGGGATTGTGATGAGCCAAACTGAAGGCCATAGACATATACACACACATACATACATATGTACTAATGCGATGAACCGAGAACGACAATGCGGTTAAGGTCAACGCAATAAAAGCGCAAAAGAAAGGAATAAATAAAAGTGGAACACAACAGAACCAACTAGTGCATAACGGTGAAAAAGCAATAAATACAAATGAAAAGCGTGTGCGAAGAAGCAGAGTATAGACAGAGAGATAGTCCTCGCAGTTTGTGATTCTCGCGCATATTTTTTGCGAACACTTGCGAAAGCAACAGTTAAAAACACACGAAGAAGCATACGAATCGGCAAGAAAAACAAAAAAGTGAAGAGAGAAAATATTATGTTGGTGTGAAAGAATAGTTGAATGAGAGAGCAGCGCAAGGTAAATACAGCTAATGCCATTGACGTGGAAAACTGCAAACGTAAACAAAATTTTAAGTGCGACGCTGAAGTTCTAGTGGCCAGTTGAAGCGAAGCGAACAACGAGCGGAAGGGAGCAAGCGTAAAAGAGCACAAAGGAGCAAAAAGAAACGCTAAAACACAAGAAAAAAATTAAAGCAAAATATCAAAGCTAAAAGCTGAAGAAATTTGCAAAAATTGTGTGTAAAAAAAATTAAAAAAAAAAAACTATCTATAAAAATATTTAAAAAAATTATAAAAATATTTCTAAAAAATTTTAAAACGGGAATTGAAAAAGCGATCGACGCTACAACCCATAAAAAGCGCGCCGTAACACATTTTATATTTTTCCTAACAAAAGTAATCAGCAAAACATATCAATAGCATTTAAATAAGGAATTAAAAAAGTTTTGAAGCATATCTGCAGGCGCAAGCGTCTATAATAACTGGCAGTAAAAGCACAAAACGCTGCTTCAACTAAGAAAATCATCAAACGCAACGGCGAATGGCAAAATAATACTACATAGCGACAATAACAACAAACACTAACGCATTTACTAAGCCAAACAACGACGCTGGACGCCCAAAGGCATGCTGACAAATAGCGCAAATAAATAAACAAACATACACAAGCAGCCATACATAACGCAGCAAGTCGCAAGGTAAACGAAAATCGGCGCTACGCAATCAGTTAAAGCGACAAAGCATAAATTACAACTAATTGAGGCATGCATTTAGGCGCATAATAAACAAATCTCAACGCAGTGACGTGGCGCGCGGGCACACAACGCAAATAACTCATTTTTACAGCAGAAGAAGAGCAACCGACAGCGCAGGCGAGTAACTGCAACCAACCGTAGGGTCCATGCATTTAGATGAAATATTGGCAATAGTGACGCGTAAAACATTGAAAAGCAACAACTACTAGTCAACGGCGCATAGCGCACACACCGCACTACACAAACACAATCAAAACGCGCAAATAAAGTTAGACGCAACGCACACAAACACACAAAATGGCGTTCATTTGGCGGCGACGCTCCGCGTCCATTGTGAAAATCGTGGCGGTGCTCACCGCCATCTGGTTCACAGTGGCGTTCTTCATCTACCACGATGATGCGGCACAAGGCAACGGCAGCAACAAATGGAACGGCATGTCGCTGGCGCTGAAAAGTGTCGCCGGTGGTGGCGGCGGCGGCGGTGCGCCCCCTAACGCGCTCGACGCTGAGCAGGGCATTTATGAAGCCGGTGGCGGTTTTGGTGTTGAACGTGGCGGTGTGGCAGCGGACGATGGTGGCGCCTACGTGGAGGGTGGTCGACGCGAACAGCGACGCGGTGTGGGCGATGTGCCGCCACTCGAGCACAATCAGCTGCTGGCAAATGAAGATATTGCCCAACGGGCGGCTGGTGACGATGCAGCCGACGCGATTGTGGGCAATTTCGCGCCAGATCTTAATGTGGGCGATGAATCAGTGCAGAATAATGTGGTGGTGGCGGCGCAACCAAACGAGCGCGTCTATCGTGGCAAATTGATTGCGGGCAATAAACCCAGCAGGAGCGCCAACAAAAAGGTGCCCGAAGATGATGGTGAGTTGGACTGGCGTTGTAGTCATTTTTTACAAGTACATACATACATACTGTGTTTTACATATACATGTATACACATTTATATATTATTATATTATATATATATATATATACTAGTTTGTGCTTAATTTTTGCTGCGCTTCACCGTTTTGTGTTGCGTGCATTAATTTTATGGCGCTGCTGTCTATTTGTTTAAGTAGCCAGCTCATCAAATTAATTTCGTGCATTTATATACAAGCAAAATTACATATATATTTAACCTTATTTACTTTATGAACCATTAGGCATTGTGCTAATTCCTGGCGTTTGCGTTTTGCGGGTTTTGCTGATGTTTGCTAAAGCTGTTTGCTTTGTTGTTGTGTTTAGTGGTTGTTAAACGCTTAGCTGTTAATGCAAATGTCTAATTTGTGGCATCAGCATTTGGTGTGATATATTTTTTATTGCAAAAAGGTAGATTTTGCATTATATAAATTGTTATACCCTGTACGGCGTATATTAAGTTAGTCTCGTAGTTTGTAACACTTAGAAAGAAACATGGAAGGCCCTCAAATATGGGTATACGAGTAAAAGGTCAGCTTAGGTTAGGTTAAATGGCTGATCGCACGTGGTCTACTACTGGCAGTCCTTTGTGAAGGCATAGAAGAGAAGAACTCCTGTGTTCGAACTTACAAATTAGTAAAACGTTTAGTAGCCAACAAAAATTTTCCCTGGTCTTCAATTTCTGTTCACGAAAGTTCTGTGTAATGCCTGAATATAGGTACGCGCTGCCAAGTGTTTAAGTCTTGACCTCCCAAAGGCGGAACAGTCAAGAAAGAAGCGTTGAGTAGTTTCAACCTCATCTTCTTTCATACAGCTTCTGTAAATGACATCGGGTAAGACCCCCAATACAGCATAGCGCCAATAGAGCAATGGCCTGTTAAAAGCCCCACAACTTGGCAGGGGCTAGCTTTACTGAAGGCAAAAAATCATTAGATCCCTGCGATCGATCTTTGCCTAAAGAGCTTTTGCGTCAGCGCATGTACCGATGGTGGTCCAGCGCTGGCCAAACTACCGCGAACCCCAACTATCTAGCAGTAGAACACAAGAGGATGCAGGAGCACTCTACCGATTCGCATTCTACCAATAGCGGTTCTAGGGTATCTTTCCTTGCTAGCTCATTCAGCTTAACAATTTCCTACAGTTCCGCTATGGCCCGGCATCTATACCAGTATTATCACAAAGACAGTCGAGAGTCTATTGATAGCGAGGTTAGGAACTCCACGACCAACTTTGAGCGCACTGTAAATGAGTTCAAGACTAGTACCGCCGATCTGCTACCTGAGTAAATGGTTACTTCTCGGAAGGAGGCTGCACTCCGGAGTAGCAGATCAACTGCTCTCTTAATGGGTGCAACCTCAACTTGTAATACTCAGGAAATCTGAAGCCGAAGTTGATAGAGAGCTCCTAAAGCTAAACTCCTCCACCAACTTTCACACCAATCGTTGATTCATCCCTAAAGAAGCTCATTTCCCTTCTCCAACGGCTTCTTCCCACTCACGGCTCCTTTGTCGGTATATGATCAGAGACCGAACCGCCAGAGTTCGTTTTGGCGGCTCCATGATTTAAGTGATCCGGTATGAAGTAAAAGGGTATGAGTGTTCATATAAGTGTTCATTTAAGAAACCAGATTTCCTAAGTCTAATGGTCACTTTCCACTCATACACCTTCCCGCGATGTCTACAGGCACTTTGTGCAATATGGCGTTAACTGCCATGGTTGGAGTGCACCTTAGTTCACCAAAGTGATGAGCTCCACCCGTTGAACGCTCCCGAGTTTCTTTGCAAATGTGGTCTCCACCACATAAAGACTCTTAAGAACCACATTCTGTGAGAGACCCCACCTTTTGTTAATGGCTCCACTATGGCAGTATAAGTCAATCCATGCCTTCTTTGCTTTTCTTTTGATATTCGGCTTCCTATGATAAAAGCTTCCTATCCAGGATAAGCACTAGGGATTTCACTGTATCTGCTCTGTCTGCCATTTGTCTCCCATTTGGGGTAGCGGTGCCACCGGGATCTTATATCCCCTAGTAAATTAAGCCACCTCGGTTTTAATTCGGTTGATGGCGAGACCACTTCCGAAAGCTCAATTTGTTACGACGCAGAGACGCCCCTGCTTCAATTCATAGAAGGTATTCACAAAAATTTCCTTTGACCATAAGCCCATAAGCCATGATCAGCTTAATGAGCTGAATGTATTTAGCAGTCGGTCTGTCCGCAGCATCCTTACCCTCACTTGTTGTCATTATTATATAGTGGCTTGCTAATTCTTAGAGATTTTTTTCATTCGCTCTAATAGTCCTGCTTCGCTCGCACTTCTGTTACCGGAATGAGCGTAGGGAAAAGACCCAAAGATGTGGGTTTAGCAGCGCAGAGTGTCGCTAGGGACAAGCGACTTTACTTCCACTGTGTGCAAGGTCACAAAGACCTTCCAAGCAATCAGCTTGTGGATGAGATGCCAAAAGTGGTGTCCAGCTGCCATTCAAAAACGTAGCCGACAGTGATAAACCCATGCATAGTCTTACGACGATCTGGACAGAAGCATGGCAAAGAAAGTCTAAACCAAAAAAAAAAATCATTTTCGAGACGGTATATCAGAAGAACACAACACTCCTATACACTATTTGTAGAAAGCGCTGTAGAAATATGATTTGTTCATATTCTTCTGACGGCGCACGCCTACAGAATGGGGCTGAGACATAGTGAAGAGTGCAAGAAGTGTCAAGGGCAAAGCACCAGGGAAGCAATGTAGCACCATTTGTAAACTTGTTATGCATTAGCAAGGCAACGCTTCATGGAATGAGATACTAGAAGAGGTATCGTTGGTGAAACCGCAGTACCTATTAAAATTCACTAGCTACCTAATGGCACACCATAGATGCCATAAGGATCAAAACTGACATATGTTTAGCTCATTAGCTGACCAGACTAATCCAACTTTTTATCTCAATAAATATCTTCTATTCAAAATGTTATCTCATTGTGATCCTCTGTGAAAATTGATATTCCAAAAAGCGCTTAAGAACCCCAACTGTTTTGTGGACAAGCAAAAAATTCTCTTATAGTAAATTCGATCAGGCATCCAGACTTAAAAGTAGAAGGGAAACATTAAATGTTTTTTTTAAATCTGAATAAAATAGAAAACAAACAGAAACAGTAGAAAAAGTTTGGTCAAGATGTTCTGAGGCGTCTTAAATTTGCCTTGTAAAAAGAGAAAGGAAAGAGGTTAGAAAATGTCTGCAACGTCTCAACATTTAATACATGCCTCAACCGAACTTTCTGTGAACACCTTAAAGTTGGCAACATGAAATTGACATTGAAGAAGAACGCTTGCAAAAAATCAATGAAGCTCACACAAATGCTGCGATAGCTGCAATTATGGCTGCAAGCAGCATACTCTCAGACATACACATATCCACTTGTAGAAGCACACAAAAGTACGAATCTCTAAAATATATAGTCAAACATGCAAAGCACAGCATGTGGCATGCCACATATAAAGCAATATTTGCTTTCTTACATTGTCTAAGCAAGCAGCGAACACTTTCGAAAGACGTGCAATAAGAAACTATGATATTGTGAACAAATATGTGCATAAATACATATATAAACATACATACATACATGCAGAGGACTACTTGCAACAGCGCTTGCTGCAACGTTTTCGCTATTTACACAGCCACGCGAAGCATCATCCTTGCAACCATATATAAATTTACATACATATATGCACATATTTATGTATATATAATATATATATACAGAAAAAAGCAAATATATATACATACATCTTTATATAAATGTACGTAGTGATGCCCCTTGCGCTTCCGCAACACGACATTCGTCAATTGAGCGCGAATGCTTGTCGTCCACAATTCATCTGACGGCTGGCATTTAAGATTTTCATCGTTGTTGGCAAACGATTAAAGTGCGATTTAAATGCGCCTTCGGCTTAAATTGCCGCGCCACGCAAACTTCAGTTGCGCGCTTGAGCCGCAGCCAGCCACTGTGCCTGCCACATGCCACATTGTACTTGCGCCGGCACTTGGTTGCCAATGATGTGGCAGTGAAGTGCAAAGTGATTGCTGCTGTTACTGTTGTAGTTGTTGTTGTTGTTGTCGCTGGCATGAATGTAATGTTGCAAATCACTAAACGCGCACATACACACACACACAAATGCGGCAACAAAGATATTGTTATAGTCTACTGTCGCTCGAATGGGTGCTTTTTCGTTGTTGTTGTTGCTTTCTTGAAAGCATTTTGCGTTTTTATTTATTTCTAGTTGTAACTTTTAATTTGCCTATTCGTTTTTATTGTTATTGTTGTGGTCTACATGTTGTCAATGTATTCGCACGACGCTGATTTACGAGCGTTTATAGCCGGCCCAAGCAATTACACAGACAAATGGTTTTGAGAATCCGTTTTTAAATAGTTGCTGGCACATTCTTCCCTTTAATTGCACTATTTATTGTGCGGGCAAGAATTCTGGCATCGTTTTAGGCATTTTTAGTGCCACGAAGCGTACTTAAACTCCGTGTTCTTACACAAAAGGTTTCTGTATTTCTAAGATTGGATAGTATGCATGTCTTCTTTTAAGGGTCTGAGTTTATTCGAAAGAATTTCAAAAGGTATCTCAGTATTTTAGGCTACGTCTTAAAACGATGATCGAGTTGCGCATCGGAAATTCACTCCCATATGCTGTGACTAAAGAACGCGGAAGAACCTTTGATGAGAAAAATTTCTATATCTCTTTGTCTCTCACTCTTTTTTTCTCTATCTTTATTTCTAGCTTTATTTCTCCCTTCTCTCCCTTTCTCCCTTTCTCTCCCTCTCCTTCTCTCTCTTTTTCTCTCTTTCATACTCTCTCTACTCTAACTATCTCTCCTTCTCTATCTTTTACTCTCTCCCTTTATCTCACACTGTCATTTTCTCTCTCTCTCCCTCCAAGCCTGCTGGTGAGATCGCAATTGAGGTTAAACTCTCCTTTTTATAGCTTTGTATCAAAATTTTAGCTAATTCGGATGAGTATCTGCCAGAATTTTTATTGGTAAGAATCTTGTTTTCGGAAACACTCTTTCGTCGAATATGAGTAGTTCCATGACTAGCCGGATTTTTTTGAGTAACAATCCGCTGATTTATGGCGCCTCAGACAATAGTCAAACTGGTCACATACTCACCTCATATGACATTCAGAAAGTATAAGCTTTTCATTAGTCTTGTGGCCCTCAATCGATTTAAATGACATTTCGGATTCTTAAGACCCGAGGAAGTTAAAAGTTAGATATATTACGAATCTAGTTATTAGATTTCAAAAAATATAACTGAATACTATTTTTCATCCCTTACTTGATCGAAATAACCTTCCACTTAGCAACAGGTGCTACATCGAACTGAGTAGGCAATTGTAGAGTAAAGTTCTCTCCCGACAAAGAAAACCCAAGCTCTACAAGTCACTCATCAACCCCGTCTTGCTTTATAGAGCAGAGGCATGGACGATGGCAATATCTGACGAGAACCTTCGATTCAAATTAAGAATACTTAGGAAAGAAACAGCGATGTTTTATGATTATCTTCATCTTGATTTTGAAAGGTTTTTGAATAGCTTCTATATGCTCTAGTGATCCGATTTAAGAGTTATGTTCGGAGATTATAGTTTTGCCTTAGATAATAAGTCCTGCCTTATTTCGTGAAAATATCTTAACAAAAAAGGAGTTTTATATACAAGGACTTGGTTTTCATCGATCAATTTGTATGGAAGGTATAGTCTACATTATAAGCTATAGTATAGCCAACATTATAACCTATAGTATAACTAACAGTATAACCTATAGTATAACCAACAGTATAACCAATAGTATAACCTATAGTATACTTTTTGGGAAAAACCGATGTGTATAAAATTCCTAGTTTTCTAATTTCTAGACTAGTTGCAATGCTGCTCACCAAAGTCACGATATATACATATGTACATTATCAATTTTATTATAACGGATAGAAAAAGGCTTCACGCAATTCTATGGGAAATACGCACACAACTTTGGTACTTTACTCCAACAACACGAGCCTTTGTTCTCAGTGTTCCTTGTTTTTTTGCCACCAGTTGCTGCCGCTAACTTGTGTGGCAAACAATAAAACGCATTTTCTGCCTCCAACCACGTTCATAATTCTAAGCATGCGCCAGCGCTGCAGGCTAATAAACAAGTGTGTGTCATGTCATATATCAAATAGAATTATTGAATGTCCAAATATACAAAACTTATATATGAAAGCGCAGCTGTATGTATGTGTGTGTTTGTGCACGGACAGCCAATTTTTTAGGATTCGCATGCTATTCACTTTATTGGCAACCATAATGAATGGCTGTGTGGTAAATTAACTGAAATAAAAAGTACAGCTGAATGTTGAACAAATGGCAGAAAAATCTGAAATTTAGCAAAATCACCGTTGCAGATAATTGCTTGATAACTGATTGCACTAAATTACATTGGGAGCGCTGATTGCAACGCGCAGCAGCAACAGTTCACTAAACGCAGAGATGGGTCAATAGCACGCTTTTTCATTGGATTTCTGTTAAGCAATCTGTTAGGTAGTCACAGAAACCTGCGTGATAAAAAAATAAAGTGACATTTGAATTTAAACTGCGCGCGTCGAAGAATTTGGATAATTATTTTTTTTTAGGTTGGTAGTACTGTCAGTCACATTTACGTCAAATTTCATGTCAAAATATTCATTAGTGTTTGAGATATGTGTCGTTTTGAGAGCTGCTAAAAGTGAGTTTTTCGTTTTCTGCGATGTCGAAATTCGTTGAGCAAAGAATTTGCATTAAATTTTGTTTACGGAATCAATTTTCTGCTGCAGATACGTTAAGGATTGTGCAGAAAGCCTTTGGTGATGAGGCTATGTCTAAAAAAATGTTTACAAGTGGTATAGTAGACGAAGAGCGTCCAGGGCGACCATCAACCTAAACCGACAAAGCTCACGTTCAACACATCAAAGATTTTGTATTAAAAAACCGTCGATTAACAATTAGAGACCTTGCTAATGAAGTTGGCATATCAAAAGGCTCAGCTTGTACCATTTTGAAGGATGTATCGGGCCTCAAGCGCGTCAAATCTCGACTGGTACCGAAAACATTGAATTTTTTGGAAAAAAGGCGTCGCGTTGAAGTGTTTGAAACGATGCTTTCTGACTACCAGGGTGTCATGAAATGCAATATAACTGGCGATGAGACTTGGATCTATGCTTACGACCCCGAAACAACCGATTAATCGAGCGAATATCGTGCCAAAAGAGAGCCGAGACCAAAAAAATCGCGCCAAAGTCGCTCAAACATCAAGGTCATGTTGACTGTTTTCTTCGATTATCGTAGTGTTGTGCATTATGAATTCCTTCCAACCGGTCAAACAGTCAACAAAGAGTATTATTTGAACGTTATGGGTCGTTTGCGTAACGCTATCCGCCTAAAAAGGCCGGAATTGTAGAAAGATAATTCTTGGTTTTTACACCACGATAATGCACCATCCCATACTGCCTTCGTAATTCGTGATCATTTCGCCAAAAACTCAACTCATATCGTTCCGCAACCACCGTATTCACCTGATCTGACGCCGTGCGACTCCTGGCTGTTCACCGAGCTCAAAAGACCGCTCCGGAGACACGGTTTTTATACGATAGAGGAACTGAACTGAAGGCCATCCCGGAAAGTAGCTACAGCTAGTGTTTCGAAGATTAGAAAATCCGTTGGCATAAATGCATTGTATCGGGAGGGG
This sequence comes from Bactrocera correcta, assembly GCA_027475135.1. Taxonomy (NCBI): domain Eukaryota; kingdom Metazoa; phylum Arthropoda; class Insecta; order Diptera; family Tephritidae; genus Bactrocera; species Bactrocera correcta. The sequence goes on from CM050327.1 coordinate 40,606,200, forward strand.
ATTACTTTGAAGGGGATGAAATTGATTTAGAAGAATAAGTAAAGAATTTTCAAAATAAATACAATGTCACCTTATTTTTTGAGTTATTTATTAATACTGTGAGGGTAAAAGAAACCTTCAACAATTTTGCTAGCGGCATATTTAGCGCAAAGTTCTTGAAAATATGCATGAACAATCGTTAGCAAAGCGGCAATACTGGCCAGTCTATGGCATCACAGTTGATAGTGATTTCTACCGATAATAAGTCTTAAAAGAGCTACTGACTGAGTCAATGTATTGCAAAGAAGTAATTTATTTGACTATTACCGACCTCAAAAAACTGGCTCAGTACATACTAGACATAATTACTTTGAAATCAACGTGGCTGGTGAGTTCAGCCACTTTGATGCACAGAGCTTCTGAAAGAGTAAAAATGCTCTAACGCTGTAGTCCACTATTGTATAACAGATCAATTGAAAAGTCTCCGGCCTGCCTTATTAGAACACATTTTTTTGAGAAAACTCGTTTTATTTTATTAAACATGGTTCATTTCAAAGTTGATACACTGCTTAAAGCGTACCTCTAACTTTTCGATACCATTTTTGTAGTACGATTAGTCCATCGTTTCATATCAAGCCTCCGTTTCGGCGGTCACCTCTTAATTCGACGAAAGCTGCTTCCCAATGTACATTCTTCTGAGATCTGAGAAGAATAAATAGCCACTACAGCCAGATCTAGAGAATACGGTGCTTGCGAAAGCAATTCGAAACGCAACTCATGGATTTTTACCACCGTGTCAGTGACTTGTAACACGCTGCATTGGCTTGGTGTAACAGCACCTGCTTTTTCTTCAAATATGATCATTTTACGGCGATTCGGTACTTCAAATGGTCCAGAAACGCTACGGACCATGATTATATATCATTCTTCTTTTTTCAAGGTGGCGAATAAAAATACAGACACCACAAACTTGCCAAGCGACTGTTGCCTTTTTACACGCTTTGGAGCGGGCTCGTCTTGTGCAATCCACGGATGACTGTCGATTGAAATGCGGAGTGAAATGATGAAGCCATGTTTCCTCCATTATCATATATCGAGGCGGAAATTCCGATTTAATAAGCTCGAAAATCCCTAAACACTGCTCCGAATCATAAACTCGGCGTTGTTTTTGATCAAAAGTGAGCTCGCACAGGACCCACTTTGCAAAGAGCTTTCTTTATGATGTGATGTACACGTTCGGTTGATATCTCTAGAGTGTCTGCTATCTCGAACACCAACACTTTACGACCATCCAAAATTATTTTGTGGACTTTTTTAATGTTTCGTTTGGTAACAACTTCTGTTGGACTGCGTTCAACGTCTTTGGTGCTCATTTCACCATAAGTAAACTTAGCATACCAATCTTTGATGGTTGACTTTTCTGGAGCAATGCCTGGCAGCGCATCACCAAGCTAAGCTTTCACTTCAACTGCATTTTTTTTCGAAAAGCACAATATTTTGTCAACAACACGCGGAATTCATTAGAGGAGACTTAAATGTCTCTACTGGCGCCTAGTGCAAAGACTTTATAGAATTTTATGCCAATTTCGTATTAATTTGTTATCCACTTGCAATTATTTGAAACTTCAGCTAAAGTTTCTACTCTAAAAAGCATTTTAAATGCGTCGACAGCTCAACAATCACTAAGTGGCGCACCGCTAGGGTCCTCATCCCTACACTTTATACCTCAAAGCTTGCCAACCACATTCGATAACTGCTGCGAAAACACACTTCATTCGTTGGGCGACCGTAATATTTCGCAAACAATGCTTTTATGAGCGCACAAAACTGTGCTAAGCAAAAACAATAGCGAACAATACACTAAAGCATTACCTCGGCACAATTTCGTTGAATGAGCGTGAGAGCGCACTACAGTTATAAGCTCAAAAATTATGTAATAATCGATGTATTTATGGATGTATATTGAATACGTATATACGTATATGAATATATTTGTGTATATGTATATATGTATGTATGTGCGCATGAGTGCATCACAAATTCATTGACTTTCCATATTTTATCACCATTCAAATTTTGCCGCTATTCAACTTTTCTAATCATTCAATTTACCGGCGCTCTATGCATTTTTTTGTCTTTTTCTCTATTTTCCGAATTTATGCTGGTGAATTTGTAATTTAGTGCTCTCTTTTTTGTTATTGCTTGCATGCGTTTGACTGCGTATTTCACAACATGCACAGTGTTGCGCCTTATTGTGGCTGACAACAAGGAGTAAAATCCCAATAAAATTCTATTTGAGTACACACTATATACAAATACATTAGGGTGAGCCAAAAACATAATTAATATTTATAGTGAATATTTATTGATTATAATTCACCATAATATAAAGGAAAAAGCATCCTTGCAAGACAAGTTTTTTAGTTTAATTTTCAAAGTAGTCGGTGAGTTGAGTTGGATATTGCTTTGGCTTATCGTAGTATATAGTACATATGCAGATTATATATACATATGTGCTCCTATACTGAGATATATCTACATATATACTTCTTTGGCTTGATCGGTTCAGGAAAATGTATACACATATGCATTATAAAGGGTGTTTTTTCAGACTTGTGATTTACAAGAGATTAAACGCGTATAATTTAATGTTAAATTGAATGATCTAACTTTATTATAAAGACAGGGGTTTGCCATTATGTTTTAAAAGTGATTTCGGCAACCGCCGGGCTGCCTCGAATAAATTCTAGCTGAGCAGCCCATTTTTCGATTACTTTTTGCAGCAATTGGCTCGTATGTCAGCAATAACGTGCGAAATATTCTCTTCCAAGGCGTCAACGGTCTCGAGTTTACCTGCGTAGATAAGGGATTTCAAAGGGCGGAGTTCCACAAGGCTCTGGTCTTGGTCCATTGCTGTGGAAAGTGTGTATGACTAGGTGTTGCATCTCCCACTCCCGAAGCAGGTACAGATCATCGGAGACGTGGATGATATTACAATAACTGTAGTGTGGAAAGAACTTGTTCAACTTGAGAATCTCTATAATCATGCGGCGGCAACGATCAAAGAACGACTAACGGGAACAAACCTTCAATTCGCTAGGCAAAAAAACGGAAGCAGTACTGATCACAAGTAGGAAAAAGCTCGAAGACATCAAACAAAATATCAACGGTCATAGTATCATTACCCAGAAGTCCCGGAAGTACCTAGGAGTACTGATAGACAATAGAGGTATCTGAAAAAGTAACACATGTAACAACCACTCTAACAAGAATAATGGCAAACATTGATGGATCAAGCCAAAATAAGGGTGCGCTTTTGGCCAAGATGAGCCAATCAATTCTGATGTATGCAGTGCCCATATGGAGACCAGCACTACAGCAGCAATACTTGGAACCAAAGGTCATTCACTTCAAATATCGTATAATTCCAGCCGTTTCAAAAGAATAATAACGAAAAAATGACAGTCTCATTGAAAGCCACACGTCTCAAACAACACCCATTATATGCATTAAACCTAAAATAAAATATTTGCTTCTCCCCTTTTCACTCGTCCTTATTATCTTCTTATTATTTTCGCCACATAAAAAGTGAAAAAGTGAAAAAATAGAAAATTAACTACACGCATAAAATAGCAGCTCAGACTATTTATGAAATGTCCTTTAAGCTTTTAAGCGGATTTATGCTGCGAAATAAGCTACTTTTTTCAACACATACATAGACGCATAGTACTTACATACATATCCACTCACACACATATGGACACATAAATATATACAAAAAAATATAATCTCCTTCTCTGCCACATAAAAATACTTTTATAATTTTTTCACACTTCTAACCACATTTAAGTGTTATTAAATATAAATTTACGCTTTATCTGCCGCCCACTCTGGCATCCTTTTTCCTGTCGCCAAATCCTTTACGCTGGCTAATCTTTCTTTATTGCTCGTGTTTCAATTTTATCGTTACACAACTTTTGTTAACAATTTCCAGTTTTTTTGTACATATTTTTATTTATTTCATAACTTTTACAATTTCCATTGTTTGCACCCAATTTTATGAGTTTAAATGAAATATGTGCACTTTATTTCTATAGCAGCGTTTCAATGTGTTAAGGCTACAGTTGATTGCATAAATTTGTTAAAATAAAAATATTTAAAAGCAGTTAAAGTTATTGTAGTGGAGCTGACCGTGTTAATTTGTTGGCAAAAACAGTAAACTAATAATTGTCTTCATGAGTTGAAAGTTTTCTGCGTAAATTCAATTGGGTTTGGACTGCTTCATTTAAAAAGCATACATTTAGGAGTCACTATTTTGGAAAATTTTGAAATTATTACTCAAATACTTTTTGATGATTGCTTTTCTCCTGACATCATTTTTTTTTTTTTGTATATTTGTATGAGAACTATATGCTACAGGGTTCTAATCTAAACAATATGTTCGGAGATTGCCTTGGTCAGTAATCCTACAGCCAAATTTTTTAAAGATCGTAGTGTCCGTTCGTTTTTGAGATATTGATATAAAACTTTGCAGTATTCTTTTTTTTCAAGAAGCAACTCATATGTTGGAACCGCCGATATGAAACCACTATATCATATAGCTGCCCTACAAACTGAACGATCGTAATCAATGACTTGTATGGAAAACTTTTGTATCTGAAAATATATCTTGACAAAATTATCACATTAAGTAATGGTATAATCTGTAAAGAAATTGTTCAGATCGGATAACTATAGTATATAGTTGCCATACAAATTGAGCTAACGTAATCAAGTACTTGTATAAAAAACATTTTTGTTTGATAAGATATCTTCACGAAATTTTGCAAAGACTATTATTTAAAGCAAAGCTGTGAACTCTGAAGAAATTTTTCAGATTGGATCTCAATAGCATATAGCTGCCATACAAGTTGAACGATCGTAATTAAGCACTTGTATGAAAAAGTTTTTAGTTTAAGAAGATATCTTCACGAAATATTACACAAATTATTCTGCAAGTCATTGATGTAATCTCTGAAGAAATTATTTGGATTGCAGCATTATAGTTAATAGCTGCCATACAAAGTGACCGATCAAAATCAAGCTCTTGGGTGGAATCATTTGTATTTGTGATGGGTCTTATAGCCTCGATGCAACCAAATTTAACTTTTTATGTTTTTTTTTTTGGTTTTAAGGAAATCAATTCATCAATAAGTCAACATTTGTTTACATTTTCTTTAATAAATAGAATGCTGTCCCATTATAAAACAATTCTTTCCCATTTATACACACAAACATACACATAAACACATATATAAATAAAATAATGTTGCATGCAACAAATCGCATAAATAACAAAATCTATTTGCATTACATCAAATTTGGGGAAAAAGTCGCTCAGCGAACGACCGAGCTACTACGCTACCTCAGTAACGCCTAAGAGTATGCTAAAGATATGCAAGCAAGTGTCATAGCGACCGTAATAACTTGAATTTCGATTTCAATATTTGAGAGAATGCTTACTACATGTATACTTTCCAATAAGGCAAGCAAAAATAGATTTTTCCAAAATTTCACATTGAGACGATCTTTAAAAACATTCTTAAAATATATGTATACAAATTGTGTTCGAAAATTGCAAAGCAAAAGTAAAAGAAAAGATGATCGATGAATGCATGTAAAGTAAGAGCAAACAATAGCAAAAGTTGGTCAACACAAATCGCCGCAGTATCAAACGAAAAATGAACGAGCAAAAGTCATATTGTGCGAAGAAAATGTTTGAACGAAAACGAGAGCAAAAAAGGAAAGACAAAAAATTACAGAAAAGCCAAAACTGAAAAGTGAAAATGCAACAGTATGTATTCATATATGCTTATATTGCTCGCAATGTCGTTTAAGGGCTATGAGATCGTCCTTCGTTTGCTTTATTCTAGTAAAGAGAACACTGCCGACTTGACATTGACAAATAGGCGTATATTCATGAAATTCTTATTAAAAAATAAAACTAAAAAAAAACACAAAAATGAAAAAAAAATTAAAGCAAATAAGCATTCATCACAAGAGCCTTCGTATTGTCAATGTAGGCAAAAATGTGAGAACGCCTTTTTTGTTGCTTTTTTTTATACTTCTATGTGTGTGACAGCAGTCAACAAATTGTATTGAATGTGCTTACAAATTGGATAAAAAGTATTTGCAGTTTGGCAATTTTTCAGTTCTCCTTACTTGCTAGGCTATTTTCCACAATGTTGCTGGTTGAAGAGTGCTGGACATCTTTTATGTTCGATGTCTCTTTGTGACTTTCTTATGTAAAAGCTTTCAAAAAATGTCTGCAACATTAACTCTTCATAGTTGTAAAAGTGTATGCATATAGTATGAGAATGTATGTGTATGTATACAGTTATCGACTTTGAAGAAGTAATACGAAGCTGACTTGCGACTTGCATCATAATTACATATTACGGGACTTTGTATTTTTCTCCAGGTTTTACAATTTGTATAGCCCAATAGGATGGTTAGGTTAGGTTAAATGAAGAGGTCGACCCTAACTGGTATCTCAATTGGACAGCTTAGAACGCCGATCCGTTACAGTACCTTAAACTCATATATAATAGCTCACAAGGCTCTCACAAATCGACAAAGCTCTTTCAACCTAGCACACAATTTTTGAGAAGGCTTTTATCCAGTTCGGCTATTTCTTCTTATTTGCCTGAGATAAGACCGCCGAGATGTTTTAAATTTGGTTCTGCAAAGGCTGGAAAATACACAAAATATTTTTTTACCTCAATTTTTTCAATATAACTTGCGTCCGGCAAGGCCTATTGGACATCGCCCAGTAAGATCCCTTGCGATGTCGATCAATTTCCAAAACAGCCACAACACACCTACAACAGATTCTATGCACCGGAATTCACACGGATTTTATCTGGCCAAGAGCTGTTATTTCGGAGATATAACACCGTTTAGATCGATAAGTCTTATTTTAAGGGGGTATTCTAGTCTAGAAGCATCAATTTCAGGTAATTTTTATAGTGTCGTAAAAAAAAGGCAATTAATATTTTTACTATACATTTTTTTATTAGTTATTTATTAATTTTAGAAAAGTAGAGAAAAAAATTAAAAACTAAAAAAAGTAAAAAATTTCAAAAGTTTTGAGCTGACGAAGTGGGGGGTCTCTAAAACTTTCCACGTGACCATGCTCATGATTTAAACCCTCCTAGTTATCTGAAACCAAAAAAAAAGATTATTAATCTAGAATAATGTCGCAATGGTCGGAACTACGGAAAAGTGGGAAACATTTTTTTTCACAAAATGGCGACTGCCTGAAAAAAAAAATTTATCACTTTTTCTGACTATTTCGAATTTTTTAAAAATAATAAAAATAAAAAATTCGGGATGGGGCTAGTTCCAACCATAGACAAGCCTATAAAGAAGACTCTATAAAAATTTCAAGTAAATCGGTCCAATAGAACCTGAGCAATCGTGAGCATGTTCCGAAAATCCTCTTGTACACATATTCCCGCATAGTTAAACTTTGAAAATATAAAAAAATCGATTTTTTTATATTTCTAGACTAGAATACCCCCTTAAGCTTGTTGTCACTCGAGCAACGCCTTTCAGCATTGTTTCCCCGTATCCTTCTGTCTAGCATTGAGTTCAACCCGGCCCGAAAGAACTTTTTTGCTGCGTTTGCACCAAAAGGCTCCATCCTAAATCTACCTCGGTCAGGTGTAATACATGCAATGGATGAAGCAATCTTAAGACTTGTTCAGGGCTTAAGACACACAGGAAGTAGACCACGTGACTCCATGCTGCCACGCACCTTAGCCTCTGCGGCTGTCCAATCTGCACCTAGTTCGCGCACTGTGCCGCTACTCCATCCGAGTGGCCAACAGAGAACCTCCATGGTCTAAAGGAGCTGAAATAGGTAGCATGACTCCCATTCTGATTAGTAAAAAAAAAATTCCCTGCGATAAATATCAACTTTGCTCAGGACCAGTAGTTCAAAAGCTCTGCTGCTTTCTACTCTAGGCCAAAAGAATCTTGCAAATGCACAAGAGCGGTCCGTCCACCAGCGCTTGCTATATGCACTCAAGGTCCATTGTTGCATTGGTACTATCTTTGTGTGGACAGTTTGCGAGCTCATCGCTAGTGTTAGCGCTCTGCTCTCGAATCCGGGATAAAGCTCACTAGTTGCGCCTCTTCTCCAAGGACTCTTTCCCATCTACTCATCCTCGCCGAAATGTTAGCAGAGAAAAAGTCGTCTAGACTTAGCGATGCTGTGCTTTGAGTTTCCAGAAAAGCAGTTGAAGGAGAAAAATTTCCAGCGTATTGTTGGCGTAGTCCACAGTGCATTGGAGATGTCGCTGAGAGCCACACTTTGGACACGTTCAAGTCTTTTCCATCCCTCCATGAGACGAATAGAGTAGCGAATATACCAAAATTATGAGTAATATCCTGTTACTTAATGCCAGCTAGCTTCTTTAGTGAATTTCTAAAAAGAATAATAAATATATAATATAAAAATAATAAATATATAAACATGTATTCAATTTGCATATTAAAATTGCAATTTTGTAACTTTTTATATACATACTATACATATATATACTATATATAATATAATATACCCAAAGACTTTGCTCCAACAAAAAACCGTCTTTCGTATCTAACTTAAATTTATTGAAAGTTTTCACTTTCCATTATTCTAATTCCCCTTTGATGCACTTTCGCAACTTTTACTTTTCTCTGCGGCACATTCATACAATTTTCCCGCTTCTCTCAGTTTCCTCCGTCGCCGTCACTTTGCTTGAATGCATTGCGAAAACTTTGAAATAACCTTTCAAATATCCTGCCATGTTCCGCCGTCAATGGCAGACATGTTGAATTCCCGCTTGGCTCCTTCACGCACGAGTATCTCATCTCTGTTTGCGTGGCTGCATGTGTGCAGTTGTGTTTCCATTTATGTTTTGTACGGTTGTTCTTCTAAATGGATTGAAATTGTATTGATATTTGCGCTGCTCAGCGCTTGCCATTGGCAATATTTGCATCTTTGCAGCAGCCGCCAGCCGCGTATATGCCACCAAACATATTTATTTGTGCCAGTAGTGGTTGTGCGAAAATCGATTTATGTAGATGTATGTATATATGTATATGTCTTCTCTCGCATGGTCCAACCAAATGCATTGCTTGCAACAGTGTTTCTACATCCTTCCTTGGTTTTGATCCTTCAAGTTTTCTGCTTTTGCTGAGCTCGTACATATTTTTTTGTTGTTTGCGGGATAAATGCTGCCGCGAGGGATTTGCTCACGCTCTCCAAGTGTGCACTTGTGTGCGGTTGTGTGGAATCGCATTACTTTTTAGCACCAGAGTCCCTTCTGGCATTCACTGGTATCACGTTCAATGTGTCATCTCGATGCTGCTGCATCAATCAATTCTGCCTGGGTCTTCTTCTTTGGTGCAATATTTCGAATATATTGTAGGGATAATACTTTCTCAGCAGGTACTTTACGTTTGACATGAGCTTTTTGATTAGTTGACTAAAAAATATAACCAGCAAAATATAAAAATTTTTCTGGTGTGTGACTTTGCTAACCTAATTTTATGCCTAATTGTAGGCTTCGATTTCATCGCTTTCATTTTTATTATAATTCATAGTTTGATATATTTCCTCGTAAGTGTTATTAAACATACAAAGGAGTATCTTATATAAATCAATAATCAAACAAGTAATAAGAAGTTGGAAACAAATAGTTTAAGGTTGGTGACTTTGCTAAGGAAAATATTCTCCTAATTGTGGGCTACATTTTATTCCACGCTAGAGATATATCGAAGTATTATGTCTCTAAAGTATGGCTAAAGAATGACTAAATTCAGCAAGACAATGAAAATTAAAAGTCGTTACTCACTTCTTATGGTACCGAACCTATAAATGCAGGTGTTTGACCTCATTAAACTACATAGCTTGCCCAATTTTAAACAAGATTTATTTTTGCGAAATTTTTTATTGCGATTTTAGGTACTTATCACCTACATCTATAACTAAGTTAAGGCGTTTGCCGGGAAATTCATTAAGGCTTACAGTTACAGAACAGTTACTAAAAACAGCAGTTCCCGCCGGAACTATAACTGCAAGCTAAAGGTACTGACCAACTTGCTATCAATGATTTGTGATAGCCTAATTTATTGTTAACCTGGATTTTACTCAAATAGTAGAGCATTTGTTGCTATTTAAGTTTTCATACTTCACTTGTGCTTCGCTTTAATTTCAGTTCAAAAAATTTCCAAGTTTTACTAAAATTGTCATTTTTCTTATTTCCAGACAAAGGCGTACTCGTACCGCCATCACCGCCGAAGGATGCGCCTGGTGAAATGGGTAAACCCGTTGTTTTACCTACCAATATGACTGTTGAAATGAAGAAGGCCGTCGATGATGGTTGGACGAACAATGCATTTAATCAATATGTATCCGATATGATATCTGTGCATCGAACATTGCCAGATCCACGAGATGCATGGTAAGCAGAAATACATTTCTAAAAATAGTTTAATATTTTACTTAAATAGTGGCTGGTAATACTAGCAGTATTCCACATAATGCCATGTGTAGTCCAACCTTCCTTGTGCTTATTGACGTGAGTTTATTGCTGCACAGAAGCGGGTGCGTATATTGGCCGCAACAAGATAGTGATCCGAATCGATGGTAGGACCTCGAAGCGTACACATGTCTGAAACACTGGAGACTTGTCTTCCGTCTATCACAATCCGGAGACAGACAGCTGGCTTGGTGAAGTTTCCTATGCTGTAATCTAGTATTACAAATAACCATATTTCAGACCCTAGCGAAGTCGATCAGCCTCAATCCATTTGGGGATGTTTCATAATGGAAACTGAATTCATCGACCATTGCGCCAAAGGTACTTTCTTTGCATACCTTGGCCTTAAAATCACTAAGGACACTTTTGACATCGTGACGGGGGCAGCTTTCATAGATGCGCTCAAAGCGCTCATAGAAGACATCTTTTGTCACATCGTCCTTCTTTTCCGTCGAAGCGTGGGCACAAATTGGAGTGTCCCTCCCACCAGGCATTCCCCACACCTTTGCGCTTCTTATATGGCCACTATAGTAAATACCACAAGGACCTACTCGTCTCAGTCCTTATTCCGTCCATAGAACTTCTTTGACGGCGGTGATGTCAGACTTCGAGAGATTTTTTTACCAATAAAGGACCGGACATTCTAGGTGCATGCCCTTAAATTGTTATCCTTAGTGCGTTTGCGATGGTCGTTATCTAAAGATCGGTCTCTCATTAGAGGCTGTAGTTTTTTTATTTTCATTGAGGGTGTTTTTTACGTGGAGGATCCTAAACCCAGCGCGCAAACCTGAGGAGGAATGTTTCCCCTTCTCAATTTAGCTCGCTTTCAAACGATTTTTTTTCGCTACCCAGAGGATACTTGATAAAAGACGGCAACTCGTGAGCTGCTTGAGCCTTAAGTAAAAGAAACTTTTCTAAGAACTCTCTTCACTTGCGTGAACTTTAACACATGGCTCCATCCTCCCATAGTTACTACTATCGACACTTTAAAAATGGATGAGATCGGATGAAAACCTCGTTCACTTCCCTATATAACGGTACTGTTAAAACGACTAAACATGCTATACAACAGTTACTTAGTTAGCCAGAGACATTAAGTTTTATCCCCGATATGATATGAGGGTTTCCCGGGTTTTGAATCTTGCATGATGCAAAAGTATAAAATGTTTGGTTACACCCGAATTTAGCCCTTCCAAAGTTATTAATATGGTTATCTAATCCCCATTCGGGTGATAAGGTTTGGGTTTGTTATCAGCGAAGTCATCTAACGGTAGTCTGCGCCTACCGTACTCTCGAACCATAGATAGAAGGACGTTAGATGAATGATCTTGCGAAGAGATGATTAGAGTCAAGCGGGGACTCATTGCACGCGAGGTCGATTCTAGAAAAGTAGGAGTTTAAATTACGTGAGAAGTTTTGTAAAGGTCACTCTAGATTCTTTTGGGAACTCGAGCACGTCTCGTCTACAAGTAATCATTTTTGATTATTCTATCGATTAAAAATTAGTAATTCAGTAAAAATCAATCAAGCTACTAATCCACGGTTTAAGCCTTTTTATAGTTCAAGTGAAATGTATCTTATGGTTGAACAAAATTTGACTCGAAACGTCGTAAAAGATTTCGACGTAAAATGCGCCAAGCTTCCATACGTCAGTCCGAGTTTCTGCGAACGGCACCGAATCCACTCTCCACGGTCTTGGTGAACACTCTCAACTAAGGCTGCTATATTTTCTTCACTGCGAGCTGGACGTAGTTTATTCGGTCGAATATTATCTAATAATGAATGCTGGGTCTCAATATGGGTGATGGTGTTGCGAATAGTATGCTTAGTAGGCCGATTCTGTTAACCATAAATTGGGCAAAGCGAACAAAAACAACATGAAAGCTTGACACGACTCTCCCGTTATCCGTCAAAAAGGCTATTGAAAAAATTACGTCTACTTGGATCACCCGTTCGGGTAGTAAAAGGGTTCCCAACCCAAAACCAACCTTAAGAACTCTAGACCACCCTGCGAAAACACTCTGCTTCGCTCTCGCTGTCAATATGTCTCAACTATGTAATTAATTTTTTCAGTGTTGCAAAATGTAATTTACATAAAAGTCACGCGTTCGGTGCGAACATTTGTTCCAACGCATCATTATTGTACGACCAAGGTGCCAACTTCCTGCTGTACGACATTCCTCAATGCCACTATAACTGCCACGCAATTAATGCATAGCAAAAACAACTACAATTTTATTTTATTATTTATAAGTAACTAAAACATATTTTCCCATTCGCACAGGTGCAAGGAGCCAAATCGCTATTTGGAAAATCTGCCCGCCACCGATGTCATCATCTGCTTCCACAATGAGGCGTGGTCGGTGCTGTTGCGTACAGTGCACTCCGTGTTGGATCGCTCGCCGCCGCATTTGATCAACGAAATTATACTGGTCGACGATTTCTCCGATATGCGTAAGTTGCAACAAGTTGCACATACAGAGATACTGCTATGCAACATGCATTCATATACGTATACGCATGCGCCTATGCACTTTATAATTATTTTTTAAACTGCTGATAATATGCTGCGCGGCGCATGCGCGCATGTTTTGCATTTAAATGCAACGTTTTGTGGGCGCGCACGCCGCCAAGCGGGCCGAGCCGGCTCACTAAGCAATTTGCAATTTAATTATGCATGCTTTTTAGCTTCTTTCTTTTGCATTTGCTGTGCACTTTTCTGCTGGCGACTTTTAATATCTGTTATTTCTGTTGCAGCACACACCAAGCAACAGCTGGAAGACTACTTCAGCGCCTACCCGAAGGTGAAGATATTGCGCGCCCCCAGCCGCGAGGGTCTGATACGGGCGCGTCTGCTGGGCGCACGTCATGCCACCGCGCCGGTGATAACGTACTTGGATTCGCACTGCGAGTGCACCGAAGGTGAGTGTGTGTGTGTTTTTGTTTGTATGTTTGTGGGCGGTCGGGCAATTGAACGTACAGCTAAACAAAAAATATGAAATCCGCACATTTAAAAGCAATTTTCAATATAAAATTTGTGTTATGCAAAATGCCATTGAAATTGAAAAAAAAAAAATTAAATAAATTTATCGCAATTTGTTTATAAAAATGTGGAAAAAAGGAAAATGTGAACTTCAATTGCAGTAAAGCTTTAATACCCTTCAAAGTGTGTGAAAAGGTGTGTATCTTGATTTTGCCCGATCAGTTTGTATGGCAGCTATATGCTATAGTGCTCCGATCTGAACAATTTATTTGGAGATTCTACCGTTGTCTTGGGTGATAATTCATGTCAAGCTACGTGACGATATCTCGTCAAATAAAAAGGTTTTCCGTATAGTAGCATGTGTTCGATCGTTCAGTTTGCATGACAGCTATATGCTATAATGGTCCGATCTGAACATTTTCTTCACAGATTATATCACTGCCTAAGACAATAATCTATGCCTAATTTTGTCAAGATATCTCTTCAGATAAAAAAGTTTTCCGTACAAGAACCTGTATTTGATCGCTCAGTTTGTTTGACAGCTATATGCTATAGTGGTCCGGTCTGAGCTTTTTCTTCACAGATTTTATCACTGCCTAAGACAATAATCCATACCTAATATTGTTCAAATATCTTTTCAAATAAAAAAGTTTTTCGTGCAAGACATTTCTTCCAATCGCTCAGTTTGTATGGCAGCTATATGAGATAGTGGTCCAATTTGAACCATTTCTTCGGAGATTATATAAATATTTTAGATATTAATCTCTGAAAAATTTCATAAAATTATCTTCACAAATGAAAAAGTTTACCATACAATAACTTAAGCCCGATCGTTCAGTTTGTATGACACCTATATGCTATGGTTGTGTGATATAACTGATTTCGTCCAAAAAGCAGCTCCTTGGAAAAAAATTAACAAAGTCACAGTTTTGGTTTGATAGCTCAATAACTGAGCAACTAGTTCGCGTATATCCTTCGTGCTGTAACACGCCTCCTAGCAAATTTAATACACCCTATATTGGGTATAAGCAAATATTATTCATCAGTATTCGAAAAATATAAAAATTTCATTAAATTCCCGCAGCTATTTTCAATAATTCCAACTAAAATTTAATTACAAATAACTCTCACAAAGGCTTTACTTTTCCAACCGCCAATCCGCAAACACTCACAGCGCACTTGACACAGCTGCATTTGATGCACCAGCGGGCGGTCGGCAGCATTCATTGCCGAAAGCCAATCGACAATATCGTTGCGGTTAACCAATTCGGTTGCTGTGAATCGCGCAAATATTCGTTGTTTTTCTAAAACTTTTAATTTGTATAGATTAAATTACGTTTAAAAAAGGGCAATATATCTGCTATTAACGTGCTTAGGATGAAACACACGTTGCACGGTGGAGCAAAATTAGTATTATTTTATTATATTGGACTTGCAAAACAGTACGCCTACGTACGAAACTTTTAACTCTGTCATTTCTAGCTGGGGACCTTGGGACCGCCGCTAAGCATTAAATCTTTTAGTTTTAGACTCACGTCATTAACTCGCGGTTCGCCGCTCTAGCTTCAGGGCTTCGTTGTTGTTTGGCTCTTCTGAGCCCTTTAAGTTTCAGAACTGTCGTCCTCTGCTTGAAAAGACAACCATGCTTCTTTTGCAGTATATAAGGCACTATATTATAAGGTTTTATTCGGCCTACCACTTCTATCTCCAGATCCTGCCCCTCGTTTGTAAATCTCAAGGAGCGGTAGCAGCTACAATTACCTTGCAGAATTGACGCTCACCAACCAATAAGTAGTACAGTGACGATGTTCTTGGTTAATTCTTTGAACCAGACCCAGAAAAATTTGTTAAAGATAACAAAACTGCTATTGGAAGGTTCTTTCGACCGAGATAATTATAGGCAGAGTTTACTTACATAAGTCTCTAGGCTGTGCCCATAATTCTGGCGGGGCCTTCGTTATTCATTGTGTAGATTAACAAATCGTCTATCTGTCCCGCCAGCTTCTTCCACCTACTAGGCGTTGCGCGTTAAAGTCGCATAGTGCCAAACAGATCTCATTGAAGCAGCGCATTGGGAGACATTCAACTGATGGAATATTAAATATTTTGAGCTCATCGTCTTTCCGGATAGCTATTTTCTGATATTCATTCGGCGCACCTTCACAGCTCATGAACGTAACTATCACCTTGATCTTACTCTGGAGTGTAGCGAGTACCTTGGTGGAATCGTGGGATCGATAGAGCAATTGGTAGGTAGGTTAGGGTATGTAGTTGATCGTTTTTACAGCTTTTCGTTTTTACAATCCGCAGGTGCGGTTGTCGGACTGTAGTGTTTTTTGGCCAACTTTGGGAGTTGTGGAGGCATTTTTTTTAGGGCTACGTACGATATACTCTAACCCCCGGCTGTTGCCCAGACCTGAACACGTCGGAAATCACACAAGCCAGTGCGGACCCGAGTTGGACTCAGGAGGATGCGATGCAACTCTGCTGCCAGATGCTACTCAATTATCCGAAAACTTATTGATCCGAACAGAGTTAGGTTGCTGAAATCCAAATATTCATTTCTCTAGCTATTTATCTTGAACAAACGAGAGATATGATTTGTTTCTGATAAATGGAACAAATATGATTTTAAATCTCCAAATGACTTTATTTCATTTTTAACGCTTTAAAAAGCAATTTGTCCCACCGTACCTATGTATATACATTTTTTGTTAATTAGTTTTTTTCCTACCTTTTCCTCGCTAATCTAAATGGTTTGCCATATTGTCAATAACGGTTTTAGGCCACTTATTCTGCCGTTAACGAGATTAGCATAAAAACTGCAAATTTCAATGCTCACCACTGGAATTTGCTGCAAATTGCGTATTAATGCATTTATCCATTTGAAAAATCTTGCCACATGATTGCTAATTTGCGCTTTACGTATTAAGAGATAGCTGATATTTATTGGCTCAATATGTAGTAATAACCGCAGGATTGTGATTTATTTTCAGTATTTTTTTTTCGATATTTTTTCAGTTGATTAAAATTGTTTGATTTAATATAAAAAGGTAGTAAACACAAGGTTTAAGCAAGATTAAAGAAAATTTTAGTATTTTGGGCAATGGAACGTCCGTATGTTCTGGGAATCAGGCACTAGATCACCTCTGCGGATTTTACATAAGTATGCTTCGGTTTTGAAATCTTCTGTTCTCCACCGAATCTTTTTGTAAAATGTTTGAGCTATCGGCAGCTTGCCAAGCTATTCGTATTCACGTATTTCGGCCTCTACCTGTTATTTCTGTAAATCCGTCTCGCATCTCTCCTCAACTTTCGGTATCTATCCCATCCAGCACGTGTTATGGTCAATTGTAACTTTGCGAGATAGACAGTCTGTTTTCCCTCCACTGAAACACGGTATTTCTCATCGTAACAGCTTTTGAATTTTAGGAAAACCAATGACTTCGTTTGCAACTGTCGAGTAGAAAATCGTTGGTTGTCTCTTGTGATTGCAGGTTCTCGTCTTCGCACCTTCTTTGTATTTGCTGACGTGCGTTTTTTGGTACGCAGAGACGGTGTTAGGTCCTGGGAGCGTATGCACGTCTGAAACACTAAAGATGTATCTTACGTCTATCACAACATGATTGAATTGGTTGATGGCTTTTCGATCCGGAGACAACCAGGTAGCTTGATACATTTTTCTATTAGATTGTGGCTAGACGTTCATCCACCGTAGTGAATTGCAGGACTTGGCAATAGAATCTCTCTTCCACCACAAATACCAACAGTGGGTAACACACTAAAATACTCCCCCTTTCAAATAAGGATTGCTTTCGCATTACTTCATGGAAGGTTTCCAAGATGAACCAATAGCAGGACAGTTTCTACTCTCCCTACATCCAGGAATGCCTTTTAGCCAGCATCAAGCTATTTGACTCAGCTCCTGTTAAATCGAGTTCTCCGGAACGGGGAAAATTGACATGAACGCACCCTCTTTTATATTCGACGCGAAGCTATTTACTGCTAGTTTTCATCTTGGTCTTTTCTATTGAGCCATTTTGGTTTTTTTAACATCTTTCACACAATACGCTCGATAAAACCTTATATGCGATGTTGAGGAGGCTTACCCCATGGTAATTGGCGCAAGTTGTGAGGTCTCCCTTTTTGTGGATTGGACAAAGCACACCTAAATTGCAATTGTTGAGCATGCTTTCATTCGACCATATTCTACAAAGCTGATGTGGGTTCCTTATCAGTTCTTTGCGGCCGTGTCTGAATAGCTCGACTGGCAATCTATCGCATCCCGCCGCTTAGTTGCTCTCTCATCCTCTTACAAGGCTTTTCTTTTGTTTTCTTTGAGGGCGTTTCTTACGTGGCGTGTTCTAAAACCCTGGGGAGGCATGGTTCGCCTTCTCACTTTAGTTCGCCTTGAAACGGATGTTCTTTGGGTAACCATAGGATACTTGGTCCAAGACCGGAGGTCATGAGTTGTTTGAGTCATATGTTTGAGTCCAAAATGAATGACAATCAGATAACTTTCCTCACTTGCGCGAACTTCTACACATGACTCCATTCAATTATAATTCAGATTTCAAAATCGTCTGCCTTGAAATCATCAATAATGACATCGTGACGAATCAAACAAAACTGTTAGACATTATATAAGCTGTTATAAAAAATAAATAGAGGTGAACTAGCAAACATTTATGCAACTTAAGTGTGGTCTACTATATCCTATTTATTCAACACAGAATTGTCGAACAGTAGAGAGTGTCGAATCGAACAAGCAACTGGTATAAACAGGTAGAGGTGGAGTGACCAATTTTAGTGTGTTCTGTTCGTCGTTATTTAAGCCACTGCCGAACCGAAAGCTAACATATTCAAGTACTCAATTTCAACCACAGTGAACCATCAATAATTTATCACTTATTTTTTTTTACAGTTTTATATTTTTGATACCCTAAACTAATTTTTCAGTTGTTGCTCAATTTCCCTTCTCTTCTATCAATATCGCTTCAGAGAGCAATAAAAATTTATGAAAAAAATACAAAACTTTAACCGAGCAAATTGAAAAAGTAGAGTTTTGAAATGCACGTTATTTTTATAACTTCCGCTCTGAGAGAGCACAAGCACACAACTCTCATAACTTGAGATAACAAAACGTAAAGTTTTGTTCAGAAGCATGTAGAGCAGTGAAGTAGCTCTAAAATTCAATTTCTACTTTTTAATGATTGATGACTGACCAAACCCAATATACATATATATACACATATATACATATAGAGTATATAAGTGTGTGCAAGACAAACAAAAATACGTATACTGGCATAAGCTGCGGGATATGCGCGAACGTAACGCTGTATAAGGACACTTGAGCAATGGCTGGTGTGCTGTAGTGCAAAAGCGTGTGTGGGTGTGTGTGTGAGCATAACAGGAAGCTTGTTTACCCGGGTATAGAGATTTTTTTTGCTGCTTTCTCTCTGCTCAACTTAGTTTGCGGTTGCTTGGGTTGGCGATTATGATTACGGTTTGGTGAATACGTTGCTTGCTTGACTGCTTGCCGCTGGACCATAATGGCGCTGGTGGTGCTGTTGTTCAACGGTTTTGATGTTTTGCGGTTAAACTCGGTACATACACATACATATATATTTTTTCGACCTTTCTCACTGTTGAGTAATTGCATTTGCTATTTTATGCTTATTTACTTTATTTCTAAGTGAATTGTGTGCGTTTTTTTTCTTTTTGACCAACGCTTTCCGTCCTTCCTTCCGCCATGTGGTGGCTAAATTTTCCTGAATTCATTATTTTCCGTTTTTTTTTTTTATTGTTTTTTTTTAGCTTTTCTTATTTTTTTTTTACCTCCACTATGCTTGCGGTCATTTGTGGGGTCAACGCGTATGCTGCAATAGTCGGATTATGAGCATAAAGCTTTAACAGAGAGTGCAGGAGAATGGATAGTGTCGAAAATATAGTACCCAAAGCTATGTGTGTATAGCATATCAGAATATCATGAGAGCATAGTTGCCATAACAATAAATTACCGTTACTTTTTATTAAGGTTAAGGCTGCCAACGCGCACATAGACACGTAGATAATCTATATTTGTTAGATTTATAATCTTTTATTATATCTATATATATATACATTTATATATATATACTATATATATATATACCACATATATACAGCTTTCAGTCTCACCACAATTTTTCGTATATTTTATATAGCAACACCTACACAACCCTCCATTTCTCCCATTAAGTATTTTTACTTTATTTTATTGCTATTTTTTTTTTTTTGTCTGCCCACAGGCTGGCTTGAGCCACTGCTCGATCGCATCGCTCGCAACAGCACCACTGTGGTTTGTCCGGTCATCGATGTCATTGATGATACAACATTGGAATTTCACTACCGTGACTCGGGCGGCGTAAATGTGGGCGGTTTTGATTGGAATTTACAATTTAATTGGCATGCAGTGCCGGAACGTGAACGCAAGCGACACAAGGTGAGTGCAAAAGTTACATACCATACATATACATATATATTTATACACGGTTATAGTAATCAAAAACAAAAAAAAAAAAAGCCAAGCGCAGAAAGAAATATGATTTAAAAATTGCCAACTGGGGAACGGCAAAAAAGTTGTACAAATTCATGACGGCATTTAATGGTGTGAAGGAAACAAGTTTGAATGCTGTTATTATCTATTTTACAGGTGATTATATGGGTATGATTTATACGTTGGGTATGAGCTCCCTGAGGCTAACAAATGAGACGTGCAAAATTGTATACTAGAAAATTACAAGAAAAAAACTTATGAGCGTATTATATGAAAGCTCAAAAGTCAAATCATACGAAAAAAGCCATGTTTTTGTGATTTTTTTCCTGACGACACAGTAAAAATTTATTTATCCAACCAATGGTACATTGAAGTATGATATTCGAGAAATGTCTTGTCAATTTTTTACAAAGAAATATTAAAAAATACGGTAATGGCAGCAATTGTCCGGACGGATCTCGAAAAAAAAAGTTGCATTGCGGTGCCCCTCATAACTTCAAAACTACTGCACCGATCCTTTTGAAATTTTAAACATTATTTCTGTACATATTTTACGAGTTAACGCTGTAAAGGCTTTTGAAACTCCAAATTTTGAATTTTTTCGTAGACTTTGAAGTGAAAAATAAAATTATTTTGGGAAAAAATCGGTTAATTTGTTATTGCGAAATCAATGAACCCATTGTGCTTTCAGGAGGAATTCAATTTTAGCCTTATCCAGCTATTTAGCGGACTTTTTTTTAACACTTATCCAGTAATTCAGTGAATTTGGCAAATGGCCCAGCTGCCCAATGTCGCTTAAGGGGGTAGTAAGGTTAATTCGAGCGAAAAAAAGCATATTTTCAATAATTGTTATTAAAAATACAATCAATATTTATTTATTTGCATAATTATAACATCATTATATGATATTTAAAGCATATTCTGTGAAAGTTTCATAGAAAATTATTTAAAAATGAGCCGGTGACAGAGAATCTTCGCAGACGTTCCAAAAAAAAAAGAATGGATTCGCGGTGAAACGCATTACTTATGACTGGATCATCTGAAATTAAAAAACAAAATTGACTTGATTTGTTGATAAGTTTCTTCAGGTAACGCCGTCGAGTTTTTTTTAATTAATTTTCAATTTTTTACAACGCTTGGAACTCAAAATACTGATTTTTCATCAAGAAACTCAGATATTTTGTTGTTTAAAACTTAGTTAAAATTAAAAAAAAAAAACAAGACAGTGTTACCTCACAATTTATGTAGAGAAAGACTGAGCAAAATTTCATAAGGATCGGTTCAGTAGATTTTGAGCTACAGAGTTCACCGGCTTCGAAAAAGTGAAGTGTCAATTTTGCTTTAATTGCTCTCAAATTTTCACATAATAATCTTAAGATATTGTACATTAATATAAAATAAAAATAAAATAAAAAAATAGCTTACTACCCCCTTAAATTGTAGCATTGCAAGCCGTGGAATATGTCCCGCCTCATCCAACTGAAGGATGAGTGTTCGTATAGATAAATTTCCAGCGTTTCTTCACCTCCCGCGTATGCTCTGCATTCCATCGACTCTACTTTTCCCATTTCATCAAAGCGGGGTCTTAAGGGTAGGTGCCCTGTGAGGACCCCTAAATGTTAAAAAGCCCGCTTTTGCCTAGAAAAAGAAGAAGTAGAAGCTTTTTGCTTTGTTAATTATCAACATTACCTCAAAGTAACTTTTTGATAGGCCTGTGTTGCTTGTGCTTCAATACCTGACGGATTGCTCTACGTTCCACTACTTCAAACAACCCTTAAGGGAGCTGAGTAGCCTGGTGAAGCTTAGAAGAATTGAATCTCCAGCTGCCTTTACATTTTCTTCAATTACTATATAACCGAGTAACCAGCTGAGATCAACTGAGTTACCTATTGAAGGTCTAGTTATTGCATATTTGCTTAATCTAACACAGAGAGGTTTAGTTTTGGCGCTAACTATTGTCCTAATTGCCGCTTTTCTATTTACTTGAAGGCTTATGGACTTACTGGTTAGAGCAGAAGCTCACTTGGCAGTTTCTGTTATGCCGAAATTTCGGTCCTAAAGACTGGATTGTAGTCATTTGGATTGAAGCTAACTTCTCTGTACAGATTACCACAGCAGAAGTCCCCTCCTGTTCCTATTTCACCGTTTGAGTCGTCGGATTTCGCAGTTGGAACTGTCGATCATATAACAATTGATTCATTTTTTTTTACTGTGGAAGTAAAATTTTGGTCGTCATCAAAATGAGGGTCTCTCATCCGACGATGTTTTCTTCTTTTCGTGGGTTATGGCTTTTACATGGCGGGTCTCAAACCCAGCGTATAACCCTGGCTAGGGATGGTTCGCCTTCTCACTTTAGCTTGCCCTCAAACGCTTTTTGACTTCCCAGAGGATATTTGGTCTAGAACCGGAAGTCGTGAGCTGCTTGAGCCATATGTAGAAAAATCGTTTCTAGTCACACCCAAGTGCATGGCGCTCAGAGAACTTTCCTCACTTGCGTGACCTTCTACACATGGCTTTATCTTCCAATGATTTTACTACAAACAAATATAAATTAATATTTAATATATACACTAATACTTCTATAAATGACAGTACATATTACTTGCATAACGAACACACATCCTCGAGCGGAAAAGGAAAACTCATCTAAGTAAAAGCAACACAATTATCAAAATTTAACCATCCGCTGTTGCTATGACAAGCTTTTACCTTCCTTCCCGTCGGCATGAGCGACAATAATTTCCTTTCGTACGGTAAATGTATGTGCCATCCGCTTGGCATACATATATCTCTACATAAAACAATTGATATTCATATGAGCTCCACTCGCTGCTCACTTTCCCTCTCTTACTTACTTATACTTATGCTCATTATGCTCTACCCCTCTCACGTGGTACGTCACTCTGCTCCTTGACAACGTTGTTGGCATTGAAGTTGCCGTGGCAAATTTATGCCTTGTTTTTCAATCGGCAATGGCAATGTCGTTGCGATTTACACAATTTTCATTTCATTGTAAGCACTAAAACGCAAGCGTGACTTACATGAAAAGCCGCTATGCTCGTGTGTGAAGGTAGAGGTATACATAAGCGGATACCTATGCATGCATATTAAATGCGATGAACTTTGCGTGTCCTCCCTTAATTAAAGGGTGCGGGTTTTAGGAATCCTAATTCTTGGTTAAAATATTTATTTTTTTTCCATATTTATTTTTTTAAATTTTTTTTTTAAATTTTAGTGAATGAATTAAATGTGGGAAGTCCAAATTCTTAGTGAAAATATTTTTAAATACTTTTTTTTTTAATATTTATTTTTTTTAAATTTTTTTTCTTAATTTTTTTCTTAAATTTTATTGAATGAATTAAATGTGGGGAGTCCAAATTCTTAATGGAAATAATTTTAAACATTTTTTTTTATTATTTTTTTATTTAGTTTTTCATATTTTGTGCGACTTTTATCAAGTTCCAAATCTTTTTTAAGTTGGTTTAATTAATGCAATTTTCACTGAATAAAAAATAATATATTATGGTATATATGTATAGTAGTAATAATACGTATTTCCATATGCGTACTATGACGACTTCCAGCCATCCGCTTAACTAAATAGTTTTTTGTTTAATTTTTGTTTATTACTCATATTTGTACCTTTTTGCTTATTATACCCTGAACAGGGCATATTAAGTTTGTCACGATGTTTGTAACACCCAGAAGGAAGCGTCGACCCTATAAAGTATATATATAAATGCTCAGTATGTTGAGCTGAGTCGATTTAGCCATGTCCGTCTGTCTGTCCGTCTGTCTGTATATATACGAACTAGTCCCTCAGTTTTTAAGATATCCTTTTGAAATTTTGCAAACGTCATTTTCTCTTCAAGAAGCTGCTCATTTGTCGGAACGGCCGATATCGGACCACTATATTATATAGCTGCCATATAAACTGAACGATCGGAATCAAGTTCTCATATGGAAAACTTTCGCATTTGTCAAGATATATTCACGAAATTTGGTATATATTATTTTCTAAGGCAACAATGTAATCTCCGAAGAAATTGTTCAGATCGGTTAGCTATAGCATATAGCTTCCATACAAACTGGACACATAGTTACTAACAGAAATGCACCTGTGAAGGGTATTTAGCTTTGGTGCAATCGAAGTTAACGTTTTTTCTTGTTTTTATACTGTTTTCAATTTGACATTTTGCTTTGTTTACGCTGCATATACATACATACTTATAAGCAAGGCATAACTGTTCTGCACATGAAATGCCGAATAATCCAATTTACACGACTGAACGGAAGCACATTAATCGCCTGCAACTACATTCACTTAACTACACGACCCTGAATAAAGTACACAGCGTTGTTGGATTGTAGGGCAACACTTGCTGCTTAAACCCTTATATGTAAGCATAACAGCAGGCGCAACAGCTCCTAAGGCGCCTAACATGCTGAACCCTTTTTGCTTAGTTGCTGCAAAGCATGTTCGCCAATGTTGTTACTAACCTACAGCATCGTTTGCATGTACAACAAACGCATACTCACACATACACATATACACAATGCAACGCAAATACTAACAAACACACATAACCACCCACATATAGCGCACGCATTTGCGTTGGCGGCCACCAAAAGTTTTCCAATAACAGCTTCAATGCTAACACGCATTGCATTTTGCACTAACGGTTTTGCGGTGGCGGGAAGATAGTGTCCAAATTTGGCAACACTGTCGGCGTAATGCGTACAAAATGCGAGCGTTTAAACAACGAAAACACGCAGCACGTTTAGTTGACGGCGAAAAGCAATGCAACGCAACTACGACAAGTGTCAGATACCCGCGCAGAAATTAAACCACTTTGTTGGATGAGCATAGATGGGCGTGGTAACCCAATAGAGAAAAGCAGAGAGACTGCAATGGTTTTTGGATGGAAAAGGCAGTGAATAACAGACTCAAATTATTGAGATCAATAAAAATTTTATAAACCGTTTGAGAATTACAGACTTCAAAAAATTCAAAACTAAAGAGTTCGCTTCAGAAAAATATGTCTTTTTTAATTACACTTCAAAAGTTCAGTGCTCTATTGAGCCTTTCGGAACCAACTGGTGCTTGATATGTGAAATGGTCGCTGATACGTCTGTAGGGCATCTTAAAGAATGCGTTTTGAATAATTTATGGTAACTGATATTCATTCATGTAATCGTGACACATTTCAAATGATGAAAAAATTGTATGGCTAGCAGTGCCTATCCCGTAGTAATGTGCATGAGTGGTTTAAGCGATTCCAAGAAGGTCGTGAGGATCTCTGTGACGATCAGAAGTCACCGAAAAAAAGCCGTCTTCAGAAGTCAAAAATTAAGACAATGCTGATTTGTTTTTACGATTCCGAGGGTATTGTACACTGAGAGTTCATCCCACCTAGCCAAGCGATTAATGTTGTGTTTTACCTTGGTGTTATGAAGCGTCTTTTGTCACGCATTCGTCGTGCTCGACCACAATACCGGGAGGCAGGGTCCTGGCGCCGTGTCATCGATCGACGCTTGTCACTGATTTTTTTACAAAAAACTCCATATTAACCATTAATCACTCACCCTACTCACCTGATCTGGCACCCTGTGATTTGGAAAACTTCATTTGCCCATGAAAGGACACTGGTTTCAGGACATTTCAGCTTTCGAAAAGGCGGCGACTGATATTCTCAAGAGCATTCCGAAAAATGACCTTAAACACTCATTTGAAATGCTAATTGACCGGGCTAAACGCTGTATCGAAGCACAAGGAAACTACTAGGAATCGAAAAATATAACTTTTGAAATAAATTAATTTTTTGTTTTTTTTTTTTTACAGTCCTGTTTCCTTTGGGACAGAGCTTGTATATCGGTTGCTTATAATTTCGGCGAATATTACCTTACATCGAGCTCATGAATATTGAGTAAAATAAAAAAAAAAAATCATAAAATTTAGTTAAGCAACAGCAGCTCCACCAAACTTTACGAAAAATAAGTTGTAATCCTTGTAAGTGAGTTGAAAGGTCAATCTAACTAATAATACAAATTCTTAAAGAACAAATTTAAATTCCAATTTTTGTTACACGAAATTTTGCATTTTTGGCAACATTAGGTTACTGAAATATTGGGCATATGAAGTGAATATTAATAAAAGTTATTAAGACGCGCCAGCAAGATACTCAATCTAAGTAGTTGCTAGTGCAAAATACCTACCGAAACATTTATCAAATTTGTGGCAACAATTTGAGAAATTACTGTTATGATTTGTAAATTATACTACAAATACAACTGCATATTCATAGACATGCATACTGTTTCAGTCATTACACTTACTTTTCATGGTAGTAGCAACTGTGCTGAATATTAGTAACGCATGCTGAATGAAATAATATTTTAGTTGCAACAACAGACTGCAACATTAAAGACGTTTTCATTTACTTAGCTCTTTACTCATATAAATATGCATATATATTGCAAAAATACCTTTGGCAACACCGCATTGTTACTGCCACTAAAAATTGTGTTTACTTGAAGCATACATCTAGGCTGATGCTGAAATTTACATACAGCTAGGCGCCATTGTTTATTGCAAATGCATATATGTCTGCGTGTTTGTATACATACATGTTTGTTTGTGTGTATTTGTGCTTTCAAAAACAATGTAGTCCTTCTTGCTACAGTTTTTCTTGCACTCATGCGTCGCAACACTCTCGCTAAATGACTTGTAAGCAGCTCTGTGTATGTATACTTGTATATGTATATGTGTGCATAGCTGTGTGCATTGGTCTGGTAATTTCAACATTACTGCCACAGCATATAATGTTTATGTGATTGCATAAATGCCGACATGTGGGCCGTTCCGACAAGCTAATAAATGCCCCAATGGGTTGAGGCTTTCGCAGCAGAATGCTTGTACCAGAAGAAAACGTTGTACGAAAGTCTAGTGGAGTGCTCATACAATGGCAGAGAGCTCAAGTGCGGCATGTGAAAATACTTATTTAAAACAAAAACCGAAACAGTAATGTGAGTACTTCAGCGAGAACAATAAATGTTCATAGTTGTTGCCTTGTGTTAGCTTCAGTTTTTTTTTCCTGAATTTTTCTTCTTTGGAACTGTACTTATGTCGGCATTTATTATTTAGGTTGCTTTTCATTTAAGTGCTACAATTTTAAATATTAATATTCACTTCGCAAGCAGTTTCATATAAAGAAGATTTTTCCTGCTTAAGTGAAGGTCTTTAAAAATTAAAACGTTGCAGTAAAAATAACCTTAGAAATTTAAGAAAATAATTCAAACTTCAGAATTGAAAAAAGTATTGCTTTTGTTGTTTCTTATTGATGAGAATGAACTTAATATGATTCTTACTGACTACAAATGATATTTTACTGAGAAAATCATGTCTTTACTTTTCGTATTGAAGCTTGGTTTAAGCTAATGATATTACAAAAAAAATTTTTGTCAAACTTCAACAAATTCTGATAAATCTAAATTGTTTTAAACGTATGCAAGTTAATACTGTTGTATTGAAACCTTAAACCAGTATTTTAGGCAAAAAGTTGAAAGCTCTTCTATAAATCTATGAAAGCTCTTCTATAAAAGATGAAAGCTCCTCCATAAAAAGATGAAAGCTCTTCAATAAAAAGCTGAAAGCTTTCCAAAATCTGCGTGAAAGCTTAAAAAAGCTCTTGCACACAAATACATACATGCGAAGTAGCTACTTCAAATAAATAATTGATTTATTTGGCTGTTCGCAGCTAAGATAAAGTAGAATCAAATTTTTTTTACAAAACAGTAATTTCTTTAAACTGATGACATTTCAAAACCGATTTGAATCGAAACTTATTATTTTTAAAATCTTCGGATTGCGTTATGGTTACAAGCATTCATAAAAACTAACTCAACAATTTATATTACATTTTTACTGTACAAATATATGAAAGCTTAACACTTTTACCATGAAAGCTCTAAAAAACACCAAAAAGCTTTACCTAAAATATGTTACAAGTGACGAACGACTTCAACAGCTTACAGTATTGTTATTTCTATAACTGGATTGCTTAATCGAGATGAAAGCTTTTATTGTACAAATGTATAAAAGCTTAAGACTTTTGCGGTGAAAGCTAAAAAAAGCTCTACCTCAAATATTTCACAACTGATGAACGCATTATATAACTTGTTGTTTCTATAAGGAGAATGCTTTGCAGAATCGAGGTGAAAGCTTGAAAAAGCTCTGTCCTACATATACTAAAATCGCATAAAAATTAAAAAAAAAATTAAAATTAATTCAAAATCAATAGCGTTTAACCACTGCTAATTCTGGAAAATATATTGAAGTAATGTTGCCAATTTTTTGGGTTGCCAGCTTTCTGAAATGCATATAACTACTACTATTTTATAATTCATATTGCTGAAAATTTTATTGCTCATATACCAATCGCAAACTAAAATAAAAATTGTCTCCTGAAATTGTCAATTATTTAATTACAGCGTTGCCACTTACTATTTGTAAAAGATGGAAATATGTGTCAGATTTCCTTTTTAGCACAAAAATCCTTAACAATTCACACTCACTCCACGCCAAAAATATTTTGTTCGTCACGACTATGCTCAAAGCAAATTAATTAACATCACTCATACGCCCGTGTGGCCTCCAACAATGCGTGCTATTTTCTCCACTACCATTATCACTAAACACTTCATTAATGTACAAGCGCGTTTGTTGTTGTCACTTTGCTGCCACCTTCAAGTATATTTGAGAAATTTATTACAAATTCAAAAAAAATTATGATTTTTAATTTGTTTGCTGCCTTTTTTGTTAACAGCCATGAACTCCTTTGTCTGTATACGCTCCTGCTATATCGCTCTTCTATACTTCTACTTCTAGTTGCTCCTATATAAATCAAGTGAAATGTTTTTGGTGTTCACTTGCCGCATAATTGGCATAATTATGCAGTAGGGCAAGCGGAAAAAACGAAAAAAGATTTTGAAGAAAAATAAAATGTAAAGAGAATTGAAGGAGAATTTTAGCTGCTAAGTATATGTATGTCCACAAATATATATATATATAAGTGACATATCCTAATGTCGCATTGGAGACTTTAGTCAGCAAAAGTCTCGAATGCAACATTGCCAACGTGCTTCAATTCAGCACTTTCGCCATTAAAAGCGGTCCCGTACATTAAGCGGCACCATTGGTAAAATTGCGTTTGTCACGACACACTCATTTTTCATCTTTCCAACCCGAAGGTTCAATAAGAAACAAATAACTTAGTTCGTTGCGTTATATATATAAGTGTCGTTTAATAAAACTATTAATTGTTACGGAATGTTAATTAATAAAAAACCAAATAATTATTATAAAAATATTACTGGCGCAGTCGGTAGGATCTGCGCAAAAGATCCTAAATAAAAAGAGCCTATTCGTCTCAAATCAGCGAAATAAAAAACCCACACAGGTACTTTAAAACACGTGTCGGGCTGCTGTACCTTTTGTTTTAAATTCGTATCGTATCGTGCAGGGGCAGTTTGCTAATATTAAGAACATTTTCTTTGTATACTATCAAAAGTCAAAAAGAGGAAAAGGAAAAATTAAATTAAAATTCTTCAAAAATTACATATCGTTTAAAACAAAAAGGAAGATAAGATCCAAAATTCAACACCGTAACCCTACATCGTACATTCGGTAACTCAAAAAAACGTGAAAAGCGAAGAAAAAATATCGTAAGGAACAAAAACGTATAGTGGGCTGTCGAAGCGAAGAGAACGTAAACGAGAAACGTGAAAAGTGAAGAAAAATTATCGTAACGAATAAAACTAAATTGCTTAACATAAAGAGTGTATAGCTAGCGTAAACGAGAAACGTGAAAAGCGAAGAAAAAATATCGTAAGGAACAAAAACGTATAGTGGGCTGTCGAAGCGAAGAGAACGTAAACGAAAAACGTGAAAAGTGAAGAAAAATTATCGTAACGAATAAAACTAAATTGCTTAACATAAAGAGTGTATAGCTAGCGTAAACGAGAAACGTGAAAAGCGAAGAAAAAATATCGTAAGGAACAAAAACGTATAGTGGGCTGTCGAAGCGAAGAGAACGTAAACGAAAAACGTGAAAAGTGAAGAAAAATTATCGTAACGAATAAAACTAAATTGCTTAACATAAAGAGTGTATAGCCAGTGTAAACGAGAAACGTGAAAAGCGAAGAAAAAAATATCGTAAGGAACAAAAACGTATAGTGGGCTGTCGAAGCGAAGAGAACGTAAACGAGAAACGTGAAAAGTGAAGAAAAATTATCGTAACGAATAAAACTAAATTGCTTAACATAAAGAGTGTATAGCCGGCGTAATCGAGTAACGTGAAAAGTGAAGGAAAATATCGTAACAAACAAAACGAACTAAGTAATGATGGAACAGTGGAAAAAAAAAAACAGAAAAAAAAAAAAAAAAAAAAAAAAAAAAAAAGGAGAAAATAAAATAAATAAAAAATATATATAAAAAAAAAAAAAAAAAAAAAAAAATTTTAATTAAAAATAAATAAAATAAGTGCGATTAGCTATTTGGCGAAACAAAAGCAAAAGTCCAAAGGCAACATAAAAAACGAAGGTGAATAAAAACAAAACAGACAGTTTATGGAAGAAGAAGTGGACGAAATAAGCCAGATTTTGAAATCTATTAAAATTAAAGAGGCAAACAACAAAATGGAGCGAGAAACCAGAGAAATGGCGATCCAAAACATCAAACTTATTCAACCATTTGATGGTGATCGAAACTACTTGGCACTCTTCATTCAAGGGGTCGACGCGATCATGCCACAGTCTCCTGTTATATCAGAAGAGACGAAGGTATTCTATCTACATTGTGTCATAAAAATACTCAGAAGCGCTGCATTGGATGTGGTTAGGCGAGAGCAGCCACCAGATTGGACGACGCTGAGGCAGTTACTTATAGATGAATTCGGAGAACACACGGCAGTTTCAACACTAATCCTAGAAATAAGCAATATTAAATTTAAAAATAATGTTAAGCTACTATGCGAAGAGATTAATTTAGAAGTTTGTAAAGTAAAGGATGTTATCAAACTAAAAAATGAAAGTTGCTCAACTAAAATATTTTTGTATAATGAATTAGATCAGATAAGTTTGAAAACATTAAAAAGAGAATTGCCAAACTATTTAACTGCGTTAATAAACGCTAATCTTGCTACCGACCTTAAGTCAGCAATCAAAATATTAAAAGAAAATGATGTTTATGAAAATAATAAACAATTTTCTAAGCAAAAAACAATTCAAAAAACTAATGCAAATTCGAAACTACCTAATTATATGAATAACAATAATAATAGTAATATAGAATATTTTGCAACCAATACGAATCAATTTCCAGTTCATTCCAATTACAACAATTTTTCAAAAAATTATCCATTGTCCAATCAAAATAATTATTATAAAAATAAACCATTTTTTAATGAATATAGCAATCAACATTATACTTCACAAAATAATAATTTCCCACAGGTTAGGCATACACCTTTCAATTCTGGAAACATTTATACTAATAGAAACTTCAATAACTTAAAACAAGATAAGATTCAGGGGTCAAACCAATCTCGATTAAGACGCTTTGGCTACCCTGAACCAATGGAACAAGATGAGGTAAATTTTCACTTAACAGCCTCGGAAGGCTCCCCACAATTGAATTGAAATTTAATCAAAAATATTATACATTTTTAGTCGACACAGGTTCATCAGTTAGTTTAATAAAGCCTGGGATATCCAACGAAAAGATTATTTATGTTCAGCCAATAACATTAACAACAGCGATAGGAAAAGTTTGTCTAAATGAAACCCAACAATTGTTTAGTGACGAACACATGAAAAAACTAAATTTTTTCGTTTATAATTTCTCGGATAACTACGATGGTTTACTTGGTTGTAATATACTTAAGCTACTTAAAGCTAAAATTGATCTAGAAAAAGATATGATATATATAAATGGTGTTCGGTATAATTCTTTCAAGAATAAATCAAATTATGAAAATTTTGATAATTGCCTTCAAGAATTAAATATGAACGAAAATCATAACACTAAAGATAGTAAATTTAGACTTGAACATCTAAATTCAGAAGAGTTAAATAAATTAAAAAAACTTTTAAATAAATTTGAAAATATATTTTATAAAGAAGGAGACAGACTCACCTTTACTCATAAAATAAAACATAGAATTAAAACGGTCCATGAAGATCCTATATATGTAAAGTCGTATAGATATCCTGAAATTCATAAATCAGAAGTAAACAAACAAATAAAAGAAATGCTTGAAAATCAAATCATTTCTCATAGTGATTCCCCATATTCAGCACCAATTTGGGTGGTACCAAAGAAGTCAGATGCTTCAGGTAAAAAGAAGTGGAGGATTGTTGTCGATTTTCGCAAGCTCAATAGTATTACTATCGATGATAGGTATCCCATTCCAAACATGGATGAAATTCTCGAAAAACTGGGTAGGTGTATGTATTTTTCAACAATAGACTTAGCGCAAGGTTTCCATCAAATAGAAATGGATCCGGCAGATAGGAAAAAAACAGCTTTCTCTACTCAGAGCGGACATTTTGAATTTTTAAGAATGCCATTTGGGCTTAAAAATGCACCAGCTACCTTCCAGAGACTGATGAACACGGTTCTAGATGGTTTAATAGGGAGAGATTGTATGGTTTACTTAGACGACATTGTAGTATTCAGTACGTCATTACAGGAACACATAGAATCTCTAGACAGAGTTTTTCGTAAACTAAACGAAGCAAATCTGAAAATCCAGATGGATAAAAGCGAGTTTTTCAAAAGAGAAACCGAATTTCTTGGTCATATCATAACGCCAGAAGGTATTAAACCTAACCCTAATAAAATCAAAGCAATTTTAAATTATCCCGTTCCTAAAACAGAGAAAGAAATAAAACAATTTCTTGGTTTGGCGGGATTTTATCGTAAATTTATTCAAAACTTTTCAGAAATAACTAAACCTTTAACTAACTGTCTTAAAAAAGACAATAAAATAAATAGCTCAGATGAGAAATTCATGGAAGCTATAAATACCATAAAAATTTTAATTACTAATGATCCAATTCTGGCTTATCCAAATTATGAGAAAATATTTACCTTAACAACTGATGCGTCAAATGTGGCATTAGGGGCAGTGTTAAGTCAACAGGGACATCCAATTTGTTTTGCTAGTCGCACACTCAATGAACATGAGCAGCACTACTCAACTACTGAAAAAGAACTTTTAGCCATGGTTTGGGCTACCAAATATTTTAGACCATATTTATACGGCAGGAAATTTTTAATAAATAGTGACCATAGACCATTGCAATGGCTCCACAACTTAAGGGAACCAAACTCCAAGTTACAAAGATGGAAGATTCGGCTTAACGAGTATGACTTTGACGTAAAATACATATCAGGTAAAGAAAATCGTGTAGCAGATGCTCTTTCTCGTATCAAAATTACGGAATGTTTTTTAAATGAAGAATCTGAATCTAACGTAGACACTGTTCATTCTGCCGATGAAGATTCCGAAAGTTTTATTAAGATAACAGAGCGACCATTAAATGTGTTCAAAAATCAAATTAAATTAATAAGAGATGGTAAAGACTCAACCATAATAACAAAAGTTTTTTTGAATAATCTAATTGTAATTACATACAAAGAATTAACTACAGATTATATTAAAGATATAATTAAAACCTATTTATTAAAAAATAATACAACAATTTTTATGCCCAATGATACTGATTTTATACAATTTCAAAACGTTTATAAGACACTAATAACAACAAGTCGCAACAAGATTTATCGGTGTACAAAAGAATTAGAAAACATCACAGATTTTGCAAATTTTAAAAGTAAAGTACTTGAAATCCATTTAAGTGGACTTCATCAAGGTATAGAGAAGGTTGCAAAATGTTTTAAATTACAGTATTATTACCCCAATTATCTTAAGGAAATCACCAAAATAATAAATGAATGTGAACTGTGTAATCATTGTAAGAACGATCATATTTCTAACAAAATGCCGTTCAAAATTACACCGCCAATTTACAAAATAAGAGAAAAATATGTTATAGATTTTTGGAAATGGAATAATGAATATTATTTAACATGTATCGATTTATACTCTAAGTTTGCTATGATAGAAAAAGTTAAAGCATTGAACTGGTTGGAATCCAAAAAAGCATTGCTAAAAATTTTTAATTGTATGGGTCCTCCAAAAACTTTAAAAGTCGACCAAGACCAAGGTTTAAATAATATAAACATTAAACAATGGTGTAATTCATTAAACATAAAAGTAGAAGTAACCACCGGTAAAACTGGTATAGGTGACATTGAAAGACTACATAAAACTTTAAATGAAAAACTTAGAATAATCAACACTTCAGGTGATAAAGAGCTAAAATATTTAGAAATTGAACAAACACTTTTCACTTATAACCATATAATTGTTCACTCTACTACCAATGAAATTCCATATAAAATTTTTTTTAATAAGGAGTCACCAAAACAAGATCCTCAAATTATTAAAGAAAAAAGAATAAATAATGTAAATAAAAACCGTCAAGAAAAAGATATTGACACAAACTTTGTAAACGCAGAAGTTTCGAGGAAGAGACTAGACAAACTTAGTAATCCATACAAAAAAGTTAGTCTCATTAAAACTGAAGAAGATGGCGAACATCATATTGCAAAATTTAAAAGTCAAAATGTACGGAAATATAAAAACCAATTTAAAAGAAAAAAGAAAACCAACTAAAACTAAATCTAAGAATTGAAAATTGTATCTTATCAATCTTATCATACCTTTTTACTTATTCATTATTACTTAATCATTTTTATGTGCTAAAATACCTTTAAATATTGTAAGAATTCTATTTAAAAACTTTAAATTGTAAACAAAGAAAAATTGCAATGAGGACATTGCATTATTTTAAGATGGGAGGAGTGACATATCCTAATGTCGCATTGGAGACTTTAGTCAGCAAAAGTCTCGAATGCAACATTGCCAACGTGCTTCAATTCAGCACTTTCGCCATTAAAAGCGGTCCCGTACATTAAGCGGCACCATTGGTAAAATTGCGTTTGTCACGACACACTCATTTTTCATCTTTCCAACCCGAAGGTTCAATAAGAAACAAATAACTTAGTTCGTTGCGTTATATATATAAGTGTCGTTTAATAAAACTATTAATTGTTACGGAATGTTAATTAATAAAAAACCAAATAATTATTATAAAAATATTACTTATATCTATGTATGTACCAAAATATTCGCGTCGCTTTGTGTCAATTTCTCTGCAGCTAATAATTCATTTGCTGTCTCTTAATATGTACATGTATATGTATACAATTGTATAACGTGAGGCAAAACGGCAACAATACCTTCTTCAGGCATTCTAATAGCTGTCTTTGTGGAATGTGAAAATTGCGCAAATATTTTGGCTGGAAATAAACATGTCCCTTTGAGACATTCCACACTCCGTAAAAGCTGTAATTTTCTACGTGACAAGGGTCGCCAGGCATTTGCTTGCGCGCTTGATATTGTAATTAAAATCTCTTGAAATTTTCCAACTGAAAGCATCACAGCATTAACTAGTAAGAACACTCTGAATTGATGATACAAGTGGAATTAAATTGTTTAATTTCGAATGTTTTTTGGTTAAGAGTAATTTTTAGTCATAACAGTGTTATTTTCATATCGAATTTGAAAGCTCAAAAGCTCTTAAAGTGAAGAGCAGATAAGGTCTTTAAAATTTAAATGGTTTTCTTTGCTCAAAAAGGAAAAAAAAAGCAAAATAATAAATAAAAATGTTTTTTAACTAAATTATTTAAAAAAAATTAGAGATTTTTTAAAGAATTGCTTTTAATGAAAGCTTGTAGTCTTTTTAAATTTTAACTCTTTGCCAGAAGCTCACTTCTACCTGATAAAGGTCAAACTCAAATGTTCACAAATAAAAATTGCACTCTGGTATTATAAATTCTTCACTTTTATTTACAAGAGAGCTTTGGTGATAAAAGCTTCGAGAGCCTTTTTCATTTCTTAACTATTTGAATTAAGTGTTTGTATTGAATATAAAATATAAAGTATTTTTAGACGAAATTGAGCGCTTCCGAAAAGCTCCACAGAAAGTTCAAAGCTTCTAAGCTTTACATATTCATAAGTTTAGTTGCGATTAGTTGCTTCAGTTATTTGAAACCACAAAGTTACATATATGAACTTCGCAATTTTTTTAACTGGTAGAGCTTTTTTCTACAAGCAAAAACAAACCTTAAAGCTTTATAAGTGTCCATAATTTCAATCGCAGTTAGGCTCTAAAGTTATGTAATCAAAGAAAATAATATGAGCTCCACTATTTTGACGGTAGAAAAGCTCTCTTCGCAAAAAAATCTTAAGAGCTTAAGTGGAAAGATATTTTAAGTAGAATACTATGTAAGTTTGGCATTCAGCTGACAATTGCCTTAAAGCTTTTGAATAAGTAAATATTTTCATATTTATTTAAACAGAAATATGCTTCCCGAAAACCTACGCTGAATAAAACTTCAAAGCTTTTTAAGAGTTATAAAAATATCATATTTATTTATGCCAAAATAAGCTTTTCAAAAAGCTCCACAGGAACTTATTCAAAACTTAGCTCACGCTTAGACCCTTAGGTTATTTGAATAACTAAAGTGAGCTTTTTCACCAAAGAAATTCAAAAATTCCTGTGTAAATTTATCAGAAATATAATATTAATTATAGAAAGTATTAACTTACATTTAAATCTTTTACAAAAATTGCTTACGGGAATTTCTTAAAAGCTTTCTAGCTCTACAGTTGTACAGTTTTGTCCCATTTTTGGTTAAATGGCTGAGTTTTTCTTGATGAATAGATCAAACACTTAAGTTCGAACCTTACAAGCTTAAAAGCTCTATAAGTTAATAAGTTTGATCGTGTTTATAAAATAGATTTTTGTTTTATAATTAGCTGAAAAACTAAAGCTCAAAGCTTCATTTAAAATTAACATGCAAAGGTTACGGGTATAAAGCTTTAAAGCTCAATATAAAAGCTTCGTTTAAATTTGACAACTAAAGCTTATGGGAATGAAGCTTTTAAGCTTTCTATAGTTTTTTGTTTTTAGTTTTTATAACGGTTGTGTATTTTAAAAACTGATCGAAAGTTAAGTTTTCAGTATTAAAGTCTACATAAAGTTTTTAAAAATATTTTAACACAAAATGTCTTCTCAAATAAATTCAACCAGACACTAAATGTCTTCTCGTGTATTTATAATTTTGTAAAAGCTCCCTAGGAGAGCAGGACCAGACTACTCTGAAATTCTCGCACTCTTTGATTTCCATCCAAAATACTTGAATTACCAGGTCAGTAAGC
The DNA here is from genome assembly GCA_027475135.1 of Bactrocera correcta. Lineage (NCBI taxonomy): Eukaryota > Metazoa > Arthropoda > Insecta > Diptera > Tephritidae > Bactrocera > Bactrocera correcta. Next base: position 40,643,685 of record CM050327.1, read on the forward strand.
CTGGCTGTTGCTTCTTCACTCGCATGCCTTTATGGGAGGGAAGGACTTACTAGAGGAGAGCTGCAGTGTGCTTTTTGCGGAAGGATCAAAAGTTGCGGGAATCATTCTCAGCTCCATGGAGATGCCTGCCATAAAGGTAGCAGTAGATCTAATAATCCGTGGCACAGCCTCCTTCGGAGTGGTGGCTATCCATTCTGATAATAGGGCAGCAATATTAGCCTTGAGTTTACTGACTGTGCGCCCAAAACTAGTGAATGGTATAGACTATCCATTTTCATATAACCTTTAAGTTGGACAGAATATGCTTTGCCACATAATTCTTAACCAAATAATTCTAACCTAAATTCTGTTTCTGTCTATTCTGTTTCACAAGACCTCTCGAATACCAGTTTCATGAATATATGTGATAATATTCCCTCAAAAACTAAGACGTGGCATGTCGAAACCACGTACTTCCTTTTTCAATTCAACCGCCTAAAGGTATGCTTCTAATTTAACAACGCAACGTTTCAGCGAAAACCTGAATGGCCTACCACACTTAAAGTGAAACAAATTTCCACACAAATTAAGCCAACCCATAACACCGTCAACACCGCGGCATTTAATCATAATAAATTTTCACTCGAACAAAAGCTTGATGGCTATAAAAAAAAAATATAACAAAACTAACAACAATAGTTGTAAAACGAAATGCCGGAAATAGGTTCCTGTATCCGCATCCGCTTTGCGTTAGGGTTATGTGACCGCGCACTGCCCTTACTTATCTAATAAAGGGTACAACTGAAACGTGCAGATTCGAGCTTGTTGCGGCGCTCAAATCGCAGCTCGTAAAAATGGCGGTCGGAACAATGAAAATAAAAAGCAGCAAAAATAAATAAATATAGCTAGATATACAGCGCAGCAGATATGTATATCCTTCAAAATATATACGTTCAACTGTGATGTGCGCTTATAAATTTATATATTTTTGTAACATTTTGTTGTTGTTTGTTTCACCTTTCAGTGGCGGTAATAAATTTAACCCTGACACGGCGTGCACCTGGTCTGCTGCCCCGCACGCTCGGCTGCCCGCCTGAGTTCATGCATCGGCGCTTATGTGTGTGTGTGGCGCCCACCTGGGTGGCGGAATTTTCGTTTTACTGCCCTTCAGCTACTCTCCGCTCGCAGGTGGAGTGTCTGCACTTTACGGCTTGGCTTGCTTTGCCAAATTGTACCGCCACATTTACGCTTGCCAGCACATTGCGCTTGCCTAGCGCGTATTTTTCACTTTTTCGCTATTTATTTGGCAAGTGCGAATTGCTGTTTTTGTTCGCGCCACTTTCAGCTATTCCATTAAAATTATTTATTTGATTTCATTTGGCGTTTGTGTGTGTGAGAGATCTTTCTCATTTATTTACTACTGATAATAGACTACTTTTAGGCGTCAAGAGTGCAGTGTGCATTAACACGAATGTGCGGGTGTGTATGTACATCTTTATGCAAAAAAAAGTGTTCGAAACTTTGTGTGTATACGAGTATTTGGACTGCATGGAAATATTATATCTGCTGAGGTCACAGGTTGCTTGAGAGTGTACAAAAAGAGTATTCTAGCTAAAAGTAATTTGTATTTCGTTTCTATTTTTTTTTTCTTAAGAAAATTTTGTAAGTAAATACATCTGACAACATTTTCACGTTTTATAGGACAGCTATATTCCGAGATTTCTACTATGTATTTGGTAATAATTTTGGGAAGGTATCTTGTCATATGAAAAAATATAACATTCCATATAAGGACTGGATTTTTATCGATCAGTTTGTATGACAGCTATATGTTAAAGTGGTCCGATCTGAACTATTTCTTCGGAAATTATGACAATACTTTTAGTAATAATCTGTGTCAAATTTTGTGAAAATATATTGCGAAATAAAAAAGTTTTCTATACAAAGACTTGCGTTCGATCGATCAGTTTGTATTGCAGCTATATGTTATAGTTGTCCGATCTGAACCATTTCTTTGGAGATTATACTGTCGCTTTGAGCAATTATCCATGCCAAATTTAAAGAAGATATATTGACAAATAAAAAAGTTTTCCATACAAGGACTTGATTTTTATCGATCAGTTTGTATGAGAGCTATACGTTAGGGTAATCCGATATGAACAATTTCTTCAGAAATTGTGGCGATGCTTTGATTAGTAATCTGTGTCAAATTTCGTGCAGATATATTAACAAATAAAAAAGTTTTCCATACAAGGACTTATACTTGGTCGATCAGTTTGTATGACAGCTATATGCTATAGTTGTCCGATCTGAACAATTTCTCTGTAAGTTGTAACGCTGTCTTGGATAATAATCTGTGTTAAATTTTGTTAAGATATTTTGTCATATAAAAAGTTTTTCATACAAGGGTTGAATTCGATCGATCAATTTGTATGGCGACTATATGTTATAGATTTCCGATATCGGCGATTTCGAAGAGTTTGCAGCTCTTTGACAATAAAAGGACGTGTGCAAAATTACAGGTCGATATTTCTAAAATTGAGGGCCTAGATCACATATATACAGAGGGATAGACAGGCGGACCTGGATACATGGATTCAGCTGATCCTTTATGTGTATTTTATAGTATCCTAGACGTTTCCTTTAGTTCGTTGGTGGACCTTGAACTTATATGAACTTATGGTACACAATCGCTTATACCATACCGTGTTTTTGAATTAAATATTTCTTGAGATCCTCTGATATCTTGAGCTCTGAACATCTAACTTAAACAATAAAACAACAGCAACTGTCGTATCATAATATTTAAGAATTATTATTGCAAAAATTCCTCTCGAAAACTGTCAGCTTTCAACTCAGTTTTCTTAACAATAAAGTGCGCAACTTAAAACATCGTTGAAGAAAAAATTTGGCAATAAATGGAAGCTTTTATAAATTTTTATCGAAAATATAGTTATCAAATTCTTCAATTCTTTTACTTATTCAAATATAAACATGCAAAAATATGAAGTCATGAAAAAGTCAAAGAAACAAATAATAGTGAGTCATGTAATTTGCGCACCGCGCACTCTTAGTTCACCAAGCGGTATTTAATGGCACGCAGTATGGGATATTTATCGCCAGTGCAGGAACCACGGAAGTCATCGAAAGACAAATCAAACAGAGCCACGCCACCCAAATTGAATTGACGCACATAGCCGGCCTTCTCAGCCGCGGTGTCGGGATCTTCATAGCCCACCCACAAGCCGTGACCGCTGCTCTTCTCGTCCGAGCGGTAGGCATAATTGCCTGTGCGACGTGTTGGATCGCCGACCTTGGTCAATGCCAGATTGGCGCCTTTGCCGTAGGCATTGTTGGTGTTCGGCAGCAGAGCGCACACTTCGGGCCAGCTGTAGAGACCCTTGATTTGTGTGTTTGGTCCAGCGGGTGCTTCATTCTCAACCTTAGCGACTGGTGGTACGCCAGTCTCGCCAGAATCGTCGGTCAACTTCCAAACGCGGCCATATGTTGGCACGCCCACATTCAATTTGGAGGCGGGGCAATTGTTACGCAACCAATATTGAGCTTGATAGTGTACATTGAATTGGGGATTGCGTTCGGGTAGATCGAATAATGGCGCAGGCAGATCGGCAACTTCGGGATTGCGTTCGGGTGTGTAGAAGTCAAAGGCGCCCAAGTTTACAAAGTCCAGATAGTTAACAATAGCAGGCACATCATAGAACACTATACGTGGAATAGAAAAATGTTTATAAAAATTTTCAAAAATCTGTAAATAAAACAAACTTACGCGACGAGTTCACATTGGGCAGCACAGTGGTCGAGAGCAACAGACTGTCCGGACGGAATTCGTTTTTGACATCACGCAACAAAGCGGTGAACTGTTCCTTATGTTCCTCAGACTTTTCGTCAACAATGTGATCGCCCGAGAATACCTTCTTGAAACCTTTCCACAAGCTACCTATACCGCTGTGCACCTTCTTTGGTTTGTTCTTGGGGAACTGCCAGGCTACATCGAGTCCATCGAAACCATAGGTCTTCACCAAAGCGTAGACGGTGTTAATGAAACGCGCACGTCCTGCTGGGTTCTCCAACAATTCGAGATATTTGTTTGGCAAGTCTTTGGCATCTTCGCCGGTCTCAATATCCTTATCACCACCCAAACCAAGCAACACCTTCAAGGTTGGGTATTTGCGCTTTAGACGTGTAACAGTGCGGTATAGACCTTTACCCAAATCCAAGTCCAAGTTTTGATTAAGTGAGACGGCTTTGTGCGAGTCGCGTTCAATGCCTGCCCAACCGTAGACAAGGTAGTCGCAGAACTGCAGCGCCGGTTCAAGATCGTCAATTATAAGTTTACCGAGACCTGAAAGAGAAGAAGTGGAATAGAGATAAACATTTTTAAGTAAAGCTGATTGTTATTAGTCAAACAGTTAGTAGGGAATAATAATATGTATTAAGTCGCTCCTTAACAATATTTGATATATTTTTAGTTTTCCATGAACCATTTTCAAGTTTTTGAAAAGCATATTTAAGTTGGTTTTTAGGTTAGGTTAGGTTGTATACAGGTTTACGTCGTGCAGGACGTCAACGAATTTTGCTAAGTCTAATAGAGACTTGATATCTTATTCTGATACTTCAACCTGTCCCTTGAACTGCGAAGCTCTTAGATATCTGGCCCAAGTTATAGATAAGGCCAGACATAAGCAGCGGTGGTGTTCCAACGTCTCTCATGCCTACTTCCCCGCACTTTTTATCATTTTAATAAAGCTGATACGGCCACCATACCAGTAAGTTGTGACCTATGAATTGGCCAACAACCGTCCTTAAGTCTTTTCAAGACCGTGTGAGTAGTGTTTCAGCTTTCGTGCATATGATCTTGGTGTTTCTGTATGCCCCTAAGACGTTGCATCATACCTTGATCCATTAGTCAGGCCTTTTGAAAATGTCAAGTATCATTTTTAACAATTTGCGTACTTTTTTAACTAGTTCGGTAGCCAAGCGGTTGGGACTTATGGCAATCTCCTCAGCTATTTAGTTTCTTGAAATTAGTTTCTGGCCTGGAACCCAGTATATATGCAGCCGCTTTCCGGCAGCCACTATATCTACCTATCCTTGCTTCTAAGGACATTCTCTGGCATAATGCCTTAAGTTAATTGCCGCCTAGCTATTGACGTATAGATGGAGGAACTAATTACAAATATGAACTTCTGCTCATTATAAGACATCCAGTGGTGTGTAGTACTGGCAATCAGCGAAAAGCAAAGCGAAGTAGAGAAAATTGACGGCGAGATTTGTCATTAAATGTTGATAAGGCTAATAGTTTTATATCGGCAGAACCAGCACATAAAGAAAAGAGTAGAGTTGCCAAGAATTGTGATTTTGAGAGCTATTGCTTTTTAGGAGGATGATTGACAGATTGCGGATAGTTTCGATATGAGTGTGAAAATATGAAAAGAAACAATTCATAGTTTGGAATATTTTTTTGAGCAAATTCGTTTATGTCAATAACACTACTTTCAAAGTTTTTGCTTAAATAAAAACTCTACAATGAGTTCATCGAAGTAAAATCGGTGTTTTAAATAGGTAGAAGTCTTCGCTTACTTGCGCTAGGTATGCCGTCTGAGATATCTGAGCTCCAAACCCGGAACTATATAATGTCATTATAGAAATTGATGATTTTGCGAGTCTAAGAGGCAGAAATTAAACTCAAAACTCTTTATTTTTAAACAACTATTGTCGTGTAGTGAATATCTTTAACAACTTAAAGCAACTCAGTTACCAATTTTGATACCTGTAAGACGATGATTCAGTTTTATCAAAATCACAAACCAACGAGTGCTATAAAGCCATCAAAGACGGTTGAGAAATCGTTGAAGACATTCCTTGCTCTGGACGACTTTGGACCTCTTCAACTGATGGAAATATAAAAAAAGTTAAGGATATGATGCTTAAAAATTTTCTGTCAAGTGTTCGAGAGATGACAAGAGAGCTCGACATCTCTCGCGTGCTTTTTTGAATGATTTTGGTGAATGTTTTGGGTACGAAAAGCGTTCTTGCTTGACCAGTCTCGATAAGGTCGAATGTTTTTCAAAAAGAGTACCGAAACAGGTCTCTTGATCATGCTAATTCCGATCTCATTTTAATGGAAACCATTATAATTGCAGAGGAGACATGGGTTTATGAGTTTTACATGCAAACAAGTCAACAATCATCGGAGTGGAGCACGATTTCAGTCGATAGAAGATATACATAATATAATCCCATCTCAAAAAGTGCTTATGAAAAGTGTTTCGAGAACTGGAAAATCCATTTGCTGGGGATTACTTTAAAGGCGACAAAATAAATATTAACGAATAATAAAATATTTTAAGTTGTATTTAAATTTGCTGGTACCTTTTTGTTTAATTTTTTATTCCTTTTTATTTTAAATGTGTTTTCGATTGAAAATTGTCAAACAGCTGGCAACTTTTCGATGTGTATATCGTTCTTTGTTTGCTACAATTTCACATGGTATTATAGTTTTTTTTAACTATATTTATATATTCTTATAATTTCCCTTTCGAGTTCAATGTTTTACTTGAATTTATTCTAAGTTTCTACACTATGTAGTTTTTATTCTGGTATAATTCAATTAAAACTTCATGGAAATATGCAATTCTTAGAAACTCTTCATTCCTCAGCTTAGCTCCTCCTCACACTCTTATCTTCCAGCCGGGTCAACAAGTCAACACAGCGCTTCTGCTATTTATGATAATTACTATTTACTATATTTCCAGTTTTTCCACATAAGAACACACACACAAGCGACCGGTGCTTTTTCTCGCTTAACGGAAATTAAGCACAAATGATTGTTAAATACAGAATTTACACTTAACACACAGCTAAATAAGTTTCAGTTGACTTTTTGTGGTTTTCACTTAATTGAAACCACATACTTCAATTCCATAAACACTTCACCTCTCCTAAGCAGCACTTCTAAGTCAATTTTCTATTACGCAACAATCACCGTTTCTAATAAAAAATCTGTTTATACAAGCCCATTACTCACCCTCCTTAACGAAACTCGACGAATCGTAGTAGCAGACCATATGTTTCTTGGGTCCAGCCGGTACCGGACTACCCACTTTGTTGGCCAAAGTGGCGGCAATGAAAAGTGAAAATACCAAAAGGATTTTCATGTTCAAAGCCCTACACAAAACACTAACAATGTATCGAGAAAAAATAAAACAACAAGCAAATACACGCACACAGAATCTCAAATGAGTTGTGAGTTGAAGCCGCTTTCAGTTGCGATCTTCACTAAGCTTCGTCCAAACAGAAACTGATCGTGCAAAGCGCTGAGCGCAGGCTGGAAGGCCAGTTGAAATTGAAAACGGAATGACAAATTGCCAGCGATAATGAAAAAAACAAAAACATTTATGTAGTTATATACCAACTAAAGCAACAACAATATAGAATATAACAACAACACATAACATATGTGTGACCGGTAGTTTGTAGATCGAAAAGTCTCGGGCTGGAGCATGATCGTCAGCACAGATTCGCAGCTATTGTTGTTATTATTGGCGCCGATGATGGTCTTACATATAGAGAGATATAACTATGTATTTAAATACTATATTGTTTGTGTTTTCACATTTTGCTGTGTGGTGAAGTATTTAAGTATGTAAATTTTTGTCAAAATTCCACGTATGAGCTTATTATTAATGTATATTTTTTTGCTTTTTCTGTTTTTATTGTCATTTCTTATACTTTTTCTACATTACCCATTTTTTGTTTGTGATTTTCATATTATGTTTTATACTTAATATTCCACTTTTGAAGTTTCGCTTATCATCTTTAAGTTTGGCCCGTCAGTCATCTTTGTTTGCCCCATCAATTAGCGAAATGTTGGGAGCGTCACGGCTGTCCAATTGTTTGTGCGAATATCGGCCGCTTAATATCGAAAAATGTTTATATGTTAAAATCGCCAGTGTAACCCTAGCAAATATTTACTTTGTTCGAGGCTTTGAGATTATTAAAAATGTAGGTTTGTTAGTGCGTAATCAAAAATACGCTTTTAACAGTTTTCATTCCACATCGGTTTGGCAAGTTGGTTACCAAGTTTAAATTTACTAGACTAAAAGGCTTTCCTTCTGTTTTACAATGTTCAAATCTTAAATGAAGAATTATGATTCAAACCTCATAAACATATTAAATTTTTCTCTAAAGAAACATTGAGAGTTTCAAAGAAAAAGAAAAAGGCGTGGATGCAGATATTTAACTAAAGTGGGTTTGTAGGGTTGCCAAGCGTACACTTGTTATAAAAAATTAAACTTATAAAGAAAAAGACTGCACTTTGTAAATGTGAAACAACCAAAGAGTTACATCTTCATGGAATTGCTTATAAAATTTATATTAGGGTGGTAACACCGTATACTTTTTTTTCCCTTCGCGCTCTGAAAAATATGTTCTTTGACACCTCAACGAAAATCTCTCCAAATATGTGCTCTTATTGCAAAGAGAAGGTCCTATGCCTTTACAGTTTTCAATTTTTTTCTTATTATCCGATAGAAAAATGTATACCTCGCCTTCAACTACTTAAAAAAATATCTCATTTCAAAGATTTTGTAGGAATATAAATGCTCTACAAAAAGATCTCTTACGACTTCCTTGTAAACTTATGTCGTGGACCTACTTGTCAAAGGAACAAGCGAAAGAGTTTCGTTTTTCTTTTTGACCCACCCTAATATATATTTCATAACTTTGACAAATATTTAGAAACGTGTGAAATCATTTTTATATATGCATTTGTGTTAGATATTAAGGGGGAAAAAGGGATACCAAGCGAAAAAAATTTAAATTTTTCACCCACCCTAATTTGCATTTCACAACTTTGAGAAATATTTATAATGGAATCGTTTTCTACATATATGCACAAGTATTAATTTGTTTTGGATATTAGCAAAAACACATTTTATTTTTCGAACCGGTTTTCCGAACTTTTTCGAAAATTTCGACTAGATACGTCTTAACTACATATGTACATCCAACGTACCTTAATTACTACCAACTGAACAACAATTTGTGTGAAAATGATGACTTCTCTTATTTTATGGTCTTTCGTGATGTTTTGAAAATTTTACATCAAAATGTTCATCGAAAAATTTTGAATTTCCGGTTTTTTTGTTTGACCCACCCTAATATATATTTCACAACTTTTACAACTATTTTGGTATATTTGCAATCATTTTTTATATAATTATTTGTGTTGGATATTAGAAAAACTTTTAGTTTTCAAACCGTCTTTCCGAACTTTTTCGAAAATTTCAACATCACCTTAACTACATCCAGCTGGACTAAAATTTGTGTGAAAATGATGGCTCCTCCTATTTTATGGTCTTTTGCAAGATTTTGGAAATTTTACTGCAAAACTTCCTCCCTAATGTACGCGCACATAATATACATAAACTACTAGAATACGCGCTATAGTTTTTCTTTTCATAATTTTCTATGTGGTCACCATTGTTTTATATTAAAGAATAATAAGTTTAGTTAGCTTTAGTACCACCCTAATGTGTATATTAGGGTGATTCAAAAAAAAATTTTTTTTCGTTTGGTACTCGGAAAAATAAGTTCCTAGACACTTACATACAGTTTTCTATTTTTTCTTATTATCAGATAGAAAAATTTATATCTCGCTTCCAACTACTTGAAAAAATATCTTGTTCCTTAGATTTTGTAGGAAATTGAATGCCCTAAACAAAGGTCTACTATGATTTTTTCGTAAACCCAACCGTTTAAAAGATATTAATAGTTAAAGTTTGATTATTTTTGGGAAAATTTTTATTTCTTATGAATTTTATAACTCAATGAAAAAAGTTATTATGAATGATGAAACTCATAGGTTTTTGGATAGGTCTAGGAACCTATTTTTAAGAGTACCAAACAAAAAAATTTTTTTTTTGAATCACCCTAGTGTATATATCAATTTATATATACAAAACACAACTTTAAATTTGATTAAAAATTAATGGGTTTGTAAGGGAAGTTATTTGGTAAACATTTTAAAGATTTTATTAAAATATCGGAAAATATTGCCATAGGGTTACCATCTATCTTCAAAATGTCATATTATATGTACATACATACATATGTATATAGATATATAGATTGTTTGAGTAAACTGTGAATCTTGTCTAACCAAGAACAGGAAATATGTTATATGTATACACTTCCATCTCCCTTCTTTAGAAGTCTGTGATTTTTGTCCTATATCTATGATAATTTCTAAGTATTAATAAACATCAAATCAAGCAGTGTAGCGATCTATCAAATAAACATTTTATAAAATAATAATTTTGATAAAAATTTAAAAAAATAATGTTTTAAATCAATTTCCTAAACATTTGGCATTCTCAAAAAATTTCGACGGGATTTAAAAATATTTTAGAGTCATTTTGGTTGGATCTATGTATAAATTTCACTTTCATAGATTTTTTTTGTTTTTGTAAAAATATCGGTATTGGATAATTTGGATTAAACTTTACATATATATGTATATATATATACATATATTTCATGTTCCTTTCTTTTACAAACTATTTAAAGAAATCATCTTAAACAACCTCACAAATTGATACAGGAAGTGATAATTTGCATATTTACTAGTTTTCATTTGACAAATTGTCACTAGAGTGAGCATTTAAATATTTACATGCTTAATTAGGCAAATGAAAACGAATTTCAGTATGTATATACTCATATTTTGCTCATATTCTTAAATTTTTCTAAACAAAGTAACTTAAGCTGTAGCATTATTTACGATTCCTCTACTCCTAAGTCTTGCCACTTGCTACTATAATTATCTTCATGTCACTTGTGAGCTCATATGTTGGCATATATATGTATACATAAAATATCAATTATATATATATGCATATAAATATATACATACATATATATATGCACTTCTATATAGATTTAAATATATAGAGCACACTGTCTGCCTCTTCGCATCTGCGCCTCTTCGTGCTGATAAAGTCATATCGCCAACGTCGCAGAGTGTCAACATTTATTATTTGACCCCAACGACTGATTAACTAAGCAAGATGTGTTTATTCTAAATGTAAATCACTGTGTGCATACATATGTATGCTTGCCTACCCGATAATAAATTTAACAGCCGTCATTTAAGCGGATAGTTCCGAGAAGAAGTAGTGAGCAGCAACTATTACCAGCTTCACAAGTAAAAACGATTTCTTTTAAGAACCTGATTTATTTTATGAATAATTATTTTGGCGATTGTACCGTTGCCTTTCGTAAAGATAACTCAGCAAATAAAAAAGTTTTCAAACGAGACTTTGATTTTGATTTTTCAGTTTGTATGGCAGCTACACGATATAGCGGACCGATCTGAACAGTTTTTTCAAACCTTACGCTGTTGCCTTGGACAATAACCTTTTTCAAATTTGTCGAAGATATTTTGTCAAATAAAAAAGTTTTCCTTATAAGGCCTCGATTTTGTTCGTTCAGTTTGTAGGGCAGTTGTATGCTCTAGTAGATCGATATTAGCAGCTTCGAGAACTGAGCAACTTCTTGGGTAGTACAAAACGTGTGCCAAACCTCAGACCTATATAGTGCTGAGAGTCTGGTTTGCGCGTACGAACATGACTAAATTGAATCTATTGAAAAATTATCAAATTTTTTGTAAACTTTGCACTTCTGATCAGCTCTTAAACGTCAGTCTGAGATTTTAGTTATATTTGTCGTAGTAAAGCTCTTTATATCAAAAAAAAATATTTAAAAAAGTTGAATTGTTGTGCTTCCCGTTTAGTGGGGAATATTTTTCATTGAGCCTTTAACAATCCCTTTACATACATAACCATATTGCAATAGTTTATTTATCTCAACAATTTAGTGTATTAAAATTCTGCAAACAGACGGCAACACTGCTAAAAATCATTTTTCGTTCTAACTGCTGTATAAAAAATTTATACCTTTTGCAATATTTCATTTATGTTATAATTTTTTTTTTTTTTTTGGGGTTTTGAAAAGATGGCAGCCCTAACAAATTTTTTTTTGAATGAACTTACAATTGTTTTGGAAAAAAATTTAATAAGGTGGCAACACTCCTAAAAAAATATTTGTTTAACTGTAAATTTTTTGGAACTTTTACGATTGTTTATTGAATTTACAAATTTTTTCGAAAAAAAATTTAAACAGGTGGCAACCCTTGTAAATATATTTTCTTAACTGCGAGCTTCTTTTTGATACTTATACAATTGTTTGGTTGAACTTTTGTCTTGAAAAAAAATTTAACAGGTGGCAACCTTGAAATTTTGTTTTCCTCAAACTACTCATATCATATTCAATCTTCAAAGTAAACACTAATATTAATTTACATATATTTTGGTCGAGCAATATGAGCCATGTTATAAAGAATCGGTTCTGTTTACTAACACTACGAGTGCTGTACGTTAGCAACCGTAGCAATATTTTATGGGTTTCTAAGACCTTGTGGATTTTCTAGAATTTTGCATCATTAAGGCTTTAACTCAGAATTCCAGAAAATCGATGAGGTCTTGGTTAAGATAAGAAATTCTGAGAAACAGATATTAATCTGTTAAAGCCTTAATGGTTCAGAATTCCAGAAGATCGACAAGGTTTTTGGAATTTCTTCAAAATTTTTTTTGCTTCGCTTTTTTGTTGCTCAGTTACTTTTTTTTTAGAAATAAACGGAACAATTAAACAGAAGATAAATAGAGCCTACCCAAAAGTTATGGACAAACAAAGAATTAATTTCAAAATAAATATTTTTTAAAGAAGCTTGAGTTAATTATTTCTTCGAAGTTTTAAAAATGTACATCGAAGAAAATACTACACATATGTATACTTCAATATTGATGAAATTTAAATCAAGTTTTGAAAATGAAAAAAAAAAAATCACTCAAGAATGAAAAATTAGTGAAGAGAAGATTAATCTTAGGTTGTTGACAAGTAATAAACAGTTAAAAGGGTCTCAATTGATTTTTGATATATTTGTATACAGACTTTAATGACTTACATATATGTATTAAAGTCTGTATGCAAATATATCAAAAATTAATTAAGTAACGCCGCCTTTTCGCTCATATCTCGGGAACGGTTCGTCCTACGGCCATGATCACATTTCGGTAGCAAATGACGTGACAAATAACTATTGTTTTATACATTTTGCCATGAGTTGCGTATTTAAGGCGCTAGGTAGACAAATTCACGATTTTAGGCGAATTTCCGAAATTTCAAGGCCGGAGTTGGGGTTGAAGATGCAATCCGATCTCAAAACAAAAAGTTGCATTGGAATCAGGAAGTACTAAGGCAACTTTCTCGCACTATTAGAAATCCCGAATCGAAAAAAGTCCGGAATCGACCCACCCTACTATATATATATATTTCAAAAATTGTTAGCATTTGAGTGCCTCTCAGTTTTTAGCATTTGACTCAATACTCACTAACTACAATAAATCACTATTATGTTACATAAATATGTACATATATTCATTTCTATCATTCAAACATTTCAGCATGCGCACAATAACAACAACAATATATTACCTAAATGTATACCTATTTAGCTTATAGCTGGAGAAATACCTATCAGGCTACCTCCAATCAATATTTGCCTAACCTTTTTGTCATTACTCGGTACATACTCGAATAAATTACATACATATAAATATGTGCTCGTGTGTATGTATGTATAAATAATGCGCCGAGTTATTTATGATTGCCATTGTAGTTTTATTGTTATTGGTGTTATATTTACCCACACACATATGCAAACAGTTATGTAGTTCTGTGGCTGCTTACACAAATAAATAGTTATGCATATCACATTGATGTATTGTGTGCTAAATGTTTGTTTAGGACAAACATAATAGACAATCAGTCAATACGAAACAATCGAATTGTGTTTGCCAATATTTAGGGTATTTACAGTATTTTTTTGATTGGTATTTTGACTATTTTGCTATAAACGAAGTTTAAATAAATGTTATTGAAGAGTCTCACGGTAGTAAGGTTGTGAAACATTCGACTTGTATGGGATTTAACACTAATTTCTTCCATTAGATTAGGTTAAACAAATTTTTTCCGAATTTTTCGATGACATCTATCAGAGATATGGCAGGGTGAAAGAGATGCGTTTTTTCAATGGCGGACACAATTTTTCATGTTTGGATCATCTGAAGCACAAAAACCCAATTTATTCTTAAAAAAAAAGTATGGTTATCGTCCCTACTAGAATCATGAAAAAATGTTGATAAATAAAATTTTTTTTTAAGTTTTTCCCTATGCTTTTTACCAAAAATTTTGTCATAACATTGTCAATAAATTAAAAAAAATTATGAATCTAGTAGGGACGATAGCCAGGCGTTTTGTAAACGTTTAAAAAAAAATTAAGCAAACCCGTTGAGAAGTTCGACCGGAATCGTGTACGTCAGTTTAAAAAAAGTGTGTTTTGAGAGAAAGTAAAGTTTGTGTTATAAGTTAAGTTAGTGTTATTATTTTTGGGCCTTTTTCGAAACCTTCCAATGGTAAAGTGGGTTTCTGCATTAATTCTAATGGTGTAAGGGAACAGAAAATGCAAAAAATAAAATTTTTAAGATTACCTTACTGACCCCTTAATTTATTTCAATGGCAGTTAGTTCATGACTTTACTCTAAGAAGGTTCTGGATAATCGTTTAAACAAAAACAAATCTCAGCTCTTGAGCTCGGTACCAAGTCTATGTTTCAGCATGGCCTCTATTTTAGCTGTGGTCTACTCTAGGAAAATCAGACTGTAAAATGGTTGGAACAAAGTGTGTAGTGCCCCATAAATCGTGAGTCCTAAACTAGTAGGGAAGTGATCACATCCTTTTAACTGGAATAACTTTAGTCAGATAGGCCTTTAAAATTAACTTTGAATAATGATTAACTAACCTTAAAGGTACATATTCTTCTCAGATGTCATTATACTGCGCTTACAATGAGAGAGAGAGGGAGTGAGAAAGAGAGAGCGACAGAGTGAAGTAGAGAGAAAGTGAGATAGAGCTGCCACTACCAAAATACATTTGGATCTGCGCTCTATACCGCTTTTATCCATTGTCGAACATGTTTCAACCTATATTCCTGCCAGGAGAAAGCTTTTTTAAACCCCATTTGGATTTATCCTACAACTTGTAATTTTCCACCATACTTTTTTGTCTAGGTAAATGTTATACATATGTAGTGTTCCAATCTGAGCAATTTGTTCGGATATTATAGCAACTTGGACAATAAACTATACCAAATTTGGTGAAGCACTCTCTCCTGTCAGACGTAATAAACTTGATATACCTTGTTTATGGCATAATGTGTGTGTATATATCTTTCTTGTCGTGAACGTATATTTTTCCTTCATAAGTCTTCCCCTCTCTTCTTCGCCACAAAACAATATTACCAAATCACTACAACTTCTCTTGAATATTCCACACACATCGCAAGCCATTTAGAAGCAGATAGCGACAACTATTACAATAGCAATAAAGCAGCAATAAACAACAACAAAAATTGCCAAAATCGATAACGAACAACCCTCTGACAGACGCAATTGGCATAAATGAGCAAGGAGCTCAGTGCAATGACCTTTCAAAGCACTGAATCTTAAACAGTAGGGTGTGCGAACAAAAAAATAAACTTTATTTGATTTTTTCTTACTTTTAATGCTTTTAAATATTTTTTTTCCTTTGATAAATTTATGAATTAAAAAGAATCACTCAGAACTTCTTTTTTAGAATATTATATGCTCTAAAATAAAAAAATGTCCTAAAAGATTCAAAAGTTCTGGTATTTTCAATGAAATATGGCACGCCTTACAGGGATATTTTTTCTGAGTATACTTTATAGAGGTTAATTTTAAACAATAAATACGTTAAGTTCATGTTTTGGCTCACCCTAATATTATAAATATGTAGAGACGCATATACTGTTGTGACAAGAAAAGTTCACAGTTGGGGGCACAACAAGTTCCAGAAAGTTAAAATATTTGTATGCATGTTTAATATTACATATAAACATACATATGTACATATGCACCTGCAACACGAGACACAGCATCCTTTTACTTTATCTCACAAACATCCTTATATCCATTCCAAATTCGCAATTTCCTCAAATCGAATATCTACAATTTCTACCATAAATTGTTATTGCACTTCAATTGGAAATGCTCGAATATCCTTCACCATACTCCCTCTCAAACATATACTATGTGTGTGTGTGTTTATATGTATGCAACTCTTTTTATATGAGTTTGAGTGCCCGCTCCACTTAATGAAATATCAAAGTGGAATTGCTTATTGGCGGTAAAGTGAAAATTTGGGTTAAAATTCCCAAGTGGCCTCGAATGCAGCCACATAAAATGAATTTTTATTCTCAATTTTCGTTTTTCATTCACTTCGAGTTTTTCCAATTCACTCTATGTTTATAAACTCGCGGCATTTTAAGTGGCTCTACCGCCAGCCAGCAGCCGCTATGCGCATATAGAGGTTACTGTGCAAGTATGCAGTCGTCCATTAAAAAATTTCACTCTCCTTGAATGGCGAAATGTGAATTGGGTTTGAATTTGACGCTAATTAAAGTGAATGTGAAGAAAAAAAATTAAATGAGCGGAACGGTGAAAAGCTCAAGTTGTTTTGGAGGAAAAAAATCTGAAAGTGATTCATAATTTTTTTCTTTCTAGAAATCCATTTTTTCATCCAAACACGAAACCAAATAAAGGGAGATACATTTCGATTTTTTTTTTAGGAAAAAAACACAAAAACTTCAAATTTAATCAGATTTATTTATTATCGTTCGAAAGAACATTCTATTTTTTTCTATTTATTGAAAATTATCGCTTTCAAATGTTGGCCATATCTCTGGCTTAGATGGTTCCTCCATTGAGTCCAATTTTCGAAGACTCGTTTGAGCATTTTACTGCTAACTGGCGATTGACACGTGTGATATTTTGTTCCAAGGCCCGACTCGAAACGGGATTGTCCGCATGGACTTTAGACTTTACGTATCCCCACAGAAAAAAACCTAACGGTATGATATCACACGATCTTGGTGACCAATCGACCGGACCAAAATGTGAAATTATCTACTCACCGAAGTGTACTCTCAACAAATCCATTGATTGATGCGAAGTGGAGGAAGTGGCGCCGTCTTGTTGTCTTGTTGAAACCAATTATCACCGAGATTACGAGCTTCGATTTCAGGTATCAAATATTCGGTTATCATAGCAGCCGGTATTGAATGAATATGGACCGATAATTCCACGGGCCACAAGCCACACCAAACTGTTCCTTTTCTGATTAAATGGCAGCTGTTGAATCTTTTCAGGTTGCTCTTCGTGCCAAATGCGACAATATAGCTTGTTTACATACCCATTGAGCCAGAAATGGGGCTCATTGCTGAAAAAAATTTGGCTCGAAAACAACGGACTTTCTTGGAACTTTTCAAGAGCCCATACTCACTATGGAAGATCGATCGGCTTCAGTTCTTGCACAAACTATATTTTTTACGGTTTCAATTTAAGACCAGGATGTAAAATGAGCCGAGTTGTTCTGTACGTCAGTCCGAGTTGTTGCGAATGGCGCCGAATCAACTTTCCTGTTCGGACTACGGAGACTTAACGGTCGAAGGACCGGTGTTTTGCCATCTCTTATCTCCATAGACCTTGAAACAAGTTAATTTCTCTATTCTATTGATTTCAAGAATTACCATATTGCTCTCATGATAACGTTATATTGCTTTCAATAACCACCATACCTATGATTGTCTACCTCCATTGCTGTAATAATACTTCTTCAATTTCTGTCCATTTAAGAAAACTGCGTATTTAATTTATGTCTTATTTTTCAGCCATTTTGAATTGGGCAAGGCTCTCATCAACCAGTAGCCTTGAACCCACATGATCTTTTACAATTTCTCTGTTCAACCGACGAACCCTTTTTTTCGCTTTACGCCTACCGAAAAAATTAATTACACACAAGTGTGGGTGGGGGTGGCGCAAGTAACGATGGCTCGGCATACAAAAGTAACGGTGTAAAGCATACAAAAACGAATACCGAAAAGAAAAAAGAAAATTTCCGTCAAACCGTCATTTTGTATTCATCAAAGGCAAATTTTAAAGCGAATAAGAAGAAAATGAAATGACAAAGTAATTGCAAATGAGCTGCGCAGATAACGAGCGAAAAGTGAACGGAATGAGTGAAAATTTTTAATAAAGTTGTGTGAGTCTGCCATTAAGGAAGAAATGCGAGCTTTGCAAAGAGGAAGGTGAAAAGAATAAATAGCACAGCAGCTTACGCCTGACGCATGCTGTGTCTCAAGTCTTCTTCTCAGAAGATTTTAATCAAGTTTAAGATATCATACATATGTATGTATATTTTAAGTTTATTTCGGTGTTGAAGCTGTCACTACGGTTTATAATACTCTTGTGTACAAGGGTTTGTTAAGTCTTATATCCTACGCGATAATTTTTTTCGATAAATGCGTGGTGAATCGTTGGTTCTTATGTTTGGAAGAAATGGATCGAGCAAAAATCTTTATTTTACTTAAAAAGCTTATATATATATTTGTGTGAAGATAGATTTTCAAGTTAAAAGCATTTCCATAAAAGAACTTCACTTGGATGGTTCAGTTTGTATGGCAGCTATGTCCTATGTTATTCGGGGTTTACGTCCTTCTGACTTCTGCTGTTGTTGTTGTTATTGAGTTAGAAAGCATACCTAATAATAAAAATTTCATGCAATAGTGCCGATTACTTGGACCCGACTGTCGTGGGAACGGCTGAGTTCTGATTCACTGTGTTCGGTGGAATTCGTTTGGGAAGAAGTGTTACTGGCGTTGAAACATCAGTTTGTTCGGTTTATGTGTCCAAAAATTCAGCTGCGCTCATGCGTCTTGTATCTTTTTTGTCTTTATTCAGTTCCAACGCAGTCTACTGATAATGTTAAAAAGCTCGTCTAACTTGGATGCTTCGTTTTTAGCTCGGTTATTATATATGTTTTACGTGGCTTCGTCCTTTTGAGACTAGCTCGGCTTTTTAGCAACGCGTCATCCTCTCTCGTCTTGAAGAGATATGCCAGTTGCGTTTCTGGTTCCTGTGATTAACTATGCACTCCATAGAAGCCAAAACTTATGGGAGTTCATGTTCAGGATCAGGAAAATAGCACTAGTCAGGCTATAAATCAACTGAGCTTAAACCGCTAACTCAATGGTGTCGCAGCAACCAAGGTACTCGAAGGCTGTCCTGTCCAGGCTGTTGATGATAATTATTTCGATGTGACATCTATTCACCTCGTTACCGGAGATTCATAGGATGTTTCAGGTCTATTAAATCAAGCCCTCATTCCCTATCACTTCTGGTCAGGCGCTGCTTATAATTTATTCACAGCTAAACTTCCTTATACCATATACAGCTAACCTAGGAATTTTTGCCATCAACAGTTCGCCATCCTATAGTCCTTAGTGGCCTGAGCTCAGCCGCAAGCAAACATTTTTACTACCAGGCTGCAGCTCTTTGATTGCATTTCATAGAGTTCGAAACTATTTTCCGAAAGCATTTTTATAAATGTTTCCCTATATTTTTAAGTATTTTTTATAATAAATCAAGTCTGCACATTTCTAATATGGTTTCATATCTATAGTGGAGCTCAGTTAGGTCAGAAAGACAAGATGTTATTTGATGAGGCTTTCATTTATTTAAAAAGCTTTAAGCTCACAGTCAAAGTAAAGCAAATTTTTTGAGCGCTTCATACCTTTTTCAAGCTTTCACCTCAAACTATTATTACAAAAAATTATTTTTTGTCGTAATTATTATTTTTTTTTTTTTTCTAAATTTATTGCATATATGACCGAAGTAAAATTTTACAATTTCTTTATTGTAAAAATTTTCTTTGTTTTGTTTTTGTATAATCCTAAAATAAAATATTAATAAATTTCTATCATTTCAAACCGAACTTCACCTTTACCTTTCTCATTCTTATACAAACACATATAAATATATGTTTCTATAAATGTACTTTGATGTCTTAAAAGTACAAAAAAAATTCAAAAATGAAAATTGTAAAAATAAATATTTTCGCAACTTTCTTTGAGTGCTTTGTGATTTCATTATTATGCACTTGTCAACTTCTTGTTGCTCACATTTATTCATTTTTTCGACGTCTCTTATGCTTGCCACTTTCCTTTGTTCGAAAGAAAAGTTGAAATCGACAGCATTTTGGAACTGTGCAAATATCGTTTTCATATTAGGGTGGTCGTTTTTTTATACTCAACTTGCTCAAGAGATAAGCCAGCTGTAAAAATGCATAATATTACAGAAAAATTTCGAGACTGATCGCAGTTTACCAGCTAGAGGTTGGAAAAATATGATTTATTTAATTTTTGAATCCATAATAAGTACCAAAACCAAAGACATTACAAATATTTCCAGATATAGAGCACTTATATAGTTGACTAAAAACTTAGCTACGTACCTCAAGTATTAAAAACCGGAATTCTTTTATATACTGATCAAAGAAATTTAATATAAAAATCTTCTTCCTGGCTTTATGGATAGCACTAACCTATATATACATCCCACTGGCTCATAAGCAATTCTTATTTGCTCCCAAAAGCAACGCAATGAAATATTACTTTAAAAAGTTTTAATAAAAATTTGATTTACGACCGAAAATATTAGCATAAATACTTTGTCCGGAAGCTTTGTTAAACTGTCAACAAGAGAAATAATTCAAAATTAAAGTCATTCTAAATTTCCCGTTTATAAATCATTTTATTAACATGAGTTGCCTAAAAACATGCAAAGTTCGCTGTGAAAGTAGCTCATGAAAAGTCTACAGTCATTTCAACATCACGCCAAACAAACATTTCCACATCATGCGCTCAAAAGTATACTACATGTCTTGTAGCAAGCAACAGTGCCACCAACCCAATTTTACATAAAACGAATACACACACCCAAGCTCGTTTGACAGCACGTAATCACAACGCCTGGCTTGGCTCATGCCAAATCCGCTAAATTAAATGTTCGCATATTAAGCCTCATGCAATTTGACTGCTAGTTAGCCTACTTTTGTGAGCGCCCAAAAAAAAACAAAAAAAAAAACAGAACGACATTAAACCGTTGTGCACACTCATCTGTCAAGCTTCAAAATGCAAATTCGTGCAGCATATCTGCCGCGTAAGCTCCACTTTTATGAATGAACTCGCAATTTGCATTAAGTGGTTTCTTAATGATTTTCGAAATTACCCTTAAAGTATGCTTAGAAAAGTTGCTAAATTACATGGTCGCAATTTTTTGCGCTGCCATGCATAACAATTACTCAGCATACGCTCCAGTGTACTCAAGGGCGCATAAATGCTCATATATCGCGACATATACGACGTAAAAGCGCTTAAGACGCCCACACTGGCATGCGAGTCACGTGCGACTTTTTCGCTTGTGTTACGGGAAAAAGAACGAATAATAAAAACAAGTGGGGAAAACGAAAAAACCGAAAAAGAAGATGCACAGGGTGTTCCTTAAAATATATACAAAAGGTCTTAAGTGAAAAATACAATGATAAAGCGCCTGAAAGTATGCCTTATGGACTCTAAACTTAATTTACTTTCTGGTGGAGGGATACGTACTATAGCTTATGCCACATTTCGAAAAGTTACTCCATTTTTAGTTTTTAAAAGCTTTTTTTTAGTGAAAAAGCTTCAGTTCTGTGCCAATAATAATACTACAACTTAAATTAAGCTTTAAATTTGAGAAGTTATAATTTTTATAATTTTTTGAAATTAGACTACTTTCAAAAAATTTAAAGGTAAGAAAGCTTTTGAAATTTCCAATATATTCCATTCTATTCTCATATACCATTCAGTTGAAACTTATAGCCCAAACAAACAACACAAGAAAAACACTCAAATGTCAAAAGTTTTTCCTGTAAAAAAAAAGTTTTTCGGCCGCTTATTTACTGCTACTTATTGTTCATTAAAAAAATCATAAAAAATAGAAGAAAACAAAGCTTTTCAGGCGTTTTAGATTAGCTTTCAATAAACGGATTCTCTTGTTTTTTTAAACTACAAAGCTTTCAACAAACTCATTTTTTTTAAATGCTGTAACTAAAGTCTTCTAATAAGCTTAACATTACACCATTTTCGTCAATGCGTTCAAATTTGTTAAAGCTTTCAATATTCTGGAGCTTTCATGGGAGTTGTTTTCTGTTCAACACAATCTTCGTTGATAAATTTCAACCCGTTAAAGCTTTCACAATACTAGAGCTTTCATTTATTACATTTTACTAATATATACATTGTACATAAAAGCTTTATCTAACACATAATTTGTTACATTAAGATGCTTGCAAAGCTTATATTGTCAGAGCAACAAAGCTTTCTAAAGCTCATAAGCTTTTTTGTAAAAATCAAATCTTTGATTAATACATTTGTCCCCATGCGTGTTTAGCTACAAATTTGTTAAAGCTTTCAATTTACCGGAGCTTTTATAAAAATATTTTGCTCAAAAATCTAAATACTATCTTTATTAAAAATTGCAAATAATATATTATGCTAATGTGTATATGAAACACAAATCTCTATATTCCAATGTATTTTTTACATGAAGATACTATCTAATCCCCAAGAGCTTTTATATAAGAATCAAATCTTTAACCTTGTTCCCCAAGTGGGTTTAACTTCAAATTTGTTTAAGCTTTCAATTTACCCGAGCTTTCATAAAAATATTATGCTAAAAAAAATCTAAAAACAATTTCATTAAAAAGTTCAATTTCGTTGAAGCTTTCGTATTACTAAAGCTTTCATTTAATATAGAATACTAATAGGCATATGAAACACAAAAGCTTTATATGCCAATATGTTTCTTGTCTGGCGACTTTTTAAAAGCTAGCATCATTTATTAAAGTAGAAATGCTTTCTAAGGCATTTTAATTAAAAAATTCAAATTCGTTAAAGCTTTCATATTACTAGAGCTTTCATTAAATATATAATACTGATGGGCATATCAAAATTAAAACCTCTATAGTTTCTATTAAAGCAAAAAAGCTTTCTAAAGCTCAGGAGCTTTTACTTGAAAGCTAAAACTTTCAATTAATACGTTTGTCCCCAACTGGGTTAAACCTTATTCTTCAAATGAAACTAAAATGAAGGGAAATAAAAACAAAAACTTACACTACTTTCAAGCTTTAAAGCTGGAACTTTTGCAATTGTGCTCTTAAGAAGTTTAAGAACTCACATTCATGAAAACTAAAGAAATATACGTAAGACATCCTTGTGGCATAACAAAAGCTTAGATACGAATTTATTTTAAAAAAAACTTAAAAGCTAATAAAGTTATTACATACATTGCTATTATAAACTTATAACGGTATATTGTTTCTCACTGCAATAAAACGTTTAACTTCGGCACCTTCAAGGACATTTCATTAAGTGCTCAATAGTCGAGGTTAAAGTGGTGAAATGTCAGCACTATAGCAACAAAAACTAACGACCAGGCATAAGACGGCAGGGTGAAGAAATATTAAGTGGTAGTTGAGGGGCAGGAGGAAGCATAAATATTGAAGTTGTCGAAGGCTGTTCGGAAGCGCCAGCTAAGATAGACAGCGTGAGTTTGCATACAGAATGTGGCAAACAAAGAAGAAAACATTATTATGCCAGCCAAGGATGTTGGCGTTAGGCAAACGGCAGAGCACACATTTCCGAGTTTGGCAAACAAAAACTACAGGTACACACACGCACACACATCCATACATGCATAGAGTGTGCACTCGAGTCTAATGTTTGTGCATGTGCACCCCGCCCAGCACAAAAAGTAATGGTCTTCAACGAAAATTTGGCAGAAAAAGCAAACAGAAACCGAAATACTGCTAGAGAGCACCGGCGTGGGTGTGACGATCCTCTAGCAATTGTGGGCGAAAAAAGTGTTGTGGAGCGTCATTGCTTGCCAATATGGTAGGTCCTGTCCATCAGTGAAAAAATTTGGCAACTGCCGCATGCTAAGAAAATTGCAAGCTTCACACTAATACAAGCACGCACACAAGCATGGCAACCAGAAGATGGTTATTCAAACAACTGAAAATGAATTTTTGTGTCCGGCTGCGAAAGGTGTGCTGATTTCGGGCGTAAATACAACGCTGCAACTACCTCTATTTTTCACTCTCTATCTCCCTCTATCTATTTAACGGGTTTCTAGCTCAACAATTTCCAAGTATTTCATTTCCTCTTCCGAGCGTCTGTTTAAACAGCGTGAAAGTTGCAAGTGTGCAATAAAAGTTTAGAGCCGTCATGCGTGCGCAAGAAATGCAGGCGCTTAAAATCCTGAGATATTTTGCACTCGTAACTCTTTTTTACTTCATTGAGGTCGCGCGTATTTTTCAGCATCAATTTTCATGGCGTCAATAAAGTTTTAAGCTATTTCACCAATATACTTTGTGGTGTGCTCCACGTTCCAAATTGAGCGTAATATGTCACAAGGTATTATCGGGTTGAGAAATGAAGCAATTCTTTTTCACGAAATTGCTGTGGCGCTATTTCAAAGTATTACTTTTACGTTTTAAATAAAAAAAAATGTATTGAAATTTGACGTAGCATAATACATAAAATCGCATTATTTGTAGGTTATATAGTAATTGATAGCAGCGCTTTTATTGAGCTTTTTATTAATACGTTAAGTTCCAAATCTATTTATCTGTTACTTTCGGATTTTTAAAGCTTACCGAAAAGCTGTAAACCTCATTTTAGAGTTAATATCATTTTAAACTTTAAACTAAGCTTATTTTATATGTGATATTTATGCATATTTTTAATTTTTGTCAACTTTTTATGTTAACAAAATTGAGCTTTCATAGTCATCAAAAGCTTAAAGATATTTTCTTTGCAAGATGTAACTAAGCATTCTTTCTATGCTGCCTTAAGGCATCCTTTTAATTTCTATAAACTTTTTGTACAAAAAAATAAGCTTTCATAGTCATCGAAAGCTCAATTTCCTAGCTCTCAGAAATTTTATAGAAAGTCTTCGGATTTTTGTTTATGTTGATTTAATCCATATTTTTAATATTCTTTATACAAACATAATTGAGCTCGATATCTCGGTTTTCAGATAATTTTTTAAGGAAATTATAACAAAGGATTTTTTTTCGTTTTGCTGTCTGAACATATTTTCATTTCTATAAATTTTTTGTGTAAACAAAATTGAGCTTTTATTGTGCCCGAAAGCTTTAAATTTTGGTTTTCAGATAATTTTCTTCGAAAATTCTTCAGAATATTTTTAGTATTTTTAAACTTGTGGTTGGTACAAAATTGAGCTTTTCTAGTGACCGAAAGCTTTAAATTTTGGTTTTCAGTTAATTTTTTTCGAAAGTATCGGATGATTTTGTGTGTATATTTAATGCATATTTTTAATTTTGGTTAACTTTGTATATAAAAAAAATTGAACTTTTATAGTCACCAAAAGCTGTAAGTTATGGATCTCAGATAAGTTTTTTCTTCAAAGGCTTAGGATTTCTTATGTTACTTCCAAGCTAATTTTTAATTTTTACAAACTTTTTGTTTAAAAAAAATTTAACTTTCATGTGAGAAATCCCCGAAAGCTCTCATCTTAATTTCAGATAATTTTATTTTTCGAAAGGCTCTCGAACTTTTGTTGTAGATTATAAGCATATTTTTATTTTTATAAACTTTGTATAAGTCAAATTGAGATTTCAGAGTCATCAAAAGCTCTAAATTATCGTTTTCAAATAAATTTTTTTTTGTGTTAGGCTTAGGAAGGTTGTTTGAATGCATAGTTCTAATTTTTGTAAACTCTGTGTGTAAACGAAATTGAGCTTTCGCATTCTAAGCTCTAAACCTTAGTTTTCAGATAATTTTTTGTTTTTTTCAAAAGACTTAAAATTTTTCCACACAACATGGCATTGCACATTTTTAGTGTTTCATTGCTCCAAAATTTTAAAAGCTTTCATCAAGTCTAAACTTTTAATAGATAAGGGAATTAAACAAAATTCTTAGACTTAAAAAAACAGATACAATAAATAAAATAATTTTGAAAAAAAATTCGGTTGCTTGAAGCTACAAGACTTTCCAAAGTATGTGCTTAACCCAGAAAAAGAATTACAGACTTTAAATAAAATAAAAAAAATTTAAAACCGCTTGCTTTTAAAAATATATTTCTTTGCGCCATCAAATTAGTATAAACTTATTAAAAAAATGCATCTTATCAAATAAAAAAAATCGAACACGCAATTTCTCTTTTCACGATTTTCTAATATTATTACTCTTTTCTTTATCCCTTGCATGACCTCTTTCCGTGTTTCTAGTTGCTGTGGCGTGGAATTTATGGTCAAGTGCGCAGTCGTGCGTTAAGTAAAGTTTGCTTTGCATTTTTTAAACTTTAATTCCGTGAAAAAAAAACAAGGAGAGAAAATTGTGCCAGGATAACAATATTTTCCTCACATACTTTTTGCACCGAACTTTTTGTTAGTATTATTGTTAGAGTAGAGCACTATTATATTTCTCCTTTTTTGTGAGAGCTGGTATGGTCACAATCCTTGGTTATAAATGTGAGCTCGTTCTGTAGAGCCCTCTGTGATAAGTTGTATTAACTATATATTATTTTAGTTATTTGCAAAAATATGTAATAATATAAATAAAATATGGAATTGAATCACAGAGCGCGAGGATTCCAGAGTACCAAAGCTTTAGTTTTAGCTTACGATATTCCTACGATCGGAGTGGTTAGTCACTACCCTGAAGGAGGATGTTTACTCAATACACCCAAGCATGTGCCTTGGATAAAGTATGAGTATCTATTTGTAACTTCATACAGTAGCTATGCGTAATATTTCCGATCAGAGCTTACCCATATTTTGTTGCTGAAACTCATCTATGAATTTCACCCTCGGTGGAAGGAAGCTTAGCTAAACGCTTGTTACCTACTATGTACCGTTTTCCACCGTCGAATAATTGTGCAATTGCTTGAAAGCAAACGCATAACTCACTCACTTTCTCTCTCACTTTTGTATTTTATTTGCCGCTACTTAAAAAAGTGCAATCGCAAGGAAAAACAATTTCCACTCATCTACACAACACGTACGTCGACCAATTTATTTAACACACTGTAGCTACGGAAAATTTTCACGCCTCAATTGGCCAATCAATATGCCGTAAACTGTCTAGGGCTATCGAGAAAACGAATAAATTTGCCGCATTTTTTAGGGCTTTCCAAAGCGACTGTGTCCTAGTCACTTTCGGTATTTTTTTTTTGTTTTGTTTTTGCTTTGCTAATACTTTTCTGAGCTGGCGCAAACTGTCATTGCGTGAAGAATGTATGGAGCAAACGTGTGCCAATGTAGGCGCATAGCAGATATATCAATATAAGGTGATAGGTGATAGGTATGTATATGCTGGTGGTTAAAGCAGCTAGATTAAATTAGTCTAGGATTTGCTATCCTTTGTTATTGTATGTTATATTATTCTATGCTTTGCTATGTTATGCTATGTTGGGTTGTGTATTTAAGTTATGTAATGTTATGTTATGCTATATTATAATAATATACATATGTTAAACTGCTAAGTTATTATGTGCAGTGTTATTCCTCCATCAACAGTTGTATGTTATGTTATACCATGTTAAACTATGCTACATTATGTTATGTAACTTTTTAGTATTGCCAGTTATGTTAGGCAATTGTGTGATATATTAAGTTGCGTTATGGCTTGATATAACGTGTTATGTTATGTTATTTCATGTTATGTTGTGAACAGAACTTGTTCTGTTAAGCTCTATTATATCATGTTATGTAAGGTTATGCTACGTTACGTCATATTATGTAATGTTACGTTATTTTATGTTATGTTATGTTAGGTGACGTTATGTTATGTTATGTTACGTTATGTTATGTTATGTTATGTTAAGTTATGTTATGTTACGTTATATTATGTTATGTTATGTTATGTTATGCTACGTTATGCTATGTTAAGCTAAGTTATATTATGTTTTGTTATGTTATGTTATATTGTGTTATGTTACGTTATGTGACATTATGTTATGTTATGTTATGCTATGTTATGTTATGTTATGTTATGTTATGTTACATTGTGCCATCTTGTTTGTCAAATACCATAGCACCCCTTCTGACCTTTCGACAGAGCAATAAAATATTTTCTAATAAAGCTAAATCGTATATGAGAGGTAATGGGTGCCTTCAAGTACCAGCTATGTATATATATACATACATACATATATACATACATCTATACACACAAAAATTGTTATTTGCTATGTTCAAAGACTTTTGAATGCGAAATTAAGACACTCTAACGCCAGCCAGTCATGTTTTTATGCATGTGTATGTACCGTTGTCAGTCACAAAGTTGGCGTGATATAAACGCTGCGCTGCTAATACGCCTGGTAGAAATCACTCATGCATAGAGCAAGTGAGATATTGAGTGGAGCAATTTTTTCTCACACTTTTTTCCCCAACTCGTTGGGCAATCGTTAGCCCAACTAGTATTAGTGCGATTGCATGTATGACTAAAGGACGGAAAATTTCGTGGAAAAACACAAGCAACCCACAAAAAAATTTGTAAGCGTGTATTAAAGGCTGCAATGGCCGAGTATATAGTGTGGCCGTTTGCCTAGAGTTACCGCACAAAAAAACTTTTCACACAGAATTATGTTAGCTCAGCGAGGAAAAAATGGCAACTGAGTAAAAAGCTAACGTTTTTTTCTGGACATTTTCGGCATTCAAAATGGCGGATGTAGTATAACGGGAAGTGATGCGCTAGCTTTTTCAAGCGTATAGCTGAGTGACTGACTAGCTGACTGGCTGTCTATTTGCCAACAAAATCCTAAAGCAATTTGCAAACTGCCAAAAACACCAAACTAATGCACAAACATTCGTTTATTCGTGTTTTCATCTGCATGTGTGTGTGTGTGTGCTTGTACACAAACAAAGCTACTCAATGGAATGAATAAATGAATGTGCACACACAGATATGTAACGTGAAGATTGCAGAGACTATGGCAACAGGCAATAAGCTAAGGGCTTTATAGGAAAGAAGAAAAAATACAATAGAGGAGAAAAAATTGTTTTTTTTTCTTTGTTTTTGTTTGTTAGCAATTTAAATGAACGTACCGTGTGAGTTATCAGTCGTAGACGCAAAAAAGTATGCAACAATTTTTTACGACAAAGGCTTTTATGCAGAGGTTAAAACGGAACAGAAGTGTTTGAAAAGATTGCAATGCTTACAAAAGCCAGTAGCTGAAATGTAAAAAAACAGCTAATACAAAAAATGTCAGAAAAATTGTCAAGGGTTTTCAAATAAACTGATATAAAAATGAATCAATAACATGAATTGTAAACCTTTGAGTTCAAAAATTATTCATATTTTAAATTAATTTTTTTTGTAATAAGTTTTTAAATTACATATTTACTTTTAAATTTTTCATATTAATAATTCAGTATTATCCATTTTTTGGTTTACTATTTTATGGAATTAAATGTAAAAATATTGAATTATTTTTATTCCTTAATTTTTTTAACAAAATTTTTTAATATTTTTTTTAAACAAATTTTTTTATATTATAATTTGTAATATTACATAATTTTTGCAATTTAAATTTTTTGAAATTAAATTTAAAAAAACATAGTAACTTTTGTTAATTATTATTTTTTCTTGACAAAATTATTTTATGCAAATATAAAATATTTAGTAGCTTTCATAAATTAATTTTTTAAGTCACAGTGTTTTCAATAGTTTTCGAATTAAATATTTCCGATAATTTTTTTAATTAGTATTTTTCCTATAATTTTTGAAAATTAAATTTTTTTAGAATGAAATTCAAAAATATTAGTAATTTTGGTTAATAAACTTTTTTCTTGACAAAATTATTTTATAAATTTTTTAATTGATATTTTAGAATTTACTAATATTTTTAAATTATTTATGAAATTAAATTAAAAAATATTTAGTATTTTTTTTTTTAATTTTTACTATGTAATATGTAATCATCTTTTTTTGATTTACATATTTTATGAAATTATAGCAGAAAATATTCTTTGTGTTTTTTATTGAATATTTTTTTTAATTATCAATTTTGGTATTAATGTTTTATATTCATTTTTCATATTTATACTTTTTTAGATTTAAAAAATTTTTGGAATTGTATTAGAAATTATTTATTGATTTTGTATTTCACATTTTTTCTTTCAAATTTTAAAATTAATAATTTATTGTTACATTAATTTTTAACCTTAAATCTGTTATGGAATTAATTTTAAAAATTTTCAGAATTATATGTGTTTTTATTTACCATTTTTTTATTAATTTTTTATATTTATATTTTAGTATTACTTATTTTTTTTAATATAAATTAATTATTTAAATACATTTGAAATATTTTAATGTTTGGAATTAATTTAATTAAAAAAATAAATTAATATTAAAAAACTTTTTTCTAATTTACTTTTTTATTACAGATTTTTTAACTTAAATTTTTTATGAAATTAAATTTAAAATATTTTATCAATTAATTTTCTTTTTTTTATAAATTTTTTAAATTAATATTTAAGTATGACTTAATTTTTTTTTATATAAATTCTGTACTAAATTAAAATTTTTTTTGGATTAGGCATTAAATTATTTTAATAAACAAAATTTTTGATAAAAAATATAAATTTTTTTAAATTTACAATTTAATTTAAAAAAAATTAAATTAAAAAAAAATTTAAATTAAAAAATAATTTTTATTTTATAAGTTTAACATTAAAAATATACAATATATACATAATTATAAATTTTTTAAATTTAATTTTTTTTTATTATTTTTTTTTAATTCTTATTTTTTTTTTTTTTGTTTAGTACTTTATAACTACATAGTTTTTGAAATTAATGTTTTTTAAATTTGAATATTTTATGATATTAAATTTATTTATTTTTAAATTCAGTATTTTTTATTAATTTTTAAAGAAATATTTTTTTATACATTTTTTTTTAATTAAATCATAATGAAATTAATGTTCTACCAGCGTTTAAGTTAAAGTTTTTCATCCAACAAAAAAAAATTAAAAGAAAAGTTGCTAGATATTCACCAAAATGAACAAATTTCCATCTCTAAAATATTAACAAACATTAAAATTTTTGTCGATTTTTCGCGCAAACAAACGCCGTTGTTATTCCACCCTCAAAACGTCAGATTATTTTCAAAGCACAAATAAATGCTTCCGCCGTTGCTGGCGGTTGGCTTTATACATCCTCTCTTTATCCATCTCTCCCGTTTTGTATGCCGCACTCTCATAGTTTTTTTTTTTGTTTTTTTTTTTTCGACTAAAGCTTCTTCACAAATAATAAATCCGTTACGGAAATGCTGACGACCAGGCAAAGCTGGCTACGGAAAGCAGTGCAAAGTGGACATTTAGAGAAGACATTTGGGGTCAAGTGCCGCACTTGTCTGGCACCTAGTTTCCAGCATTATTCGCCACTTTTCACACGCTCTGACAGCGTTATTTGTAGCGTAAAAATGCGAACGGTTTGTAGATTACAAATGCAAAATATGAATGGGATGACAGTTGCAAGAGAGATTACGGTTGTTGAATGGGAAATGAAAATATTTCACAACGGAAAGTGGTTTTTGTGCAAAACTAAAATTTTTTTACTGAGAAAAGTTGACAGTGTTTGGTGTTTAACTATTTTTCTATGCGAGTACAAATGTACCAATTATTAAAAAAAAAAATCCTGTTCTAAGCATACATTTCTAAGGTTTGTTACTTAGCTAAAATGCTCTAGCGACTGCTAATTTATTTTTATTTAACTGTCAAAATATTGAGTATAATTTTCAAACTTAAAAATGACAGTTATCTCTACCAACAATAACATTTTCATGCCACAAGTAGCATAAAATGAAAATGCGCCTGTGGATAGGCTACATTTTTTGCAAAACTATCGCTTAACTTGCACTTAAACGTGTCAATTACAGCAATTTAATGAGAATATGTATTCTCTTTATACAATATTACAATTTTATTGCAATTTAATATTTTTATAGCAATTTTAAATTTCTGCAAAATTGCCATTTCCGGAGAAAATCATAATTGTAAAATGACTTTTTTTCGCCTGAATATAGTCATGCTGCCAAACGCAGCAACAGTGCTGGTGCGTTGTTATTCCCTGACACGTAACACAAACACACACAATTGAACTTGCCCCCCATAATTTCTTTTCACGCACTCGCTCGCCTGTTCATGTCAGTGCAATTAACTTAATGTTGCTTTGTTTCAATTACAAAAATTAAATGTACTTATGTGATTCATTTTATTTTCAAGCTCACGCGCACGCACACATATATATAGTGGTAGCTCAGAGCGTGCAAACTTTTGTAGATATGTGCATATATATAAATAAATATATATATTTGTATATCTTTACTAGAAATCACATTTTCTCTACCTCTATTCTGCTTCCACTGCGCCACTCTATCGCCCTCACAGGGCAGCTATAAAAGCGAAACACATTTCAAATAAGGCAAACTACACACACGCATTTATATTTAAGCAAGAATGTGTGTGTGTTTAAGCAATCGACAGAAAGTACACACTTTCAAGTTACTTTAGTGTGAAATTCTAACTAATCGAGCGCGTGTTGGGTTAAAATGCCAAACACTAGGAAATACTGTCTACATACTCGTATACATTTTTAATTACACAGCTGAGATCAAACAATTAAATCTATTTGCGAGCACTGACATGTGAACCGTTATCCAAAGTGCCACTACTTTGTATTTGTGTTTGTACAAGTAGTCGAGTGCGATTAAGCAAAGGGGAAGCAAACGTAGATTTGTGGTAGCAATAAAAACAAACAAGTGGGGCTTTGCGGGGTATTTTTTGAGGAAAAAGATATTTTTTTTTACCGAAAGCTTTTATGTCGTTAACTAAAGATATATTTTTTTTATCAAAAATTAAGAAAACCAGTTAACTTCGGTTGCTCTGAAGCTTCACAAAATCATTATCTTTCACACAAGGACTTGAATTCGATCGGTCAGTTTATATAACAGCTATATGTTATAGCGCTCAGATAAGAGCAACTCCTTCGTAAATTATACCGTTACTTTCGACAGCAACACATGTTAAATTTCGTGTAGATATCTCGTCATAAGAAAAAGTTTTTAATTCAAAGACTTCATTTTGTTCGGTCGGTTTGTATGCCAGCTATATGCTATAGTGTGCCAATCAAAACAATTTCTTTGGAGATTATACCATTACTTTGGGCAATAATTCATGCCGAATTTCTTGGAGATTTCTTATCAAATAAAAAGTTCTCAATACAAGGACTGAATTCCTTTCGTTCAGTTTATATGACAGCTATATACTATAGTTGTCCGATTTTAAGAATTTCTGAGCAGATCTCACTATTTCTTAGGTAATAATTCATGCCCAATTTCGTCAGTATATCTCTTCAAATAAAAAAGTTTCCCATACAAGGACTTCAATCCGATTGTTCAGTTTATATGGCAGCTATATGCTATTGTGGCCTGTTCTAAAAAATTTCCTGGTAGTTTACGCTATTGTCTTAAACAATAACTCATGCCGAATTTCGTCAGGATATCTCTTCAAAAAAAAAAGTTTCCCATAAAAGGTCTTCACGCCGATAGTTCAGTTTGTATGACATTTATATGAAATAGTGCTCTGATATCGGCGATTTCGACGTGTGGCAAATTTCAGATCGATATTTCTAAATTGAAGGACTTGTCCAGCTCATCATGCTGTCCATGCATTTATAGTATATATGTATATTTTTACTCGGATGTGTCACTTCTGGGTGTTACAAACTTCGTGGCAAACTCAAGACAACCTTTTAATATTATAAACATCACGCAGCACTAAAATTTGTGTAAAAAAAAAAAATAAACTCTCATCAACAAAAATAAATGAAATAAAAACCTTATTTTCTCTCTTTCAGAACTCCGCTGAACCGGTCTACTCACCCACCATGGCTGGCGGTCTTTTCTCCATAGATCGTAAATTCTTCGAACGTCTTGGCACGTATGATTCGGGTTTCGATATTTGGGGTGGTGAGAATTTGGAATTGTCTTTCAAAACATGGATGTGCGGTGGCACACTGGAGATTATACCATGCTCACATGTGGGGCATATATTCCGCAAGCGTTCACCATATAAGGTAAGTGGAGAAGAAAAGAGTGGTAGAGATTATAAGATCTGAAATATAGTAAACCACCTAACTTCATTTTTCGAAGTTTCTAAAAGTCACTTCGACTGTTAGGACAAAATTTCGTAAGTTTCACGTCATTTAACTTTAAGAAAAGTTTAGTTACGAATCAGTTCCCACAACAACTAGTCATACACCACGGAACAATTTTGAATCAGTAAATCCTAAGCTGTTATTATCATAATTGAATCAACACCTAGAAGCAGGATTGCCTCGACTGAACCTGATCTGAGTTGACCTTGAGATCAGCCCTGGTTCGAAATATGTCTTAGGCTATAGAAGCTCTAAACGTCGACGTACAAACTCCAACTCGTTTAGGTGTATTAATTATAAGATCTAACCAAGCCTTAAGACATATTGTATAAGGCGTGGACCACATATTTTATGGATTCATGCTGCCAATGTATCACTCCGTCGACCAACTCTACCGCCACATTGCATCCAGAAGCTCGCGCTTCATGCCGTTGCTCTCTTTGGGTGACCAGTAATAGATCCCACCCACAATAATAGATTTCAACGGTCCTGAGCCTGACCCCTAAGCTCGACCCACTCATTACGGATTTGCTCGATTTGTATTGTTGTTATTGCTTAGATGTGCTATCCTTAGACTTGAGCTTACTCTCTACTTTATGAGCAAGAAACCTTCTAAACCCTTTATGGAACATTGCTTTATACAAGTCCTATTAGTTCTGGGTTCGAGTTACAAAATTAAAATTTTATAGACGTAATGCTTTACTCACAACCGCCGCTTATCACTTCATGCTAATAGCTTCATAAAAGCTAGTGACGGAGCATTCATATTACTTCAACGTAGAAAATCTGATACTTATTTTAATGTGTTTCGCTGTACTCAGTCCAGCCAAAGTGTCTACACAAATAGTAGGTATGTAAATAAGCTTTAATGTAGGTAGGCAAACAAAGCACTTGTGCGCACTTAAACCTTCACCCAGAGTGAAATAAGAGCTTACAATACGAATATAACTTACACCAAGCCATACTCCTACACCTTTGTTGTCAAGACCACCAAGGATATTGTGCAATAAATAAACAAGCCACCTGGCTAGCCAAGCGAACCGTTTGTTGTCCGTGGCAAAAATAAAAGCGCACGATATTAAGTACATACCTACATGCATTCACATTGGTATCAACTGTCCATGAGCCAAGTGTTGACACTCCATTTGTTCGGGCAGTGCAGGAAAACCTATATGCTGTTTAACACCTGACGAACAATAAGCAACTCGGCTACTAACGGGCTGAGTTGCATAGCAGGAAAGTGAGTACTTTGGTGAGGATATACTACCGTCTACAAATATAAATATCGGGGAGAATAAGTAGAGAGTAAAGTAAGCAAGATTGCTATTAGTCGCATGTGTTGTTACATCAATTACTGTTAGGGCACGTGCTGAAAGCAGCGGTCGAGTACTGGTAGACTGGGGTGAGTGCTCGAATGGAAACCGATGTTCCACAAAGCGAATGCGTTGTATAAGGTACGGTGGGGCCGATGAAGTCGAAAGGGAAAGAGTTACCAGACATTCTGGTTAACGTATTAATTAGTAGAAGCGAGAAGGTCAGATAGAGTTACACATTTTACTAAAGCATAAATCTTTTGCTGGTTGTAAATTTTTGATGGATCTAGAAAGTTTAAAATACTTGTGATTAAAAATGACTGCCAGAGTTGTCGTCGGAATCACTTGCGTGGAGCTAGATCTCAGATGATTCTTCAAGCTGCCGGAAATCTGTATATATACTAAGCATTCAAAAAACGAAATAGTCGCTGAGATTGCTAAAACTACCAAAACAATTCAGGAAATGAGCCCTAAAAAATAAAAAAATTTCCGAAAAGGCTGACAGACAAATCGGGGTGTGATGGAATAATGTAAGGGCATGCAGGCTTGCCAAGGTTCTCTGCAAGAGAGCGGAAGAAAAACATACATGCCTTATACTTAAAAAGGGTTCCGAAACGAATACAGCACAGTTGAGGGCTTCTACTTTTGCTTTGTGGTTTCTTCTTTTTTTGCTGTTTGGCGCCAATTGGAGATTCCAAGTGTAGCTAGATCCTTCTCCACTTGTTCTTTCCAACGCAGTGGAGGTCTTCCACTTCCTCTACTTCCCCCGGCAGGTACTGCGTCGGCTTAGGAGTATTGTTAACTATGACACAAGTAGAAAGTACAGGAAAATTGGTTTGACAGAGACGCCAGAGCACCTCCTCTGTTCCTGTGTGGCCCTATATAGAACTAGGCTTTGATATCTTAAAGCATATAATTTCTGTGGTAGAAACATGCTGATAAGTTACTGATCTCATCCGTCTTGAAAACAGGGTTAATTCAGTTGCACAATTTTTAAAGGAGGTAATTGGCTTGGGGGAGAGGCGCGCAGGCATAATAGTCTCCGCCTCTTCTCGTTTAGCTGGAGTTTCTCTTAAGGTTGGCTTTTCTCCAGTTTGGTCCGGTTGTTTTGGAGTAGTGGTTAGTAAAGGGGATCTAAGTATCCTCTTACTCCTACGGAAGAGATACCGTATTCCTCACTTCAACGTCTTTTTTTTACTGTGTTTCTCTTGTCGCTGTTTCTGTTAATGTTTTGGTGTGTTGATTTTTGATCTTGGTCTCCGCTTCACGCTGCAAACTCCGCACGTTGTAACAGTTGCCCTATATGAACCCCGTGGTTGTCCTAATGGGAACTTATGCTCAGAGCCAGGTTCGAGCACTAATCAAAAGTTCGTCTCAACTGAACCTATATGACCAAAAATATAGCGACGTGCCTTGGTCGTACTTGAAGACCTGCCTGGGTTTTAACGAGACGGGGATGAGAACAGCATTAGCCTGCCAACCATTTCGGTGAGATGTCACTCTTACCTACTGAGGTTACTGAATGCTGCTCTCACCAGTCCTTTGTCATGACTAATCCAATCCGGGTTTCTAGTAAACCATATTCAGAATCTCACTGGTCCAGGGTTTTCGTCAACATTTGGACACGTCAGGTACTGGTCGCTGTGTGATCCGCTGCGTCACTTTATCGCCTCCTTCAAGTAAAAATGTTCTCCCACGGCACAACCCTTGAAGCGCTTGTGGAAGCTTATTTAAAGGCGGCATCTGTTCGCCTCTTCGCCGGAAAATCATTGTGCACATGAGGCATTTTGAGCCAAGCCCACCTTTTCTGCAACTCTTAGTATCGAAGGAAATGTGAATTGAATTCTAGAAAGCGGTGAACGTTTTATCAACCCTTTTTAGCAACTCAATTTTCTGAAAAGGCATTTTTAAAAAGCAACACTTTTGGTAAAGCGATATTTTGCCTAAAATGAGTAAGACCCTTTGGTATCCAAAATCACTTATTCTATTCTTCGAACGGTATAAGTCAAGATAGCTCACAGAAGAAACCTTTAATACAAAAAATCTTATATTCTATTCTTCGAAGAGAATGGAGTTTATATAGAAGTTTTATGAATCGTATAGACATAAGATACTCACAGAAGATCTAACGGACTTTAGCCGCTTAAGGACTGATAGCAATTGCCTCGATTTGTCCGCTGAGATCGAAAGCAAATTTTATCTGGAAGCTAACGAAATACCAGAGCATACATCTGTCCTCATTTATCTATATCAGTTAAGGTTTGGTTCTGTGCAATCCAGAGCTCGTTTGACTATTGATTTTTAGCTTTCAATCCGGAACTCCATACCTCTGTATCTAGAGAGCCTCAAACTTACGCAACCTTTCAATCTTTGAAATACTAAATATATAATATTTTTGGGCGCATTTTTGTTAACTTTTTTTATAAAATTACAACAACATTAATTTCATACAGCAACGTGAAGACAGTTCTGGATTATATAAGATTCTGCAGTTATCATTTGACCACAGTATTACCGATTCCAACGACACTGACTCACAGTGGACCTCCAAGTCTTATTTGCAAACATGTGGCAACTCTACGCATTAGGACACAAGTCCTTATAACCAATGATTAAGCACACAAAATTTTCAAATATAGCTTAATTTGAGCACAGCACCCAACAACAACAACACGACAAACTCAAACCACTTCCTGCCAAGCGCATGCAGTCAGCCGGGCGCTGACGAGCTAAAAGCAACCAATTCTGACACAATGTCTACACACTTTCGGTAGCAGCAATTTTTCTTGATTTTCCCTCACATGCTTGTTGTTGTTCTTCTTATGTGCTATGTGCTAGGGGACATGCTCTGCGCTCATGTTTCAGCAATTATCGCTGCTGTGGTTTGCGGCAAGTAAGGACAATCATGTTCCTGCCGCTGCCAAGAACAGGCGAAAAAGGAAAGAATGACAAAAGGCAAAAACAACAACGCCGAGCAACTCTTTATGAACATTAAGTTGTTGCTATTGCTGAAAATATGTGAGCGCATGTGCCTGTGTGTGTGTGTTGCACAAATGAAGTTGCTACGGTGATGTTAAATGTGTTTGTGTTGGCTTTAGGGTGCAACAGCGTTGCTTGTTTTTCAGGTGATGCCGAAATTATTTGAAAACAAGCAAAATTGCGTAGAAGCCCCCGAGACCAGGCGTCCGACCATCCGGCGGCAGGTAATTAGTGTTTCAATGACGCTACAGCTGAGACAGTAATTTGGCATTTTATACATACACATGTGCGTATATACATAGAAGTATATACATACATGTGTATGTTAGGTGTGTAAGTCTCTGCATCCTTGCATTGTTTGGTATAAATGAAGATTGGCGTCCACTAATGAAACATTCCCGGAATTCAAGCGCTTGAATGTGTTCCCCAAAAACACACACACACATACCTTAATACTATTGGCAATTAAAACGATACTTTTATTGTTGCCTCATGCACGCTCCTTCTGCAATTTCCTTGTTCAGCTGCCACGTCCTCATGTTATTTTCAATTAGTGCCCCTCTATGCCCCGTTCCATCCTTCATCTGCTCCTTAACTCATTTACACATTTGCTCTGCTGCCGTCTTCGTGTCTATTAATTTACACAATTTTCAATTGTTTTTCAATTTCAAGTTTCCCTTTTCCCATTTCAATTTTGCTCATTTCTTATTTCCTTATTTTTGCAGTGGCGCTCTGGTGTGAATGTGCTGAAGAAGAACTCGGTACGTTTGGCTGAAGTCTGGCTGGATGACTATGCGAAATACTATTACCAGCGCATTGGCCAGGACAAGGGTGACTATGGCGATGTGAGCGCACGTAAAGAGCTCAGGTGAGTATGAAATGAACAACTCTATTAGAAGGTTAGAAAGTAGTTGACCGCAATGAATGTTATGCATTTTGAAATATTTTTTGACAGGGTTG
The DNA here is from genome assembly GCA_027475135.1 of Bactrocera correcta. Taxonomy (NCBI): domain Eukaryota; kingdom Metazoa; phylum Arthropoda; class Insecta; order Diptera; family Tephritidae; genus Bactrocera; species Bactrocera correcta. Next base: position 40,683,201 of record CM050327.1, read on the forward strand.
CCTAACACCAGGCCAGAAATAAATTTAATAAGTTAAACGTAATATTAAGGTATTGAAATCGAACTAATGAGTTTTAAGTAGAAGTCTCAAGAGATTTATATTTAAAAATTATTACGGGTTTTCAGCTTTGTTATCAAAATAAATTAAATACTAGAATTGGAACATAAGAATATGTATAAATGGCTAAGAAATACACTTATAATTCGAAAATGTTTAATCAGCGTTGCCACCTGTTTGATTTTTTTATGAATTTTTGGTTGTTAAAATTAATTACGTGTTACAGTTAGAATAGCAGCGTAAACAGGGCTAAGAAATATAATTTATAAACTTTTTAATTAACAATGAGAACATTAGCATAAGCAGGGTTAAGAATTATACTTTCGAAATTTTTTAATCAGGGTTGCCACCTGTTTGAAATTTGTGTCAAAAGAAATTTAAATTAAAAGTGAAATACACAGGTGTACATAATGTATGTAGGTGTCACATTGCAATGGCTTTAAAATTTTTTTTTAAATGTCCTTTGAATTAGGGATGCCACATGTAATATTTGGTAAAAAATTTATAAGATAAACTAAAGTTGCAATATAATCAAAATGAAGAGGTACAGCAAACGTATACTCGAAACATAGTTTTAATAAGGGTTGCCACTGGTTTTAAGTTTTTATTAAAATAATTGGTTAAAATATATTTAAAATTAGTATTGACAGCAACTAGGAAGACTTGTAAAGTATTTTTGAAAACTAATATACTATACTTAAAAATACTGCCACCTTTCCCACAGTTTAGGTGAAATTATGAGTAGATAAAGGGAACCCGCAAAAGAATTAATATGGGAACGTTTAAAAAATGTATACTAGAAAACCAAGTAAGCGGTGTCTACGGCAATAAAGAAAAAGAAGATAACAGAAAATGTATTTTTTAAGGGCTGCCACATACATATGTTTAAAAATATTTACATACTATATAATATTAAAAAAAAGAGAAGATAAAATATAGCTGCATTATAACAAAAATGCAGAAGTTTAGAAAAAATATGCTCGAAAACATATGGTATTTTTGATAAGGGTTGCCACCTTTTTACAGATTTTATTAAATTTATTTGTTAAAATAAATTAAAATTTACAATACGCAGCACCAAAAGTATCTTAAAGCATATTTTTTTGCAAATATTTTGATCAGTGTTGCCACGTTTTCTATATTTTTGGTAAATATTTTGAGAAGATAAAATTAAGCTGCATTATAATGAAAGTGGAAATGTTTAGAAAACTTATACTTGCAAAATATTTTATAAGAGTTGCCACCTAACTGAAATGTGTTAATAAAATTAATTAAATATAAAAATGTGGGCATAAAAGTAAGCACGCTCGGGGTTTTTGGAGTGTCTTTGTTCTCTTATTTAAACCTTTTCCTTGAAGATCAATTTTTATATCAGATTATCAAATTAAAAAAAATATTGTGGACTGGCGTTATTGTAAGACTCTGAGGCCTTTTCATTCAGGCCCAAAATACAACTTTTGTGTTTCAAACAGAGGTTGTAGCATTTCAGCAACTTCCACTCCATATTTAGAAATTTCATATAAATATTTCGCTTCTGAAAAACATTTTCATTCGTGCTGCGCAGGCATCTATGTAATTCTCAACATATTTATCCAAAAATTATTGTCAAATACACGGATTATTAATAGGTATTTTTAAGCGTATTGGGTATTATTTGAGTCATAAATCCTGTGAGTGTACAGATACTTCATTTTTGGGGCGCGCAATTTTACCTTTTTCGACTCGTCTCGAAAAATTTACTAGCTATTTTAGGCCTTCAGCTCCTGTGAGGCTCGATTTTAAGTGAAAAAATACTTATTTTCAAGATTTTCTCATCAAATAGACCGACTTTCGAAATAATTTTTTCAACTATCGCATAGCGGTACATTTTACTTCGATATGTGATATGCTAGGTACAAAATTTAGATATATTTATGAAATACAAATTTAGTCTATATATAAACTATGACAACGTACATATACACTAAACCACCTCTTCTTATATCTTATATATATTTTTTTTATACCTTATATATTTGTGTATACATACATATACTTATACTCACAATTTATATTTATCTTCTCCCACCACAGACGCAATCTTGGCTGCCAGAGCTTCAAATGGTACCTTGACAACGTCTACCCAGAGTTGTTCATACCTGGCGATTCAGTGGCGAATGGCGAGGTAAGTTGCACGTTCTTTGCTAACACAACCCACACATATTACTTGCCTGAATACTAATAAAAATACGTATATGTCAAAATTTCCAAACAAATAATCTTATAACAAATTTATATACAACAAAAAAAAACAAAAATAGACAAATGTATATTAGCCTCTACCCGAAATATATAACTACATACTGTATGTACGTAATTAACCACAAATTTTAACATGCCAAAACAACAACAATGCAAATTACAGATAAGAAATCTAGGCGTTGGCGGTCGCACATGCTTGGACTCCCCGGCGGGCAAGCGGAACTTGAAGAAGCCAGTCGGACTGTATCCCTGCCACAGGCAAGGCGGCAATCAGGTTTGTGCAAAAGTGTTTACAACTAAACACAAAACAACAACAACAATAACTGCCAGCAACAAAAAGGTTTTGCATGTTACAGCAACAATGAGGAACAAAAAGTATGCGACCGCCACAAGCTCCGTACCACAAACCAAAAACAAAAGCAACAATAGCAAAAATATCAAATATTTTATTTTATTTATATTTAACGTGTTTCGAGTAATTAATTTATACTTTAAACCACCCCCAATCCCCACTTAGCGTTAACCTTTGTAACATATATTTTCTGTGTTGAACGAAAACTACTAAACAACAAGAAAAAAATTTGGAAAAAAAATGTTTCGGTTAAAAACAAAAATGGTTATGGGTTTGCCTGCAAATGAAAGTAAAAACAATAGCAATCAGATTAGGCTTTCGTACTGATCGTTTGCAACCGAACTTCATTGCCAATTTCAGATTGCAAATATTTACACTGATATGTGTCTCGATTCGGCCGCGACTGGAAGCGAAGTGCAATCGGCCGTTGAACCGTATCCTTGTCATGGCCAAGGCGGAAATCAGGTACTTTATTTTACATTGCCCTCCTTACTCATGCGTTCTTTGCGCCAACCAGCAACACCCCACCCCACTCACTGAAAATAAACTTATTTTGGCTTTTTTGATTTCTATTTTTTTTTTCGTTTTCACCTTTCCCAATGGCGCCTACCTACCACTATAATTTATACCATTATCATCATATTTTAGCGTATATTTTAGTAGTTGAAAAAAAATTCTAAAAACTCGCCAGTCGGTATTAAGGGAGATCATAGCCAAATTTTGCCTGCCTCAAACTGAAGCCCACGAAATATATCATGCTAAAAATTTTCGATTTTCATATTTTTCCCATTTACTACTAATTTATTATTTTGGTGTTGGTAAAGACACTTAGCTGAAGTTGGGGTTTTGGGTTGCGTAAGTGGGTTTATCAAGGGTTTGGGTAGGAAAGCTTATACTATACCTTGAGCGATTGCAACTTTGTAGAGAGCACTGCTCGCAAAAAACCACTACTTTTTCACTTTCTCTCTCCCTTATATATTTTTTGTTTGCAGTTCTTAAGCTTTAGAAATATAGTAGTTGCTTACCTCGTAGAATATTTGCGACTTTCACACATTACTCGAAAAATCCACAGAAGCTTAAAGCTTTTGATTAAACATTAAACCATATTTTCAGACAAAAAGCTCATTTAAAGCTGCTTTGGCTTAACGAATACTTACTAGCCAAGTATTTCACCAGCATTAAATAAGAAGAGGGATATTTGAGTGAGTTTATAAAAGTTTCTTAGCGATTTAACGTCTATAAATGTATTTCAATATTTTTTGCCCAAAATTACTGCATTAAAAAATAATTAAAATATTAAGGTATTCATTGAAATAATTTACTATAGGACTTTCAATGCATTTCGTAATTATTTTTGAAGTTTTCTTAGTCATAAATTATGCCAACAGCCTAAAGTGAATTTTTTCAAATAAAAGCTTCGTTCACAAGCTTTTATACACATTCTACCAACTACATTACGCTATATCAGACTATGTTGTCATTGACTGAGGATTTTTCCAAAGGCGTGCCACGATCTTAAGTTCCAGTGAAAAAGCTCACAAGCACGCTTTTCACTAGGTGAAAGCTTTCTCAGTTCACAAAAATATGTCATCAGCCTAATGTGAGTTTTCTCAAATGAAAGCTTCTTTCCCAAGCTTTTATACTTATTCTACTGAGTACACTATGCTATACCACATTACGTTGTCATTGACTTAGGAATCTCTCTTTGGACGTACCATGATTTTCAGTTCCAGTGAAAAAGCTCATAAGCACACTTTTCAATAGATGAAAGTACCAAGCAGTTTGCAATGCGAAGCTACTAAGAAATTTAAATGTATCCAGAGTTCTAGTTTATCATAAAAGTTAACTAAAAGCACGAAAGCTTCCACAGCTTCCAATTTCGAATAATGTTCAGACGGCAGCTATAAAAACAGTTTTCAACGGCAAGCTGTTAGGAAATTAAAAAATATCCCAAATTGTAGCTTACTACAAAAGTTTACGGAAAACATAAAAGCTTTCTCAGTAGTTTTTACTGTAAATATAATATGCAGAAAATATATATTTGTTCCGTTCAAGTGTAAAAGCTCGTGGGCACACATTTCAATAGGTGAAAGTACTAAGCAGTTTTCAATGAGAAGCTATTAGGAAATTTAAAAGTATCCAGAATTGTATTTTATCATAAGTCATAAGTTTACTAAGAGCACGAAAGCTTTCACAGTTTTCAATTTGGAATAACGTTTACACTGTAGCTTTAAAATGTAGAAAATATATATTTTCATAATCACACAATTTTTGTGCTGACCAAAGCTATTTATTTAAGTTTTTCATATAAAGCTTTAAAGCTTTATGCTCTTATTTTTACATATCATCAAACTAATTAATGTGTAAAAGAAACTTATAGAAGTGCAACTCTTAATTACTGTTTTTCTATGCGAGTCTAAAACTAAATGAAAGCTTCAAAGCTTGCACTAAAAGCTCACGGGTATTTTAGATCACTTTATAAAACAAAAGTTTGAACTAAAGGAGTATTGTTATAGTATTGTTAAATTTTTTGTAGTAATTAAGTGTTGAAAGAAGTCTAGAAGTCTCCGAATTGATTGAGCTTAAAGCTCTAAATTTTAAAGCGCAATATTTACTTTCTGAATTTCTCATGTAATAGCATAAATATTTCTTTCCAAAGTGAATTAGCCAATATATGAACTTTTTTCAAGTCTAGAAGTTCTTGAATTGAATGAGCTTAAAGCTCTGAGTTTTAAAGCGCAGTATTTATTTTCTGAATTTGTCAAGTAATAACATAAATACCTTTTCCGAAGCTAGTAAATGAACTTTTTCAAAGTCTAGAAGTCTCCAATTTATATGAGCTTAAAGCTCAATATTTTAAAGCTCAGTATCTACTATCTGAATTTCTCATGTAATAATTTTTTTTTTCTAAAGAAAATTCGCTAATATAAAAGCTTTTTCATTAATTTTTATTCATAAAGCTCGATTTTATGTGGAAATAATATTTTATTAAAAAGCTTTAAATTATTTATTTATGTCTCGATCATTATACTATATACCTCTTTTCAACACAGAAAAGAAAGCTATTTTTTTTTTCTATTTTTCTTTTCTGCTTATAATCCCAAAAAACCTTGAATTTCCCGGTTTGTATCATATCCATTGAGCTTATTTAGCTTAAATCGTGCGTCCATTATAACCGTTATAGCTTAAATACCCGAAAAACGTTTTTAAATGCAACAAATCAATCAATTGGTCTCAACTATATAGCGATAAACAAATAAATCAAGCCATTTAGTCTAATTTTAATCTCTTTCATACAGTCGTGCTGAAAAAGTTTGCAGTGACGCTTTTTAATTCAATTCTCAAAGCTTTTCCATACTCTCTATAAAGAAATTTAAATTTTTTCAATTTGTTTTTTGGTGAAATCGTGCATCAATTTAAATATTAAACGAAAACATAACGGTATAGCAAAAAAATTTAGCAAAATATTAAAGTAAAGCTTACTTTTCAGATGAAATAACTGAGCAAAATTGCTGCAATATACGTGAGATAAACCGTACAAAAACGATGAACTGCAGCATTTCCAAACGTATTGTTCTCATTCATTTCATTCACTGGCTTATAGTGAGCTGCAATTTTAAATTAATTATTTTTTTTTTTTTAAACTTTTTACTCATTTGCATCCGGCTGCAATGATGGGTAAGCCCACAGATTGCACTCATGCTATGTTATAGAAGTATATAAGTATATGCATATATACATGCTATATACATATATGTGTACAGTTGCACATCCATAACTCGAACGCTTGATTTGGTAATAGAAATTAAATTTCCTTCCATAACTTGAAGTTTTTCATGGATTATGATGCTTCGAGTTAGTGAAGTTCCACTGTAAAAATATATATACATATATAATATATTTTATATTTATATTTATTTAAAATCTCATTTCCACTTTTCCTTTAGTCTGAGTTTAGCATAAGCGTACATTTACTTTGAATTAATTGTTATTTTTGGTTGATTTTGGTAAAAAAAAAAAACAAAAACTAATTCACGGAGTTTGTGGCTGCGGCTTAATCATTGACCTTATTGTTATATTAAGTACATACATACGTACATATTCATCTAATTTTTTATTGCTGGCATGCTTTAACATCACAATGCAGAGCATATTGCGGCAATAAAAACACATAAGTTTTTATAGAAAACATAATTTATTCATAATTTTAGTGCGTAAAACGGAATTCAGTACAAAATCATAATTATTCATAATTTTAAGCAAAACATAATTGCATAAAAAATCACATACATACATACTATACAAACCTACATTAATATGCATATAAAACACAAAAACATGGTGCGAAGAGAAAAGAGAGAAATTTAAAACTGAAAACCATAATTTCATAAGCGACTCGTTAATTAACCAAAAATGGTAATTTAGGAAGACATTATAGTCCGATTAATTCCTAGATAATAACAAACAATATTTTATTAAATGAAAACATTTTTTAAAATAACTACATTAACATGAATTAAAATACATTTTATAAAACATGGTCTGAAGTATATATTTCCACTATTAAATTAATAATAACAAGTAAATAGAATTCATTAATCAAAAAACAAAAGTAACTTAAATTTTAGAGTAAAAATTTTACAATTTATTATTAAAAGTTATTAATAACACAGCGATAATAAAAATGTATATATTAAAAAAAAATATAAAATATTTATAACACTATTTTATAACTATATTGCAACCTGAGTAGCTTGGCAACTTTTAATTGCTTCATGTATTCAGATTACGAATTTATTAATGAAGATATTGAATGTGCCCAAGTTAATATGATATTTGGATTTTGCTCCATTAATGTCTATTAGTAATAGAATTTACTTTTCCGAACATGATTAAGGTTCTGAAAAGTGAAAGCACGATTGGCTCCAAAATCCCTCAATTTTTGCGAAAACAAAAATTGGCGCAAGTGATTTTGAAGAACAAATTTAGACTTATAAAATTTTGAACAAATTCTTGCTATTTTATAGTCATAGTAGTATGTCGCCTAATTCACAAAAATCTCTACAATTTATCAGTTGAAACGAAAGGGAGAGTATAACATCTACGCCAATTTGATTTTCTAAAAATAAACTCAGTGCTTTTATATTTGATCAATATTTGTTTAGTAAATTTTTTAATATATTGATTGCGTAATCATAGCATCATAAAATTTTTAAAACAATTTCGTTTTTAAAATATTTTTTTTTGCAATAAATGGATCTCAATAAATAATGTTTATTTCTTCTCAATAAATAATGTTTTTAAGTACTTATTTAGTACTTTTCTATAAATATTTCTTTTTAAACTTTTTTTATTTAAATTTATTAGTAAATAAAATGGAGTTTCCAATTTTGGAAAAAAATTTTAAGAAAATGTATTTTCTTCTCAATATTGCTTTCTTGAGTATTTTTAAATTTCTTAATAAAATCATATGTTCTCAATAGATAAAACTAACATCGTTAACAAGCAAAATATTTTCAATAAATGATTTTTTAAGCTTTTAAATAAAAAAAATATCTTTCAGTACCTTATTTGATTACATTTTTTAATGAACTGATTTGATTTGTAATAGAAAGTTAAAAAAAATTAAATTTTTAAATATTTTGAATTATATATTTTTTTCAATGAAAAATATAAAAAAACATATTTACACTAAAATTATATTCCTAAAAAAATTTTTATTTTTTAAATTTTATTTTTTAAAAGTTTTTTAATAACAAATAAATTTATTTTGAAATATTTATTTTTCATATATTTCTGACAAAAAAAAAATATTTTCATATATTTGTAAAAAAAAATTTACACTAAATTTATATTTCTAAACCAAAAATTATTTTAATATTTTTTAAGTAATTTAATTTTTTTTATTAAAAAATTTAGTTTTTTTATTAAAAAATATTACTTTTTTAATAATTTTTTTTTATTAAATAATTTTATATAAAACATATATATATAATTTTAATATTTACTCTAAAATAAATGAAAAACATTTTTTTTAATTTTTTTCTTATTAAAAACATAAATATCTTAATAAATAATTTCTGTTTCTACAGAACTACTATTACTTTCAATAAATGATTGTTCAAGCTTTTAAATAAAAAAATAATATCTTTTAATACATTGTTTGATTCAGTTTTTAATGAACTGATTTGATTTGCGAAAAACTAAATTTTCAAATATTTTGAAATATATATTTTTTTCAATAAAAAATGTAAAAAAAAATATACAAACTAAAAATATATTTAAAAAAAAACAATTTTTATGTTTTTAATTTTTCCAAATTTTTTAAAAATAAAAATATTTATTTTTAAATATATATTTTTTATATATTTCTGAAAAAAAAATATTTTCATATATTTCTAAAGAAAATTTACACTGAATTTATATATCTAAACCAAAAAAATGTTAATATTTTTAAATAATTAATAGTTTTTAATAAAAAACAAATTAAAAAAAAAAAAAAAACAAATTTTTTTTTATAAAAATTTTTTTTTTTAAATAATTTCTCTTTAATTCCATAAATTAAAAAAAATATGTATTTACTCTGAAAGAAAAGAAAAACATTTTTTAACATTTTATTCCTATTAAAAAAATAAATGTCTTAATAAATAATTTCTGTTTTCTACACCATAAACAAAATTAAATGTTTTTTTTTTCAAAAATGCTTTAAAAATATATTTTTGCTCAATTATTTTTTGTTATTTTGTTTAATCTGTTGATAATAAATTTTTGTAAATTAATACTTTTTCCTTATAAATTTCGTAAATTTGTATAATTATGTTTTACAGTAGCAATATATTTATTTTGTATAGCTTATTATAATTTTATATAAACGACTAAATACAAATAAATTTTAAAAACGTTTAAAAGTTTAAAAATTCCGCTAACAAACGAGTAAGAAAAAGTTAAACGCATCTTTTAAAGATATTTTAATAACAATTACCAAGTATCGGAAAAACTCAAACGTCATTTAATCTATACACATTTCACTACATTATAACAAAAATGCAATTTATCATATTTTCTTAAAAAAAATATTAAATTTGCATATTAAAAAAATTTAACATTTATGGCATACATCTCTACTTTTTATTAACTTCCCGATATACAAAAAAATTCAGCATAAAAATGCTGTTAAAAACTGTGAAAATATAATTTTCATTGAAAGGAAAATACAATGACGTCAATATATTATTACATATGCGCCTCCAACTATGCAACATTTTTTTTTTCAATTTGCATTCATTAATATTGCAAAATATTTCACACTTCCTATCACTATATTTTTATAGTGCCCAAATTAACAAAGCTGCGCATAAAAACTGAAATAAATTGCATTAAAATATTCACTATATTCAAATATTCAATGTATGCAAGTAAAAGTTTTTGTGTGACAAACCTATATAAACATGTTGCGAATATTTATATTTAACAGACTGCTTTTCAAAGTATTTGCACATTTTGGCAGCGTGAAAGTGCTGTGAATTAATAATATATATACATACAAGATATGTGAATATTTAATTATATTTCCGCAGTGTTTTGACATTTTAGTATGGCATGTAGAAAATGTTATTCAATTTCCATTTATATTTATATAAGTTCGAAAAAAAGTTATTTCCAGATATTTTATTGAAAAAAATTTATATTTAAAAATGTTTTTAACATGATATGAAAATAAATAACAAAAATTTTAATAAAAATGTACTTAAACACAGGATGTTGAATATATGCTGTATGCTATATAAATTAAACAAAAAAGAGTGATCAGAAAAAAAAAATTTTAAATATAATTTTTTCATACAAAGCACATATTTTTAATGTACTGAGAACAGCAAGTATGAAATTTCAAGAACTTCTGAGGCATTTCTTTTAAATATTAACATAATATTTACAATTTCATCAACATTTCGCGCAGCAAAAGAAACTGAGTACAAAAGAACAATTCCATTTAATCACAACAATTCATTCATTCTTTCATATGCTCATTAAATTTGTTTCATATTGAAATGACATACATTTATTCATACACATAATAATTTTTAAATGAGATTCCAGCACATTGACGACGCAAATTGCGATCGTTGCCTTAATGAAGAAAGTCTCAAATGGCCGACCATTTATTTTAAGCATATGTATATAATATGGGAAAAAATAAAGAAGCCTTGCAATAGACTCAAATATAAACCTCAAGCCGAACTAAAAGCAGTCTGTCAACTGTCTTTTTACCATACAAGTAGCTCGTTATTTTTGCGTGATGTCGTCTGTGGTATCAATTGTTGAATGTCGATTAAAATTATACCACTTTTAGACTAAATTACTAAAATCGAAGCAGTTTCAGAACACTTCAAAAAAGATATGTATAACTCTAGTTTAAAAGGCCTAAAATTATACCAGTTTCAGATTACTGAAAAAATTTAGTTAGAAAACCGGAAAATAATTAAATATATTTAATTTATACATATAAAGGGTTTTCTCTTCAGTTGGAAGGTCTTTTAAAGTTATAGCAGTTTCATTTTACTTGTCAAAAATTATACCAGTTTCACTTTACTTGAAAATAGTTCTGAAAAAATCTAGTTCAAAATGTCAAAAATTATACCACTTTCAGTTTACTTCAAAATAGATCTGGAAAAATCTAGTTTAAAAGGTAAAAAATTATACCAGTTTGATTTTACTTCAAAACAGATTTGAAAAATACTTGGTTTAAAAAATAAAAAATTATACCAGTTTCATTTTACTCCAAATTAGATCTGAAAAAAAATTATTTTAAAACGTCAAAAATTATACCAGTTACATTTTATCCAAAATAGATCCAAAATTTTGCCAGTTTTGTTTTATTTTAAAAAAGATCCGAAAAAGATCTAGTTGAAAACGTCAACAATTATACCAGTTCAATTTAATTCAAGGAAGATACAAAAAATCTGATTTAAAACGTCACAGATTAAACCGGCTTCATTTTACTTCAAAAAATATTCAAAAAAGTCTAGTTTAAAACGAAAAAAATTATACCGGTTTGATTTTAATTGAAGTGAGAAAGTCTGTCATAAAATGTCACAGATTATACTAGTTTAATTTTAGTTCAAAACAAATAAAACAAATTTTTAAGTTTTTCTTCAGATTTCCCTATTTCAGTCTAATTCTATAACAACATTTTAAATTTTGTACGCAAACATTAAATAAATTATTGAATAGTCGTCTTTGCTCTGTTTTTCTATCTTTTACAAAACTATCTGCTATATTGTCTAAAAAAAAATAACATATTATGATAAAACAATAACATAAATTTAAGTAGTATAACGATTTTTTATTTTGTTTTTGTTATACCAGTTTATAAAGTTTATACCAGTTTTTGACCAATTCGCCACTCTCGACAAAGATGGGCGATTTTTGTAACCACCTATGAATAAAGCTATAATTATACCAGTTTATGTGATTTTTACCCATTCGACTCGCTTTTTTCTAAAGTTTAGCAAGTAGTAGAACCACATGAATATTTGGCAGTTTTTGATTACACCAGTTGTGGTTCAAATCGCCACCCTACAAAGCTTAGCGTTGACTACAATTCTAGTTCTCTTTGATTACACTCGTTTATGAAATTTGTATCAGCTGTAGTTCGAGTCGCACTACCCAAAAGTCTAGTGAATTTCAGAGTGGTAGAACCAAAAAAAATCCAGCTAAATTTAATTATACTAGTTTATGTTTTGTACCAATGGTTATGCTACTAGCCACTCTTCAAAGTTTAACGATAGGTATAGGTGACTGGGAAACTAGTTCTTTTTGATTACAAGCGTTTATGAGATTTCTACCAGTTTTGGTTCGAAGCGGTACTCTCCAAACTTTTATTATACAAGTTTATGTGAAGTATATCAGTTGCACTTCGACTCACCGCTATAGTTTATAACTGACTGCGAACATAGTTTTTTCTTATTATGCCAGTTTAGGTGATTTATACCAGTTTAGGTGGTTTATACCAGTTATTTTTCGACTCGTAACTATCAAAACTTAGTGTATGGTATAGCCGACTTCGAATGTAATTTTATTTTATTATACCAGTTATGAAATTTTTACCAGTTTTTATACCAGATTCGCTCTATTTCAAAAATGTGCCGCAGTAAATGACTTTTTATAGTTGCCGTAAGTACATATTACTTACTTGCTCAATTTAAGTCAACAATCATTAAATCTATGAATCAGTATTTTTCCTCGCTGTCAAAAGGCTTCTCTAGAAGAAGAAATTAAGTACACACACACTCATCATCAACACACTCACACGCAAACAATACCATACCCATAATCGCCTTTGGTCATATATTATTTTTCTTATTTATCATTCATGCATTTCACGGTTTTTCCATTTGCCATTTTTTATTTCGCTTTTTTTTGCTCATTTCTCGTACATAAATAATTTTGCTTTAATTCATTTTTTATTTCGTTTCTCTTCCGTTTTCGCCATTTTTATTATTTCACGCACGCATTCCGTTTGCGCCATTTTTTTACAGATTCTTTTTTCATTTGTATTATAACTCCACTAACGAAATAAATTCAATATTTTATTTTACAACAACTTTGCCCCTTGGGATGTGCTTGGAATTACGCACACACGCACAACACAACCTCAATCGCCGCACTTGCACTGCGCCCCACATTAATGTTGAATGGATACCGTTACGACATCGTTACACGTACGTACTGCTGTATCCGTGTGTATTTATGCCGTTATACAACCGACCAATCAACTAAACCCCAACCAACGTATGCTCTGTGGTCGCCACATGACAAAACCAAATACACGCTCACGCGCTAATGTGCGCAACACACACGCATGTAAACACCGTTATGCAACGCGTCGCAGTATTGGATGCTGAGCAAAGGCGGTGAAATACGACGCGATGAGGCCTGTCTCGATTATGCTGGCAACGATGTGGTTCTGTATCCATGTCACGGCTCCAAAGGAAATCAGGTAAGCCTCAAATGGTTTATGAAACGCCGCGAACGGTCGAGGAGACTGTGTGGGGGTAAAGCACATAAACTTGAAAATGATGCTATATGTGTTTGAATGTATGATGGAGAAGCGAGAAGTTATAGGTTTATTTTTCTGTCAACTAGCTTGATTGATTGCATAATTTGGTAAATAGTATCGTTTTCGAAAAATGAAACAAAAAAATGTAGGATGGTTTGGAAAGCTTTTTTAAAGCTAGTAAAAAAATATATACTTTTTTTCTTAATTTCTATAAGTTATTAAAATTCATATGGCTTTTAGAGAAAGAGTACAGCTATTGTATAAATTCAGTCTGAGATCAGGAATCCATACATTAAACCCACAAAATTTGTTTGAAATATTAAACAAAATTCCTCGCAAGTCACCAATAGAAAGGTAAGGATATTGGAAAGAAAGTTGCGAAGGATGATCTGGAAGAAACTCAGGTTTATAAAATTGAAAACGCCAACATTCTCCACAATTATATTTTTCAATGGAGAATATGTCTGACGACGCAACTAGAAATTTTGGAGGTCAATTGTCAAACCACCGGCACTAAAGTTACTCTCACCCTGACTCTATTATCACTGAACCAACCTGTGTTCGTGATGAAGTTCCTCAGTACAACAAGTTTTATTTGTGCAAACTCCGTGACATCGTCCTCAACTGATAGTTCCGATTCTTTTCCTATCAATTCCCACTACAACAGACGGTTATGCGTTACCGGAATTTATTCGGATTTTTTCCGCCCAAGTCAGATATCTAAAAATAAAGTCCTCCTCTATGCCTAAGCATACGCTTAGAAGTAGAACAACTTCTTCTAATTCTTATTCATCTTCTACCTCCTGCATAGTCATTATATTGTGTGCCCAGTCTACCGTCATGTCTGCGAATTAGACAGTGACTTGTTGCAACTCCTACTTTAGGACCTATGTCATTTCTTTTGAATTTGAATAGTACACATATGCGAGCCATATTCCATTTATGCCACGTTTGCCTGCTTGAAATATCAAGTTAGAGTTTGATCTCACCGACTCAGCTGTATATAGAACTTCTTTGTTGATCAAATATCTACAAGTCGCCAAAGGCACATAAATTCCTTGTTTTCGGCGTCTAGTTGTAGTGCAGCGCCTGCTCTGGCCAGTTCATCTGCTTCGCAGTTACCAGGGATATCACTATGTTTTGGAATCCTTTGCAGGTTTATTTTGAACTAAGATGTTAGATCCATCAAGAGATCGATCATGGCATTCTCTCACTATCATTCATAAAATACTGAGAGATTTTAGTGGTTTTAAAGCCGCTTGACTATTGGTATCCATGGATGTGTTTCTTGTTGTGAGCACAATCTTTGTCAGAGCAAGAAAGCTTTCTTTAATTGATGTGATTTTCACTTGGAAGACACTGCAGTGGTTTTGTTGTCGAAAAGCAATTTTGGTATCTAATTTTGAAAAAAAGACACCACCTGCCACTCGATTAGCTAGTTTGTGCCTATACGTATGGATACTTAATCCTTTGGGCCTGTCCATCTAAGCTTTTTCACACTACACTCGGGAAGAGAAGTCAATTATGGCGATCGAACTTTTTCTGAAAGGGAAGTCAATTATGGAGACCGAATTTAAGTTTAATTCTCTAGAATTTCGAAAATCCGTGTATTGTTTCGAAACGGGAACTTACTAAGTATCATAGAATGTTCCCTTTTACAGACGACTAATAGAGAGGATTCCTTTAGATTAAGAGCTGAATTCGATGCTAGTTGCGTACAGAACAAGCCTGACTTGCCGTTATTCTAAGAGCTACACCGATACTCTTTGTATATTTAATTCGCTTTTCCGAGTATGTATTTTCTATTATAGGCCACTATCCCAATCCCATCGCTCTTTCAACTGCTTCTAAGTGACAAACCTATTCGAAATTTAGTGTAGTTTCAAAACTAGGCAACTTTACAAGAGACAGTTGGCTCATTTTTAATATTTTAGGTAGATTTGAAACTGTCTTCTAGAAACTACGATTGTCAGCACTGCTTTATAAGTTAATACAACAAGTAACGGGTTTTCAATTGTGTCGCTACAACAGTAGACCGATAAGAACAGCAAACAATGACATTTTTTGTTTCATTCTTTTAACATTTCCCTTCAGTAAGGTTTGCTATTTCATCATGGAAAGATGTACGATCCAACAATGAGTTGAAATTATTAAAATTTACTACCGAAATTCGGAGTCAGTTTCCTCAACTTTAACTGAATAAAACCCAAACAAAATCCTTAAAAAAAACTTGAATTTTGAACCAGTCTTTTATATGTAAATTCAAATACTCACTCCAGATCTTTCAGCCAGACCGGCTTTTAGTCCAGTGACCACCATAAACTGTACGACCTCTATCGGCTCGTGGTGATCTCCCTGGAGTAAAAGGTTTTTAGGACACAAATGGAACCAATTTTAATAAAAATTTTGGTCGGGTAGTAATTTTAATTTAATTTTCTTTATCTGCATTCGATATGCTTTTTGTGAAAGAAATCCTTCGCACTTAAGATATCAAGTTGAAGGTGAGTAGTCTCTCCAAAAGTTATACTGAGAGTCTCTGGAGGTTTTTTATTTAAATATTGTATTTAAAGTGCATTGTATTAGTATTAAAAAACCTGCTTTATAAGTTAATACAATAATATATATATATATATATATATATTGTAGGATTCACTCTCACTTGCGTCTCAAAGTAGGCAACAATCATTTCGCTGTAATTTAAAGCAGTATAAGCCACTTTAACTATGAAACAATTGTTAAACTGTTCCTGTCAAGCAATTTTGGAGGGTTTATTGTATGGATATAGGTCTTAGACTAGTTTGTAACCACAGTCAATAGCGATAAAATTGTTGCTCAGTTCTCTTTCACCACTTCCATATGTAAAAAATTAAAAAAAAACAAAAATCAATTATTCTGAAGGACAGCCGTAAAATCGATGAAAGTACAAATTAGTTTTGTTTTTACTAGCCTAACTTATTTTATAACATATATTTCAATGAATTTTAACTCCTTTTTGTACTTTACATTTAACCATGTTTTTCTCCACACCGCTCAATCACTCTGCCGCTCGTCAACGCCTTTCTCACATTGCAGTTCTGGAAGTATAATCAGCAGAAGCGTCAAATACGACACGGTTCATCAGACAAGTGTCTGGCCATATCGGAGAAGAAGGACAAAGTGGTTATGGAGGAGTGTGATTCGAATCAATTGCGACAACAATGGAAGCTCGAAAATTACGATCCATCGAAATTGTGAGGTTACTTTTATGCCAACGGCACAGTTTTATTGCCGACGCACAAGCGACGAAAATAGCATAAATTACGCACAGGAAATGCACAACAAAAACAGCAGCAACAGCAACAACAACAATTGAAACAGAAGCACAACCAACAACAACATCAACAACACGGATATATAGAACATAAAGCGTCACAACAAATGAGATACGGAAGTGGCGGACAAGGACAACAGCAGCAGCGAAAGCTACAAAAACAACAACAGCAACGACAGCAACATAAATTGCAGCAAGCAACTGAAGTGGCGCAACTGGCGAGAGAACGCTTCAAGCAACAGCAACACCAGCAACAAAAACATCAGCAACACCAACAACAACAATACAGGCAGAAACAGCCCATTACAGCAGCTGAAGTACAATATGGCCACAATTATCCGTGGCTGTAATGTGAGGCGACACATACACACGCACATAAATAGTGTAGCGCATCGTCACTCATACGCCGTGACTAACAGTGCGGCTTAATATGTAAATATTATATAAATTTAAAACCATATGTACTTATAGTCGCTTGCATGCAAGCTGTTGTCGAGCATTTCCAGGTAGCAGGATGTTGTAGCAGAAGTACTTACACACACACATAAATACAATCATATAATCGTTAAGCTTCCGTTCGTGTTGAAAAATGTATAACTTCACATACATCTATACACACACACACATTTGTGCATTTACGCAAACCAACTTAAAAGGCAAAAACAAAGGACGACTGTTGTACAGTAACATTAAGTGTAGAGTAAGACTAAAGTAGGAAATAAAAATAAGAAAAATTATAAGCGAAAAACATAATGTAATGTAAAAAACTTTAAGTTTAATAAAAAATAAAAAAAACTATCATAAAATATTTACAAAGCAGTGTGTGTAATGAAATATAATTAAGTACAGACTTTAAGATACACTATACATATATACTTATACATATGATAAAGTAGTTAATGTTTATTTTGTAAAAGTGCATATGAAGTCAAAATAGTTTTGGAAAT
Organism: Bactrocera correcta; assembly: GCA_027475135.1. Classification (NCBI taxonomy): domain Eukaryota; kingdom Metazoa; phylum Arthropoda; class Insecta; order Diptera; family Tephritidae; genus Bactrocera; species Bactrocera correcta. Next base: position 40,701,167 of record CM050327.1, read on the forward strand.
TAATTAGTAATTAAATTTAAAAAATGTTTTAATTTTAAGCAATCAAGACTTAGTCAAATGTAGTTTAACGAAACTTAAGTATTAAGTTGGTAACGCTGCATTTAAAAATTATATCAGATTGTGTAGGCGAGCTGCTTCGAAAAAGTGGACGAAAAGCAAAGTAGATGTAAAAGTCGATTTTGTGTGAGTGAGTGAGGTTTGATGAATGCTGTAATTTTTTTTTAATATCTGTTTCTCGTTTCCAATAAATTTTATTTGAAATTTAAAAATTCCGAAATTCAAAATTAACTTTACTGTGCTCAAGATTTTCGTCAATATTAATTATTAAAAATTAAAACTTTTTAATGCAATAATTTTTATATCATATGTCTGCAAATAAAACTTAAATTTTACTATCTTAATTAAAATATTTTAATTTATTGATTTTGATTTATATTTCAATTAAAAAAACATTAAAATCATTTTTATAAATACAAAAACTTGGTAAATTTTAAATTAATAAAATTTAAAAACTTAATCACCAGAACAAAAAATGTACATTTTTTAAATTAATCAATTGTTTTTTTTTAATACAAATTTTTTTCATAAAATTAGTTTATTTGGTTTTTTCTTTCAATCGTAACTTATTTTGGAATTCTACAAATTTTAAAAATTATTAAACTAATCTTTACTGTTCTTGTATAATTAATTAATTATTTTATTAAGAAATTTATTTTTCCAACGTTATAAAAATTTAATAGTAAACACAATTAATTTAATTTTTTATTTATTTTTATTTTTCATTATTTTTTCTTTATTTTTATTTATTTATTTTTCTTTATTATTATTTATTTATTTATTTTTTTTTTTAATTTTAAGAAAAAGTTCATTTCCATATTCAAAAGATTCAAATTTACTAAATTCTTACGAAATTTTTTTAACTGCAAAAAATTATTAAAAAAATATTTAGCTAATCAAAATTTACAAAAAATTAATTAATTAAATAAAAATTTAATTTTATTAAAAACTAAATTTATTAAAAACCAAATTTAATTAATTAAAAATTAAATTTAATTAATTAAAAACTAAATTTACTTTTTCAATAAATTTCTTTTAGTATTTCAAAATTAAAAAAATTCTATTTTCTAACACAAATTTTTTATTAATGATAAAATTTAAATTAAATAAAAAAATTAAATTAAATTTTTTGATATTAAATAAATTATTATTTTTTTTAATTGCAAACGTAATTTTATTTCACATTATTAAACTTCAAAAGTTAACATAAAGTTTAAAGGTTAAAGATTAACATAAAGTTAATAAAATAATTTTTTTTTAGTTTTAAAAATAACATTATTTAAATTTTTAAATAAAAAATTTATCCAAAAATAGTATTTATTAAAAAATAAAGGCCTTATAAATAAATTGATGTTTAAAAAAAAACAAAAAGAAAATTAATTAATAAGAAAATTAAATTTAATTAAGAGTTAAAATAATTAAAAATTAATTTATTAAAAAATTAAATTTCATTAAAATAATTCAGAAAAAATATAATTAATTTTATTCAATACAATTAATTAAAAATTTAATTTAATTATTTTAATTTTCAATTAAATTTAATTATTTCATTTTACAAAAACTTATTTTTAATTATTTCAAATACGTTTAATTGAAAATTCAACAAATTATTCAAGTAATAAATTTTGGTTTTTTAATTAAATTAAAAATTTTAAAATTGTAATTAAATTAATAATAAAAACTTAATTTTATTTCGAATTGACGGTACTGATTAGTGGAAAAGTCTATTAAATAAAATTACAGCGTTCATCAATACTAAAATCAGCTTGAATGTGTGGTTGGTGATAAAGGGGAAGTTGCAACATTCCTGTACTAAACAGCAAACAAATAAAAAAAAAAAAAACAAAAAAAGTAACCGCAAAAACTTTAATACGTAAATATAAAGTAAATAAAATAAACAAGCGCACGACCATTAGTTATTTGAGCCAAGTTAAACTTCCATTTAAACTCTATTAAAACTAAAAAATTATTTAAAAATTATTTTGAAAATAAAAAAATAATTTGAAAGTTTTTTTGAAAACAGTAAAAATATTTGAAAATAATAAAAAATATTTTATATATATATCGATCTGTAAATTTTAGTATTTTATTTTTAAACTGATTTTTATTTTCAATTCTGTTTTAATTTAATTACATATGTACATATGTATGTAAAACGTTTTTTTTTTTGGAAACTAAACAGAATCCTTCTTTCGTCACCTAAAATGCAAAATAACGTAACATCACCTTTCATTAATTTAGAGGCAAAGGAAACACGATATAATAGAAGCCACTTATATTGAAACAAAGTTTGAGTTTTGGTTGTAAAATGGTTATACATTGCTTATATAATAGTTACATATTATTATTATATAATGGTTACAAATTGGTTATATCTGCCAGCGGAAGCTGAAAACCTTATGCCTGTGTATATGCAATATGATACGTTTACGTTACGTTACGTTTTTTATGTTACGTCTTTTTGTAATTTATGTGACGATTTATAACCTAATTATTTGTTATTTTAGCTTATTTTTACGCTTCGTTATAATTTTTTTAAATTTGCTTTTAAATTTTGTGAAATATTTTTAGATAGTTAAACATGATTCATTAAAAAACTATACATAAAAATTTAAATTATATAAATTTAACTATAAAATTTTAAATAATATAAATTAAATTATTAATTTTTGTTTTTTGATTATTTTTGCTATTCAATTTAAAAATTCATTTTAAGTTAAACAACAATAATATTTAATTTGCATTAATTTTATTTTCCTATATGTAATTTTTTTGGAAAAACTTTAAATAAAATAAAGCAAATATTTAATTTTATGCAATTATTGTTTTTTGTTAATAAAATCATAATTTGTATGTGCAATTATTTAAAGCAAACCAATTTGTTATATATAATTTGTATATAATCTTGCCAAAATTAGTTTATTAAATTTAAGTTTATGTGAAGAATAAATTCAAATTATTGTTTTATCAAATATTTAATTTAGTTGAGAATTAAAAATAAAAGAAATTCACGCACAAACGTTTTTTATTTCATTAATTCATTTGGTTTCTTCGACCTTATTGTGAATACGCTTAGACATCATTAGTACGAAGCTAATTTATTTTTTAAAGAAAAAAGGATTTTTATGATTTTTTTTTTTCGAATACAAGAAAATACTATATACTTTTGGGCTAAAAAACAACAATATTAATATTCTTCAAAATCTATGAATTCGGTGGTTGGGACACGATATTAATTGAAAATTTAGAGAAGAAAAACTCACGAAGAATGAATGCAATATGCGACGGCGTATTATCGTGGTGCAAAAAACCAATCACCTAATCCACGATGTTCAGCCAATTGATCGCCTGTTTCCGGATTGTAAGCATAGATCCAAGACTCATCGCCAGTAATTATACGTTTCATGACATATTGGTAATCGGAAAGCATTGTTGAACAGACGTTAACGAGACGCTCTATTTGGACAAATTTAAAGATTTTAAAACCAAACCCTGTTTGAAAGAGCTCTGTCTGTTTGACTTTCACGCGACAAAAAGTTATCGCCGAAGTTCTTTTTAAACATTCTGAACGTTTATTTTGATGTGATACTTCACTAAAAGTTATACTAACCAGAAAAAAATATTTCGAGAAATGGGCTTTCGCCCGAAATTTAAATTTCTTTTTTGCCCACATTTAATTGGGTCTCCGACATTTTCCTCTGGCTGTTATAAACTTCGTAGCAAACTTAATATACCTCATTCGGGGTAACAACTTGATTTGAATTTGTATGCCTGAGACCCTCAACTAGATTCGACCAACAGTAATTTATGTTAGTTGCAAGATTTTGAAAACTATGATAAAAAATATGCACTGAAAATTGATTTTTGAGGCTGTACACACTTTAGCAAAAATTTTAGGAACATCATTAAAAAATGTATTTTTACAAAAATGCGGTCGAAATCAGCTGAATCGAAAGGAGATCTAACGTATGATATGATTTCAGTCCACTGCATTGTTGACTATTATGCCTATAAACATATCGGTTATATTATATCATTAAACTTATATATGAAATATTCTTTTATATTAAAAAAATACATTGTAAATTTTTCTAAATTTAAAAAGTTTTTTTTAAATAAATATTAAATAATAAATATTTTGAAAAAAATATTTTTGAAAGAAAAAGATACCATATCATTTTTACAAATTTGTATAAAACAATATAAATGTTTAATTTATTTTAAAATGTCAATTTATTTATGTACAAGGCAAATCGTTTTAAATTGAAAAAAAAAAATTTAATTTAATTTAAAAATAAAATAAAAAAATTTAAAAGTTAAAATAATTAAAAATTAATAAAAGTTATATTTAATGAAAAAATTTTCCTTAATTAAAAAAATTAATTTAATAAAAGTTAAAATTATTTAAAATTAAATTTTATATTTTAATTAATTAATTTTTATTTTAAAGTGTCAATTTATTTACGAGGCAAATCGTTTTTAATTAAAAAAAAATTAATAAATTTAAATAAAAAAAAAATAAAATAATAAAAAATTAATAAAAATAATATTTAATGAAAAATTTTCCTTAATTAAAAAAAATTAATTTAATTTAAATGTATAATAACTTAAATTTAAATATGAAATTTTAATGAATTAATTTATATTTTAGTTTTAAATTGTCAATTTATGTACATATGTATATACAAGGCAATTCGTTTTTAATTAAAAAAAATATTAATTAAATTTAATTAAAAAATAAAATTAAAAAATTTCAAAGTGAAGATAATTAAAAATTGTTAAAAATAATATTTAATCAAAATTTTTCCTTAATTAAAAAAATTAATTTAATTAAAAGTTATAATAATTTAAATTTAAATTTGAGATTTTAATGAATTAATTTTTATATTTTATTGTCAAGTTATATACTAGGCAAATCGTTTTTAATTAAAAAAAAATTAATAAAATTTAATTAAAAAATAAAATTAAAAAATTTAAAAGTTAAAATAATTAAAAATTAAATTAAAATTTTAAATAAGTTTTTTTTTTAATTTTAAAAAGTTTATATATTTACAAGGCAAATTAATTTTTAATTTTAAGAACTAAATTTAAATAAAAATTATAATAATTAAAAAATTTAATCAAATCATTTATTTTTTATAATTTAATTATGTAATTATTGTTATTATTGAAGTTGTGAGAGTCATTTGGTAATTGTAGGATTATTCATGTTTTAAGGCAGTTTTAGCCAGTCATATTAATTAGGAGTAAAATGCGCAAAACATATGTAAGTTAAACAAAAAACAAGAAATAAATTTTTTAAGTTTTCGTCCATAAATTAATTTTTGAGTTCTATACCGCAACTATCAACAAGACAAACTATAATGAAGGCAAAATAAACTTTTTATAAGCCAAATTACTGCAGCATAAAATTATTGAAATTAGAAATTTATGCTTTTGTGAATTCTACAAGAGTTCCATATGGAAAATATAAATAAACTAGAGGACCCGTCCACGCTTCACTGTGGCTGATACATAGATAATATCACTACTAACATCTATATGATTTCTATTAGTTGGATCATAAGTCTTAGTTAATGAGATATAGCATTTTTGTGAAGCAACTTATGTTAGTTTAATGGACCATAAAGTATTTCGTGTGTTAATAAAGCATTGCTTTCTGGGGAAAAATACTGTTGAATTTGGGCTCCGGAAAACCCACCGTTGAAAAGATATTTGCTAAGCTGGAAACAGGCGAAGTGAGCACCGAGAACAATGACACCCTAAAGAGGCGAAAACTCTGTGCAAAGTAGGTGCCTCGCAAGTTCATAATCAAACAATAACAGCGAATAACTGATGCTGAGAAGTGTTTAAGTGATCTTTTAACGGAATAACACCGAATTTTTGCGTCGGTTTGTGACAATAGAAACATATCTCCATCATTTCCCACTCAATCGACAGTCATTCTAGTGGACTGCATATGATGAGCCGGTTCTCAGGCGTATAAAAACGAAAAAGTCGGCTGAAAAGGTTATGACATCGGTCTTTTGGGATGCACGTGGTATAATACATACTCAACGACTGATTATTGAGCCAGTTATAAACTACTTCACTGCGTATTTGGTTGCAGTTCATTTCTACTATTCCAGAATCTGTTTCAAATTCTACGCACATATTCAAATGATTGCTAAAAACATGAATTTTGAAAAAGATGCTTATTATTTGTACTTATGAGTTGTATTAAATTTTGACATAAAGAAATAAAAAGTATCCTATGTCCTTACCCTGGTTCTTAGCTACCTCCCAACCAATATTCAGCCAAAGCGGTTCAGCCGTTCTCGAGTTATAATTGGTGTAACTAACACGACTTTCTTTTATATATATAGATAACTATACTACATTTAATTATCTATATTTTTTGTAACGATCTCGAATTCGGATTAGAATTCGGGCAAACATTAATTTCCTTTATTTATTTATATTTTCCATATCGATTTTTGCATTTATCATTTCTCAATAAATTAATTAATGTTGTATGCCAATATTAACTTTGTAATTTTTCAACTAATGTATGTAAATAAATTCATATTTTATTTGTGATTTGTCAACAAAACACATATTTATTTTAATCAAAACATAATGTAAAATATGCGAAATTGAAAATGTGCCTTCTAATTCTACGAAAAGCTAACAGTTATTATAAATTTCGTACTCAACAGCAAAGCAACAAACATATATATTATAAACTATAAAATAAATATGAACACATATGTGTGAATAAATACTAATTAAAGTATAAAAAACGTTTATAACCTAATAGTTTTGAATTAGATATGTTTGTATGTATATAAATAGAAATAAGCACACCCATGCATACATACACACAGCCATGTAAGTGTTTAAAAAAGTGTAAGCTTAATTTGTAAATGACATTGCGCTAATTTTACAGAATTTCATGCAGCCATATTGTACATACATACATGCAATTATAAGTATATATATATAAATGCATACATAGCCACTTACAAGTACATATGTACATATACATATATGCATGTAGCTAAGCGAGCGCATAAACCGCATTTGCAATACTAACGCAGCGCTGCTAACTAGTTTAGGCTAGCACTGAATAACAAAATAAATTTAGCAATGTTTATATGAAAACATCTGTCGCTCAACACTGCAAATAATTGCCACTTCGCCAGTTAGCTGTAAACCGTACGTATATATTTTACACAAATCAAACATTTATAAATTCACACAAAAATATATCTGCCAAAAAAATCTAAAAAAAAAATTGCAAAACAACAACAAAAACATGTTTACATTGAATCATTAGTTATGAAATTATTTTGTTAGCAAACTGAAAAACACTCTGACATATGTAAACAAGTGCACTCACTACTAAAACTACATGACAAATATTTTCAATTGGCGCTAAGTGCAATAAATCATATTTAATGTTGTTTTATTTTTTTATTATATTATATTTTATTTTTTTGTAACAACACTTCAAATACTTGTATTTAAAACATTTTACACCCTTTACGCAACTTTAATTCAAGTATGTACATCGCTTGTTTTGTATGAAAAATGTAGTGTTAGTGCGACGTAGCATACTTTTAGGGTAAACATATCGAAAATATATTGAACTATTATATGAATCATAATTTAATAAAAACAAAGAGTCGTAAAAACATAATGTTTTAGTTATGTGTTTTTAATTATATTTATATATATATATATAATACATATATATATTTAGTTATATCGCAAAATTATTGTGACAGGCAGGCATCAATTGGATTGTGTTAGCAGGTAAGCGAAAATCATTAAAATATTGTTTTAAACAAAAATATTAATAGTAATTAACTAAGAAAAAGCAAAAACCTTAACTTCGATTGCACCGACGCAATAATACCCTTCACAAATACCAAATATTACGCAAAGAACTTGATTTTCACCGGTCAATTTGTATGGCAGCTATATGCTATAGTGCTCCGATCTGAACACTTTCTTTGGAGATTGCACCATAGTTTCAGATAATACCTCATGCCGAATTTCGTGAGAAAATCTCGTCAAATGAAAAGGTTTTCCATACAAGGACTGCATTTTGATTCATTAGATTGTATGGCAGCTACATGCTATAGTGGTCCGATCTGAACAATTTCTTCGGAGATTGAATCATTGGCTTAGAAAGGAATCTATGCCAAATTTCGTGAAGATATCTTGTCAAATGCATAACTTTTCCATACAAGTTTGTGTGTACAAAATATCCGATAGCTCTAAAGCTGAGGAACTAGTTCCCAAAAGACAGACAGACGGTCATGGCTAAACCGGCTGAACTCGTCATGATGACATACTTTTTCTTTTGTATGTTACAAGCTTATTGACAAACTTGATATACTCTATTCAGGGTATAAAAATCTCAAATTATGGTTTCCTAGGAAGTTAAAGAAGTTTATAGAGTTACTCGACCAACTTTTGAATTCAAAAATCGCAAAATATACAATTATTCGACAGTATTTTCCAAAATTAACCAACACAATGCTGAAATTCTAAGCCAACACGTTTTGACCGTAATCAGTTCCCCAAACCATAAAGCAGCTCCATAACTTTCACTGAACTCCAAGCGTCAACAGAAATACATTAAACCGCTCGAAAAGTAGGTTAATGAGCCGTTTTTCCATTTAATTCATACTATCCGTTATATCCAACTAAATTGAAGTTTTGAGAAAACTAAAATCACCACTCGCTAATACTCTGGAGTTAAAAAAGGCTGACATTAAACTAACTTTGTTCGAAATTCCTTCCCCCAAGCGAGGGCCTCTCGACTTCAAGCTGTCGAAAAGTGGCTTCAACCTCGATGTATAGCTATCAAACAAGAACAATGTGGAGATAAGGGTGTGATAGGCATTCGTTGTTTCATATTTTTGTAAAGAAACTATTGGGAAGCTGTTGGTTCTCTCACCAAAAGTTTTACCTAGGCTTTACGAAACCGTGGTTAAGCCAATATTGTTCTATGGCGTATTTACGGCGTTCGGAAAAGTCACTTTCTCTAACAGCTAGAACGTGTTCAAGGAACGGCTCTTACTGGTTTCAGAGTCTAAGAAACCGGGCACAGTAAGGGTACCAGAGAGGGACATTCAAGAATAGTCTCACTTCGACTTCATCTCTGATAACTTGGACCACTGCGTCGGGGATCCTACTTCTATATGTGAGTAGGAGAGAATTGCTGGAGAATGGGCGCAATTAACTTTTTCACGGATGTTTTGAAGTTCATTGTGAAGGTTGGTGCGGGAGTCTTCTGTCTTCTGAAACTTCTAATCCATGCAGAAGTGGCAACATCTCCATCCATAAGGAGGTATGAATCCACTCCGATAACAGAGCTGCTATACAAAGGTTGCTCACTAACAATGAGTTCAAAGCTAGACAGGTAATACAAGAGCTCACTAGCAGTAATATTAAGTCACTTCCATATTAAACTTTTCTGGGTCTCTGACCACAGTGAATTAGTCAGAAATTGTAAAGCCGATGAACGAGTAAGAAAAAGTCTACGCGCGAACCCAGCAAGCGGAAGTCAACAACCAGCACTTGTGCGGTTGCGAAAACCTGCTTCTTCCTAGAATGAAACGTAAAAAGTCCATTGAACTGCAAGCTCTTAAAAAGGCTCACATTGCCGCAATGATAGACGTCTTAACTGGACTTAACTGTCCTGTTATGCCTAAGAGTGCTGGGCTGCAGAGCGGACAGACATATCTAACCAAAACTCTTGTATCTTTATAGAAAATTTTGGATATAAATTTGGCAAACCAGAACACACTCAATAAGCACCCGTTACACACTTCGAACACAATGTTCTTTGCCTTATTATTTAAACTAGCAGAATTGTAAAAAACAGCCCCAAAAAGTTGAGTATTGTTATTATCATTATATGTTTTATTAGTTTAACATTCCTAGTAGAGTTCTAAACCATCTTTGGAGGAAAAACAACATTCACTATTTCTACATATTTATATATATATATATATAATATAATATACATACATACATATTATATATATCTACATGGGTTTATCAAATTTCTCTAACAGCCATTTCTGATGCATATTTTCGGCGTCACATATATCCACAAGCAAATCTTCGCCATTCGTTGATACAGCCAAGCATAACTTCGAGATAACATGTCTTAGGAAACGATTTACCGTGTCGTAAGTCCAATGCTGTCGAAATAAAGACAAATTAGTGTAAAAATCGGCTTATTATTGGCAGATTTAAATCGAATGCCTACCTGATTTCCTTTCTTGGCATGACAGAGAAATATTATCACAAAATTGCCGCCATAATCCAAGCAATAATGGCCGTGACGTATCTCACCAGCATAAGTCATAAACCAGTGCTTTTTTTATAAAAAGAATATTTATATAAATTTTGTTTATTTTGTTCAATCACATGAAAATGTTTTCATCAATTGTTTTACCTGATTTCCTTCTTTACCATGACATGGCCGTAGGCCAACTGGTAGTCCTGACATTGCTCGGCCATTCACATCTAAGCATTTATTAGCGCCAGTGCCTAGATTTCTTATCTAAATGTCTGATAATTATTTTCAAAAAATTGTGTGGATAGTTCAAGAAATTCTCACCTCTCCAGCGGAAACCGGATCTTTGGGTATTTCAAGTTCCGGATATATATTTTGCACATACCATTTGAAGCTTTCGCAATTAAGCCGTTTCCTTGAAGAGAAAGGAGAAGAGAAAAGAAACATTCATCACATTCAAAAAGACGAAACGTAAAGATATCTGTCCCAGCCTTTTCAACATGTTTTAATTTTAGATTTTATTAGTAGGTTTGGATAAAGATAAATGTCCTGTTAGTCTGCTTCTTGTTTCTAAACACGATATCAATTCCAACTGATTCGTTAAACTAAATGAAGTCACGTATACTTTTTTCGATTTTTCAAACTTTGAAAGCACTAACATCAAGTTTTCAGCGTTTACGGAAGACAAGCAATCACTCGTTCCGAAACCTCCTTTCGAATCGAAATCCATGAGTTCGACAAATAAGTGCAGTTGTACTATGAATATGGCTTGAAACCGAAAAAACAGATCAGTGTGTCTCTTTCAAAATATTAAAGGTTCGCTGGAGAAACGTTGATATTCAGCGATATTAGATACCAGGGACTCTTTCTATGGGGATTGCTGTTTTAAGAAAAAACAGTATTTCTCGACATCAAACAGTACAAAGTCTTCAAAACGAAACTTATGACTGGAAATAAGAAGGTCAATCCAGAAACGTAGGAACTGCTTTGACACTATATACTATACTAAACTTTCTATATGGAGGAACTGCAACTGGCCACTGGCAAGCTCAAAACTAACAAATCGTCCGGCCCAGATGGGATCCCAGCAGAAATACACAATCACCTCAGAGCGACCCGTAGTACTCTTAAATATGTACAACGCCTGCCTCGAAGCAGGAATATTTGATGAAATTAGGAAAAAGCAACGACTTGTCCAAATCAGCAGAGAAAGAGGGGATCTCAGCTTGCCATCAGCATACCGTTCTCTATGCATGCTCGACACAAGGGGAAAGCCCGGAACTATCGTAGAAAAATCAGAGCTACTACTGCTGACGAACTGGAACATCCCTCTCGTAATAAACATGCAACAACTTAGGACATTCTAAGGATTCAAAATGCATAATGATCCTATGGACCTTCCAGCGCACAAAAGAAAAAACGGCTAAAGAAAGCAGATGAAAATAACGAAATAGTTGACCGAATAATGATACGCAAATGGGAGAATGAGAGTCGCGGCAGATGGACGGAAAGACTTAGAAGAGATTGAAACTTGTGGACAAGCTGTTGCTTATGGACTGATGCTATCCGGACAGGGATATTTCGGAGATATTTCAGAAAGTATCTTGATAGAATATGTAATGTCGAAGAACCGACATTCCTATATAAATATGCGACAGAACACACACTCTTTTCTTTTAGTGACCTACAAGTGACGAGAGCGCTAATAAAGCGGGATGCATTTTCCACCACCTCACCCGCAAAAAAAAATATTCTATATAAATTTAGGCAAATTCGTAGTCTTCTTACCTCAATGCGATTTGCGAATCTACATTTCCGTAATCGCCCTTGTCAAAATTTATGTTGTAATAAAAATATTTGGCGTAGTTATCCATCCAAACTTCAGCTAACCTCACAGAGTTCCTATGTTTGTTATGTGCCACCTGAAATCAATCAAGAAAAGTTATAATTTATTTCTCTCAGTCGTGAAATTCCCTCGCTAACATCATATATATGGATATTACATTATATGGAGCAGTTTGTCGAAAAATGTGTCCAACGTAAGAGCAGGGTATCATCTCCAATCTACCACCGCACATCCAAGTTTTAAACGATAATTCCAAATTCTCAGCACCCCAAATGAGCAAGCCGGTGTCATAAGTGCCGACATGTTCGAAAAATATACGACTGATTGCGAAAAGACCGCCAGGCATTGTGGGCGAATACACCGGCTCCATGGTATGCTATGCAAAATTGATATTCATTAGAAACTAGTTGAGCTCAAACTTCGCAAACTCACATTTCTACGTTCGAACTCACGCTTGGGTGTTGGAATCCATGTGAATGTTAAATCCCAATCGAAACCGCCGATAAGCGTATCATCTACATTCATGTACTCGAATGTCTCGTCATCGATAGTCGCAATATTTGGATAGACGACTGTGGTATAATTGCGCGCTATGCGATCGAGTAGCGGTTCCAGCCAACCTTAAAGAAATGGATTGGGTGTGTTGATTTCCATTATTGCATAAATGTAGTTATAGTTGTACCCTCGCCACACTCGCAATGTGAATCGAGAAACGTCAAAACCGGCGCCGTTGCATAGCGTGCGCCGAACAGTCGCGCTCTTATGAGACCTTGGCGTTTCGGCGCGCGTATTATGCGCACTTTTGTGTACCTTATGAAGTAATTATCGAGTGGTTCTTTCAGATGTGCTGCAAAATGGAAGTTTACCTCATTAGAATTGGTTGAAGTCTGACACGGTTCCTAACTTAGCATAGGCACATAGTACAGCGGTGAGCGGCGCTTTCAAGAAACGGGTCTATGTCAGACTATCGGTATTTGCTGAATTTATATACTGCTATGAACTCGTATATCTTTTAAGTATAATAAAATCTGTCCTCTTTTGGTTTACAGTTGCTACCCTGCATTCATCGTTAATATCTCATCGCTACACCATGTCCATTACCTTACCCATATCTGAGAAATCATCGACCAAGATAATGTGTTTAATTAGCTCTTCCGGAGATCGGTTTAGCACTGAGTGCACCGTTCGTAACAATGTTGACCAGGCCTCATTGTGGAAACATATTATTACGTCGGTCTTTGGAAGATCTCGCAAATAACGATCGGGTTGTTTGCACCTGATAAGAATTGGAATGAGAAATGTTATTGCTGTTTTAGTTTTATTTAGATTTTGGGAAATAAAATATCGAATAATAGTTGTTAAGATATAAATACAAGTATGTAGGAAAATATTGAGAGTTTTGAGGTTATAAGTAGACTTTTCAATTAAATTTATATTTCTATAGGTGAATGGAGCCCATTTCGATTTCGAAGACTGTGTGAAAGACCATTTAAAAATCTCTAAATATTTTTCATAGGCAACCAAACTCGAAAGTTGACTCCAGCTGTCCAGAGAAAGGTTACGTTAAGTTCGTGAGATAGGCTAAAATAATTTCGAATGAAACTTAGTTTCTACAAATACTACTTCAATATTAATAACCTACTCCACTAACATCTAACCTCTACACAACTCTCTATTTACCAATCATGCCGCAGATCCGGCAGCGATCGTTGCACCGAAATCATATCGGACACATATTGATTGAACATATTATTCTGCCAACCTTCATCCACAGCTTTCTTCATGTTCTCTGTCATGTTTGCGGGCAAATGAACCGGTTTACCCAACTCGCCAGGTGCATTATTATCAATTGTGAACGGAGACTGAGCACTCGATGCTTTGAAGATCTGTGGAGCTAATATGTAAAATCGTTATAGAATACACAAAATTTTAAGAAGAAAGAAGGAAGAAGCGAGAAGTAAATGCCTTATAAAGGAAGACACTTTCTTACTTGTGTCTACTGCAATCACTGTCTTATCCAAAACCGCATTACTGTGGCGTAACCGAAAGCCAGTTTCAAGAAACTCCGTGCTTTCACCGCCCGGGTTCTCCTTCATATTCGGCGTTTCAGCAAAGTCTGGCGCATGTACAGCCACTTCCCGTAGCCGTTTGTAATAAATTAGAAGCATATACATAGCCACTAACACTATAAGTTTGACTACTGTTAGTGGGTGTCGTATTCTGATGAGTTGTGGAATAAGTCGCATCATTCCGAAAACACTTTGGAATCACTTTTTCGTAGTAAGCTGGGACTCAGCTGAAATAAGTAAAAAAACATTAAAAGAATAAACAAGGAAATATGTTAACTTCGGCAGCACCGCAGCCATATGCTACAGCTTTCCGATCTGAGCAATATATCTCCGAATTCATACCGACGCCTTGGATAATAATCGATAAATTTTGTGAAAAGATAACTTGTGAATTTGTTTGTGAACAGTTGTACTTTTGTACCAGACTTTCTCGTTTTCCTTTTGTCCTTGAGCTCTACTTACTAGACTGTCGATTCTTTTTCGTGGTTGAATTATGGAGACTCCTTTGTTTAGCTCTGCGTTGGGGAAACTTGGCTTTATTTTGAGTTTCGAACATGAACAAGAAAACCTCAAGATTTATTATTTACCGTTATGTTTTTATATGACTTTATGTGCTTAGCATCAGTATATCACCAATTTTCTGCTTAAATTCTTTTTAATTTTCTATTCAATCCGCTCCGATATTTAACAAACACCTTTTCAGCGACCTGCAGCCGTTTAAAATGCCGAAGTACTTCAATATCTATTATTACTAAGCTTTCTTCAACAGCTTGGGGCATTATTCACGCTGATTAGTAGTATAGCTTAGCGACGCTTATTAGAGCTCTCGGCTAACGCTAGTTCATGTATACCCTACAAATGTGTTACTAAAGAGAGATACGTGTTCAGGCTCCCCACTTTTTTATTATCATTCGAAGTAACATTTTTTAGAATTTTCTTTTGAAAGGTTATCCTTACTTTAAGTTCAATTTTCGATGAATAGTTCGATTATTTACGACTTGTACGAGTAACTGGCGAATGACACGGGTGAGTCGAAGCGAGATTGTCCGCATAGACTTTAGATTTTACATAATCCTACAGGAAAAAGTCTAACGGTATAATGGCATAAGATTCCGATGGTTACCCCACACAACAACTCACACCAAAAAGTTGTTTCTTCTGCATAAAATGGCAGCTTAGGAATTTCTTCTACTTGTTCTTCGTTCCAAATGCGGCAATTCTGCTTATTTACCTACCCATTGAGCCAGAAATAGATCTCATTGCTGAAAAAATTTGGCTGGAAAACGTCGGATCTTCTTGGAACAATACAGCCCATAGTGCAAAGGGATGCTGCTTGGTAAGGTCGAGTGGCTTTAGTTCTTACACAAGCTGTATTTTGACCCTTTCAATTTAAGATCTCGTTGCAAAATGCCAAGTCGTTCCATTTGTCAGTCCGAGTTGCTGCGAATGGCGCGAATCGACTCTACACGGTCTTCGTGTGCACTTTCTTCTACGGCTGCTATGTTTTCTTCACTGCGTGCTAGACGTGGTCTATTCGGTGGAATATTATCTAAGAAAAGAATTGACCGATTTGAGCCTAAAATATGAATGCTTTGTTGTCGTTTATCGAGTATTACACAGCATAAGGAACGTTTTATTATATCTTAGTGATAAACAACACTCGGAACATGAAAACAAATTTTTGAAAAACAACGGCTTTGTGTTTGTTTGTTATTTATGTATGAGTCACCCAGTAACCTGTACTAACACAATATTTGCACAGATGGCGCTGTGAGCATTAGTTACAGTCGGTGCTACCACCAAAACTACAGTGGTGCTTAAACTGTTCATTGGTTGATTAGGCATCAATACAGAAAAACCATTGTAATACAGTGGCTTTTAAATATATTATAAAAGTACATATATTTACATATGTATGTATTCATCTGGTGGAGGGCGCTCGAAAACGCTACACTTGCTAAAAAGCTTGAACGTATCCTGTGCACTATGGACTACACCAAAAATACCACTTAACTGGGTCACCCTTGTCCCGCTCCCGCTGAAATGGGACCGAGAAGGATCTTCGTTGACATCTTGCACTCTAACCCAGCATCAACTGACCTCGTGTGCGCTCAGCAGGCGCTGGTCAGCGATCCGGTCCTGTGCTACTGCAAGAGCATTTTGACCTATTCCCCTAGCAATATTAAGAAATGACAATAGGTATTCATGCAGTAAGGCTAAAAGCCTTGACGGACACAAGTTGTCAAAGTTGTATGGGGGAGGTGGAAACATCCGAGCACTTTCTTCTCCATTCCCCAGCTTTTGCAAGACTGAGGATGTAACATCTCGGCAGTCTTACCTTCGGCGTACCAGGATACATAGCCGAAACTGACATTAGCCGTATCAAAACGACCAGACCTGTTAAAATTGAACTCTTAACGTAAACCAAACTTTAAATATACCCGACTTCAATAGCTTTGAAATGCACAGTGGCCTAAAAAAACTATCTTCGCTGGACGACCAATCTAGCAATTGCGATACCGATATAAATTCTTCTTGTACGACGTTTCTTCTCATCTAATCGTACTTTAAGTTTAACCGAATCTTATATCCAGATATTTCCAGAAATACGCTTCCATAAAGAATTGAAAAAAGATATGTATAAATCAGACACTATATAAATATGTTTTTAAAAGCTGGACTTTATTTTTCTCATTTTCTATTAATCGTATCGCATGTCACATTAAACGCCAGAGTTCTGTTTGATCCAAGAGCGCAGTGCACCGATGTAAGTGTACATAGCCGGTTTACCAGCTGCGCCACAACCGAAGCCCCATGAAACAACGCCAAAGAGTTTGTTATCCACTGTCAATGGACCGCCAGAGTCGCCTTGGCAGGCGCTCACTTGACCACTAGGATGACCAGCACAAACCATACGATCCGTAATGCCGGGAATGTTCTTCGGATTGCAGAAGTCACGACTCCACAATTGCACGCGGGCATACTTCAAGCGATTGGGCAGCTGCAGATTACCATTGACAGCACCAAAACCGCTGATAGTGCCAACGGTGTCGGCCGCGTGATTCGCCTCCATATCGGCCAATTCGATTACGCCGATATTATCATCCAAAGTCACCGGCGTGCTCAGTTGTATGAGCGAGAGATCGTAGTCTTGCGTCTGCTTATTATATTGTGGATGTATGATGAACTTGGCAATATCAAAGGACTTTCCATTGCGTGTAAGCAAATCCACCGTACCGGCGATGACGCGCATTTGCGAAGGACTCTGACCGATCGTGCAATGGGCGGCAGTGACAATCATAGTCGGCGATATGAGGGAACCACCGCAGTGATGACGTCCGCGCAGTTGTAATGAGACCTGGTGCGGAAATTGGCCGGGCAGCGCAAAGTTACCGCCTATAATACGCGTACCGGCGGCGGCAGGTTCAATGACAATTGCGCCGAGGCAGGCCAAGCTGAGTAGCAGCAACATTTTTTTTTTTGCAATTTAAAAACAATAAAGTTTGGAAAAACTTTCTCAAAAGGCTGTCGTTCAAGAACTCACGTTTACTATGTGCTATGCAAAGAATGTTGCGACTTTTATACTCGAAGTCGTCGAATTCGCCTATAGATGGATCGAGCATTAGAAACAGCTTTGTTGTCTTGCCTCGAACTATGCGTTTGTTTTTTATTTGCTTACCTCGAGGGAAATGAGGCCAAGTGTAGCGCTGAGAAATTACCATCCAGCTGTGTTAGTAAATTGGGTCAGAATTTTTGCAATCACCTTACGCAGGGGCAATGACTACCTGGTACCCTACTGCGTAGTAGGCGGCTCCGAGTACTTGTTAAGTTATAAATGTTTGTAGGATTACCCGCTTACCTACCTGGATCCAGTGGGTCGCCTATGAAGCCATTGCCTTTGAGTTAGTCACTGCGCAAATGTTTTCCTGCTGTCTTCTATAGTGACTGGAGTCATGCTGTGCGACCGTTATCTTGCGCTGAGCGACATTTTGCGCCAACAACTGTTGAGATTTCGCAAAAGAACCGTCAAACAATCGGACGTGCAAATATGTTTTTTCATGCGCTATTTTATATTTAATTTATTGTTGTTTTTTTTTTGTACAATTTTAATTTATTTTTGTTTTTAATTGCATTTTAAATTCTTTCGCTATACTTTTTGCAGCTATTGGGTTCAATGATTCCGGTACTATCTTTGGAATATTGACTTAACGTTTACCCTCACTTTGTCCATTGCAAATCATCCAAATATTTTGCCAACGTTCGCGGTTGTAGATGTCTTTATAGTTCTGCACTGAAACGAGGAATTCCTAAAAGAAATGTTAGGAAAGTGTTAGCAAATATGAAATCCAACTCCATGGCTTTTAAGGATTATTCAAAGCTCCGAGCTCGAATCAAAATATTATATACTGGAGACCCTTTACCACATTTGAGTTGGAACATGACCGGAAAGAGAAAAAACTAGACACTTGAAACCAAAAAAGAGGAGTCAGAGTTAGAAGAAGACGACGATATGGGGTTCGGTACCACACTTGAGTTGGTCCATGTCCGAAAAAAAGTGAATTACACCCTTGTAGTCAAAAAGCAGGAGACGACGTTGTGGGTTTCGAACTCTTCGACTAAAAGCTCCACACTAAAATTGATTAAATCAACTAGATCCCTAAAGATGTAATGTGAAACCTCTCTTCTTAGTTAAAATACATAGGAAAGAGTACATCCAAGCATCGACGGATAATGATTTTACGAATACACAGTTGTCTGTATGGCTTGAGGATTGATTTCCAAGTCGGAAGAACCATAAGCCCTAAATAGTTAAATCAGAATCAAGAAGAAGAATCGTTCTTTACTAATGGGTTTTGCAATATGAACGCTACAAAAGTAGATCAAAAAGGACAGCCAAAGACGCCATATTTTTCGTGCTCTTTTGACATATCTCTTCAGTAAGGTTTGCTATTTTATCATTGAAAGACATAATATACGATCCAACAACGAGTCGAAGGTATTAAATTCTGCTGCCGAAATTCGGAGTCAGTAGCCTCAACTTTAAGAGCCACTTTATCGTGGTCATAATTACCCATTCAGGTAAACAAATGAGCGTTTAGGGGATAAATTTGAATCCACAGGCACAGTACAAAATGACCTCCTGCCAGTGAGACAAAGAAGTGCCCGTATTGTCGAGAATATTGCTGCCGCTAGCGCATCAATTTAGGAAGACCCAAATCAGTCTCTCACACGTCGTTCTCAAGCGTTGGGCATCTCAGTGACGTCGTTGTGACGAATTCTGGGAAAATATCTTGGCCGGCGTCCTCACAAGAACAATATAGTGCGGTTTACGGGCCAACAGCGTCATTGGGCCGTACTTCTTCCATGATGGCCACGGTCTTCAAGGCCGGCACGTTACTGTGAACGGGAATCGCTACCGCTCAATGATTACCGAATATGTTTGGTCCAAATTGACTCATATGTACTTGGACAATATGTGGTTCCAACAGGACGGCGACACAAGCCACACAGCGAATGACACGATCGATTTATTGAAAACCAAGTTTGGAGAATGTGCGACGTGTGACGAAGTATCCCAGTTCATTGGCCGGCTCAGTTGTGCGATTTGACGACGTTAGACTATTTTCTGTGGGGCTAAGTCAAGTCTGTGGTCTGTACCAGCAAGTCAGTGAAGATTGGTGAACTTCGTACGAATATCAAACCTGAAATTGCAGCAGTGTCGGCATATTTATGCTTGAAAATTGTCGAAAATTGGGTTCAGCGTCTGTCAAAAAAAAAATCGAGTTCCATACACAATGGTGTCGAATGTACTTTTAAGGAATAAAGAATTTCATTGACTTCATTACTTTTGTAGCCCTCTTTTTGAAAAACCCGTTCTTTTCTATTGCAGAGTTACCCAAGACCCTTAGACCTTCATTTATCTTGAAGACCTCCTTCTCATCTGACTTCCTCGCAAAAGACTCCGTATAAAATATACCGTTCAGAATACTACTCACCGGCCCAAAAAGTGTTTGCACAACTACGTTTTCCGCCGCAAGATTCTTATTAGTTGGGACATGTGTGATGACTAAAGCGGTATTGCTCTGAAAGAGATAAGTGAGTGCTAAGCTTAAGGTTTGATTTAGAAAATACATTAAGTAGAGATCTCATTATCTATACAACCTTCAAAAGGTTCAAGAATATTGATTAAAACCTCCTTAATACTCACCGGCACTGGCGCACCATGACTCTCGAAACGCTTCTTTGGCTCAATATGAGTGCAAAACCATTTCGTATATGCCGAGGGTATCTCCTTGCCAGGACCACAGTTCTAAGCGATGTATGCATTAACAAACTTTTTTCCAAACACATGACTAGTAAAAAAAAAGCTGAAAACTTACACTTTTCCTACATAACCCTAGCGGCAAATTGATTTCGCCCCACTTTCTCGAATCAAAAGTTGTATAAATCATGCTCTTCAAATCCGCCGATTTCGGTGCACTATATAGCAGCATATCATCTTGACTCTCCACGCATTCCAAGCGAAATTGTTGTCCATACTTGATCACCTCATTGGTGCGATCCTTTTCATCGCCACTGACTATACGAAACGAATTGCGCACACAGGGTGTTACCGAGGGCGCAATGGTTATTTCACACTCGTCATTGATATTCTGACTATGCCGTACAACGCGCTCATTGATGATGACCGAAAGTGCGGGCTGTGCCTTGACATGCTCTTCGCAGATATTCATCTTCATGGGCATTAACTGTACGATGGCGCCGAAGTAGACATTCTCTTTGGGCGCCTCCAATTCGATGGCTTTGTGAAAGTTATCGAAGAGTCGACGTGTCTTTTCCACCAATAATTGACCACGGTCGCGTAGGCTCTTGAAGGCTTGCACTTTCTCCTGTTTGTAGGTATACGAAAGTAGATATTTTGTTGAGATAGCAGTAAAATCACCTCAAACCTGCTCCAAACAGATGTCCTCAAACCAATTGCCAATGCGCACCACGGGCCGATAACGTGCGGTCGGTATCATCGATGTCATTTTAAATTAGTTATTACAAAAATTGTAATTATCTCTTCGTATTTAAACAATGTAAAATAAAAGTATACAAAATATTTGCGAAGTTGCTTGAATTTTATGAAAATAAATAAAATTTTAATGTCTTTTGCATGCGAGTTTTCGAAAAAAAAATATTATGAATACAGTTCGAGTTAGTTCTGTGTGGGAATAATCGTGCTTTTATTGCAAGCATCAAGAATCGATAAAGTAGTGATTGATTGGGAGTTTCCATAAAAGGGAAGGTCGCAAGAATGTTCGACCTTAAGTCGTTGCATTTAAGTAGTCATGTGATACAATATGCTTCCAAGTGAGTTCTAACGATGTTCAACAACTTAATTTTCCTAACCTAGCTACCCAATTTATTTTAAATTGGAATATTGGGAGCTATGAAAGATTTTCTTTCTCGACTAGCGAAAGACTGAGTATGTGCTAAGTTCCAACGTTGCACCATCTTACTAGCGAGCCCTGTATGCCAACGGTCACTACTAAAGTATGATCTCAGGGTTGCGGTGACAGTATCATGTCTCTCTTGACTAAACTAGAAAGAAGCGTTTTGATCTAGTCATTATCCCAACTATCCGAAAATAATTTTCTACTTCTTCTTCACTGGCGAAAATATCTCTGACGCGGCTATAGCCGAGTTAACAACAATTCGAGATCTCAAGTGCAGCCAGTTTCTTCTCCACCTTATATGTCCAACGGAGTGACGGTCTTCCCCTTTCTCTGCTTCCACCGACGGGTACTGAATCGAATACTTACAGAACTAGAAATACCGTGTTTTCATCTATCTGGACAACATGGTCTAGCCAGCGTAGCCGCTGTCTTTTGAGTAGCAGTACTATGCCAATGTCGCCGTATATCTCGTACAGCTCATCATTTCATTGACTACGGTATTCGTCATTGTCAAAACGAAACGGACCTTAAGTTTTCCGCTAACATTTCTCTCCAACACTTTTAAGGCCGACTCTTCAGATGATGTCATTTTCCATGCATCCGCCCATAAAACAGAACGAAAATGATGACGGAGTGAATCCAAAGTAGCACCTGTTGGAAAGAGTTTTTCAAGACCTCAGCTCAGCCAATATCAATTAAAGAGGTGTTTTTAAGACTTTTTGAAGGCTGTACACTTCTTTCTATATTGGCTTCTTTATGAAACTCAAAATTGTTTGGTAAAGCCGAAAAAGAGTATGAAAGAGAGCATCTCAAAGTCGTCTGAAAGAAATCGAGTTTCAACAACTACGGTTTTTTAATTCAGTCTGTTCAGAGTGGAAATATCTTAGCAGTCATATCAATAAATTTCCTGGGAAAAATTTATCTACTCAACAGATCTATAATATAGTAAACCAAAGAGTTTTGTCCATAAATTAGTATTTTGATCCATATTAAATTTTTTTGGTAGAATTCTTGTTTGTGGGGTTTCTATTGTGAGATTAAGCTCGACGTTTATTTGTGATTCGAAGCTGGGTTAGATAAGCGGAACGACATAACGAGATTCTGAAGGTTTTTTTCAAGAGAAAAATAATATAATGCATTGGGGCTTAAAATTAAATATAGAACCCTCAGTGCCGCCACTTTGGACCTCTTCTTGTTTTTGTGATATGCATCTTTTAAATAGAGGGTCATTCATATTGTTTCCCATCTCTGATCAGCCTTAGAACCAGTGAATATTATATTTATAATAGAATTTTTTTTACAATCTTAGTCTCCGCTTAAATAGTAAGATTGTCATCGAAATCCTCTAACGGTAAGCCCATGAAATGAGCACTTTCCATGGGATCGGACCATAAGGAGATAGGTGTTAGATGAGTGGAGTCCGTTGGGCATGCAAATAGGTAGCTAGTACTCATTGCTTGCTGGACATACATATACATTTGGTATATCGGGGTGGATTCCTGATAAGTAGGACTATGACAAAGTATGCTAAAGTATGCAGAACGAAGTTATGAAAGCGACTCCAAGAGAAACTCAAGCTATTTGCCTCCTATGGGTGGTGGTTGGACTCTAAGCGCGCTATTCATTGAGAGGAAGTCAGCGAAAATGTTGATTGTACAGTAAATGACGGTCGGTGTAAAGTTTTCTACGCCTGAAATCTGGACCTCTTGATGTTCCTATGAGGCGCCTCTGCTTCAAGCAGACGACTGCAGAGATAGTTTCTCTGAAAAATTGCCTGGTTGAAGTTCATTATGTTCCTTGACCAATGGAAAACATTTAAACATCACTACGCGGTCATAAACCCAGCCAGAAATCGAATAATCTACTCGTCAACAGTTCCAACTAGCGCAATGAAGGATTGGACACACCACCATAACACACGCCCACTTACTATCGGGTAAAAGCCCATCCATTTGCCCCCTTTGCGAGGACACCGCTTCTATCAAACACTTACTCACACTCTGTCCGATGCTTCACTCAACAGCCCACAACTCTGGCAACATTGATCTCATAAAACTACTAAGCGAACCTTCAGAAAAAAACGTTATGATTGTATATAGATTCTTAAAAACCAACGATTTGTTAAAATATATTTAAGCAACTTACATCTTTACTAACCCTTAGCAAATAGAATTTTTACCTAGTTATAATTACAAGGCGGCTGAAGGCCTCGTAGCCAGTGTTGCGTTTATGTATTTATATAATAAAACTGTTTTTGTTATATGAATTATTATAAATAAATAAATAAATAATGTTCCTTGACCAGAAGCATTTGGTTGAGTAGTTGAGCACACAAATTTTAATATACTTTTTATAATTTGAAGAATAACTTACTTTGGACATGGTTATTATTAAAGTTTCTCAACTATTTGCGGTATGTATCTTGATTCAAATCCCAAAATAGAGGTTTTCTAAAGTTTTTCTTTGTGTTTGATGAATATGTTTGGTGTGTTCCTTCTTATTGTTTTCTTTTATTTTCGTTTTTGATTAGACACAACTTGGAACCCTGGACATGAAAAAATTGCTGTTAGGTTAGAAGATGATATATTGCTTATTTCTGTATGGTTTTATAATAAGCATCTTAAGCAGAGTCGGCTACAACTGAGTTTCCAGTAAATCTACGTGATTTGCTCCAAATAAAGTAATGCCGGCTTCTACTTGTCAATTATCATGTACATCGAACCCATGCGGCATCAACACTGGCGCGAATCGTGAACACACGATTATAGCCATCTGTATGTCAATATAATGAGCATATTTCTAGGAAACTTCATACTTAGTAAGAGGGGCTCCCCTTTAGTAAACTTTTATGTAACGGAGTGTTTTCTGAAACCACAATTTTATGAATATTAAGTAAGTTAAGTAATACTTAAGCAAATTTAAAGTTCGTTGGCAATGAAAACGGCTATTATGTGATATTATGAGTATCAACAATAAATATATGATTCGTGTACAATATTGAATAAGCCACTCGTTAAATATACATTAATTAGAGAGACTTAAGCTAGCTAATGGTTTAAAGCTAAAAATGCTTTAGCGCTTGCCTCAAGTACTAATCGGATAAAAGTCGCTTAGATAACACAAAGTCTGTAATAAAAGTCAAGCCTGAATAGTGAGGGCGGTGAGAAAGCTCCATATGAAAAGCAGTCAATCAGCAATCCAGTTGATTTGTCGGTAAATAAGCGGATTATAGTTAGTAGAGTTATGGTATCAACGAGCGGCTTAAATTTGTAAGAAATAATGAAATAATTATTTTAACTCCCAGCTGATGGCCATGCTTATTATACGAAATGGTAAAGAAAATCCAATTGATGATAAAGATATGAATTTGAAATTTTATATAAAAGGTTTGGAAGATGGCAAGGGGTGTAATAAGAGGACACCATCACCTTAAAATGGCGCTGGAGAAATGAGAGATTAAGAAGTATCTAGGAGAGATCACAGAGACAAACGTGAAGTTCCAAGACGCAGGTAAGGCAGAGACAGACATTCAAACCGACTTTAAGAACAAGCCCGAAGTTAAGATTGAATGTCCTTCATATGATAAACCCGCATCCAGCAAGGTCGCTTCTGCCGCACTGAATTTAGAAAGGATTGACTACAACGCGGCTCTATTTCAGGAACCGTGGATAGCTTTGGGAAGCATAGTAACTAAACTGAAAACGTCAACAAATTACACTAGTACATACTTCCTGAGTGTGGCGAACTAGTTGAGGATAGCCATACTGGTTAAGAAAAGTATGCGCTAATATGTAAATTGAATTAAAATTCTATTCAGACGACCTGATAGCAGTAGCCGTAAAGAATGGCTAGAGTGAGAACCTACTCCTGCTGATGATAGGCGTAGATGCGAATGTGGACCACGCAGCCTGGATAACGGAGATAACAGCGAAAGGGTTCAATCTTTACTAAACTTTAGAATGATAAGTAATCGAGCTATAGCAAAGAGAGGAACCAACATTACTATATTGGACTCGAGAACGTTGTGATGTGCTTCGTAAACCCTTGTTTTCTGATAAGACTTATGTGAAATTTTAAGTATAACTCTCAGACCTCAGAAGTTCAAAAAAACACAAAACTGATATTTGTACAGTAAGATAGTTATAGAGATTATAATTAGGCTCGTAAAATATGACTGAATCTCGGAAATAGAGAAACGAACAGTCACCCTCACGTGCTCTCTAGAATACGTATAGAGTAGCTCGACGACGCCCTGGTGGAACAATGAGCTAGGATCATTTAGTGTTAAGCGGCTCTTCAACCAACCAAAATGGCCGATGAAGAAGCCTGCTGGATATAAAGATATACTTGTACGTAGGGAGTTTTAAAAAGAGATTTGTAAAGCCAAGAGACAGTGGTGGAGCTTGGCAGCAAGTTGGAAAATACAACCGAGGTAGTTAGGATTAGAAACTTACTATACAAGCACTTGACTACTCCTGGGCTTTTGCGCAAAATTGTGAAGAGTGGAATGGATGCAGACTAGACTCCATCCTTGGAAAACCTGGGCGGTGGTTTAGATGCACACTGGACTCCATCCTTGAAAGACTTAGTTAATGCGCTTTTTTTATGGTGTACGGACGCTATAAACATCCAACCTGTTAAAGATAGCTTAGAGTACGTCCCCTCCGATATCATAACGAAGAACTAAATATTTTTAGTAATGAGAGACTTCGTTACCTTCGGTATTTTACCAGACATGATGTAAAATATATCAACACCGCTGGTACCTTGCCTGATAACAATATATGAAAGAGGTTTAACTATCCGTCGGAGTGAGGTAAGAGACGTACGCATACTGAAAGCGTGCAATTAATGGAAACCAATAGGCTAGATTAGGTTAGGCCAGATTGATGATCCCTCAGCATGGCGGAGGAATCACATTTAGAGTGTTTATTCAGTCCTTTCTGATGTCACATGAAAAGCACTTATGGCTAGATATTAGTTACCACCAAAGCGTCCTGAACCAATAAGTCTAACCTTTGTCCTGAGCGGAGTTGACATTTTTACTTGTCTTGAAGAGCGTTTGACACATAATACACTAGGGCATGACGTCATAGAAGGGCTGCGCTTAGAATTACTGCTGTTTAGTTAGTTAGTTTAACTAAAAATCAGCCAACAAGCCGGTCAAGAAACCGAGTTATACTTATCTCTCTAACGAATTGTTGTCGGTTGTTATATATAAATATATATATTATTACAATGCATATGCACTAGTATATGTGGACACACATACATATGTATAAATACTTCATTATCTGTTATCGACACTGGCGATATTCACGTGATGCGCTGAGACCCCTGCTTTCGCTGCTTGCCTACTTATCACGTTCGCTATCTAGAGAATCTCGTGCTTGTTTCTAGCGACTCAATTACACTCACAGAACATTTGCTGATAGCAGTCAACTTTTTTGTTGTTGTTTTATTGTTGTTATGAAAAGTATAAACAATTTTGTGGAAAAAATTTATTTTTTGCTGGCTTCCTTTTATTTTTCAAAAGCAGTTTAATATGCAAGTATGTGTTCGTCGAAGTTTATTGGCTCTAACGGCATAGCTGGTTTACGGGGCTAATAGCGTTACATACAAACATATATACATGTACATATACATATGTATATTTACATTTTGTTACTATTTTCTAGTTTTCTCTGTATGCCTCGGTTAATAGATTTATTAGCGGCAGTGATAAGCTGGCATATTAGCAGACTAGATAGTAACCTGATCCAACAACTCATGTGAGACAACTGTATAAATACTGCTGGTATGTGTGTTGTTGTAAGTAAGACAGCACCACTTTAGGAGGCTTGTGTAGGTGACATTTTAGCTGTTAGACGGTAAGCTGTGTACCCTGCGTCAACAAATGAAAATGTTATAAAGAAGGTGAAAGACAATTTATGATATACATATGTATATGTAGTATATGTATGTGTACTAACCTTAAATCGAAAGTTAGTTTCATTGTTTTATATGCTGAAAAACGCCATTGAAAATAAATGTGAATTTTGAATGGACATTAGAAGAGATTTTGACACAAGTTTTTGTAAGGTTTTTGATACATTTTCTTGTTCTTTTTGGCGTAGAAGCCGCTTACGCGGTTTTAGTTGAATTTACAACCTGTCGTTCTTCCTATTTTTTTGCGCCAATTGGTGGTTCCAAGTGTACCCAGGTCCTTCTCCACCTGGTCTTTCCAACAAAGTGGAGGGGTTCCTTCTTCCCCTCTTCTTCCCCGGCATGTACTGCGTCGAATACCCTTAGAGCTGGAGTGTTTTCATCCGTTCAGATGACATGACCTAGCCAGCATAGCCGCTGCCTCTTAACCTATGTCAATGTTATCGTATATCTCGTACAGCTCATCGTTCCATCGACTGCGATACTCCCCGTTGCCACTGCACAAAGAACCATAAATCTACCGCAGAACTTTTATCTCGAAAACTCGTAACGCCGGCTCATCAGATGTTGTCATCGTCTATGCCTCCGCCACATACAGCAGAACGGGAATGATGACTGACTTCTGACTTTGGTCTTTGTTCGGGAGAGAACTTCACTTCTCAATTACCTACTCAGTCAGAAGTGGCACCAGTTGGCAAAAGTTATGCTGTGTTGTATTTCAAGGCTGACCATTGAGCCATACTTCATCCAAAATAAAAACTCAACGGTCGTTAGAAGAGGATATCGATGAGTGTGAGCTCAATATGCCTGCTTGTAAATATGTGAATATGAGTTTGACCGTTCGTTCTTAAGCAAGGCAGACACTTTATCAAACTATAAATCCAATTTCCAGTCTTCAGAATAATAAATCTTTTAAAAACCTGTTGAAGACTGGCATTATATAGTATTCCAAATCTCTAAACTTTACTAATTTGACGTCTTATAAAGTTATTTGCGTGTACGAAGTAGTGCTTGGACAGCTGTTTGGCCCGAGACAAACGTTCTTGCGGAAATTATTATCATATCGGCTGATATGCCTAAAATATGTATAAATGTCGAAATAAATTCTACGGGCTCAAAATAAAAATGCCCAATTAAATGTGGTCAGTTTCGAGGTTCTCTACTTTTTCTTAAAGAAAAAACACAGAAACTCTAAATTTAATGTGGAATGCATATTATCATTCGAAAGAACATGCTTTGGCATTTATTTTTTGAATGTTAGAGGCGACTATCAGGTCTCAGGTGTTCCATCCGTTGAGTCCAATTTTCGTTGACTCGTTCGAATATTTCGACTTGTAACTGGCGAATGACACGCGTAATGTTTTGCTCCAAAGCCTGAATCGAAGCGGGATTGTCCGCATAGACTTTAGACTTTACATATTCGCACAGGTAAAAATGCTAACTGTTAAATATCAAATGATCTTGATGGCCATTCAACCGGCCCTTTACCTGCTCACCGAAGTAATCTTTTAATAAATCCATTTATTGATCCGATGTGGGGGAAATGACGCTGTCTTGTTGAAACCAAATGTCGCTGGGATCATGAACTTCAATTTCAAGCATCATAAAGTCGGTTATCATGACGCGATAACGGCCGCGTCATCATTCTCACTGTCATCATTTTCGAGAAGTATGGATCGCTGATTCCATCGGCCAACAAACCACACCAAACCGTTGTATTTTCTGAATGAAATTGCAACTCTTGAATCCCTTCAGATTGCTCTTTGTCTCAGTTTTTCTTATGTACATACCCATTGAGCCAGAAATGGGCTTCATCGCTGAACAAAATTTGGTTCGTAAACGTTGCATTTTTTTGGAACCTTTCAAGAGCACACAGAGTGAAGCAATATCGCTAGGGAATATCGAGCGGCTTCAGTTCTTGCACAAGCTGTATCTTGTTCGCTTTCAATTTAAGATTTTAACGTAAAATGCGCCTGGTCATTCCATATGTCAGTCCGAGTTGCTGCGAACGGCGCAGAATTGATTCACCACGGTCTTCGTGTACACTTTCAGCTAGGGCTGCTATATTTTCTTCCCTGCATGCTGGACGTGTTCTATTTGGTCGAATATTATCCAAGAGTGAATGCTGGTTCTCAAGATGGGTGAAGGTGTTGCGAACAGTGCGCTCAGTATGTAGATTACCATATTTTGACCATAGGTTGAGGGAAACGCGTGAAACACACTCCTTATAGAACGAGAATTTTCGTAATAAAGTTGAACGATTTGTAAACCTTGTTCTGGTGTAAATCATTCCATGTTGAAATTCCAAAAAATACTGAACAATAATAACATGACAGCTTAACGCGACCCACGCGTGATCTGTCAAGAAAGACTATTGAAAAGAGAACCTCTAAAAGATCACCCTTAGGAGATTATTAGTACGTTTTTCGTTCAACTATAAGCAGAGTATACGAATCGTCTTTAAATATGACACACCCTGTATAAATTTTTGTATAAATTTAGGGCTATTTTATTATTAAGCCACAAACTCGGCCTAAGTCTGTCGCTGCTCATTACAAACAACTTTAAAGCAGGAGCTTTCGACTGAAAAATAGCAAAATATAGTATATAATAGTTGTATAGTAGTACCTAGAGTATTGTTTGGTTATTAGTTAATTTATATTTACCTAAAATAACTACGTCAATTTGGATTTTATTGTTATTGTGTAATATTATAAAAAAATTATTGCTGCCAAAGCACGAGTTTTTCATATTTGGCTTTACAATTACCACATTTCAAATGATAATTGACAATTATCACACACAAGAAAATATAGAATATATATACATATATATTATAATATATAAGATATAATAAAAACTATAAATAAATGCTATTACCGGTGAATGATTCCCTTAAACTATTATATTTGCAGAGGGGAAAAGTTACAAAGTGTTTTTACAATTCATAGAAGACAATTTTCTATAAACAAAAAATTTGAATAAATAACGGGTGGGCCGTCTAACGTTTTAAATTTGAATTATCTATATTTCGATATTGGAGACGTCAAATACCATTAGAAAGTGACAGATATTCAGTAAAAAATCTAAAATTTATGAAATGGGTCGCTATTCACTAGAAGAAAACTGGGAAATATTGAAAACTTTTTTCCAAAGTTCGTTTGACCGAGGATGGTCAATTTTACCGCAAAATCATCTTTTCGGACGAGGCTCATTTGCCCCTCGATGGTTACGTTAACAAGCGGAATTTTCGCATTTGGGGCACAGAAAACCCGCACGTAATCGTCGAGAAGCCAATGCACCCAGTTCGAATCACTGTATGGTGGGAATTTTGGTCTGGTGGAATCATCGGCTCTTTTTTCTTCGAAAATGAAGAAGGAACCGCCGTAACCATCAATGGAGAGCGATATCGCGCAATTTTAACCGAATTTTTCTTCAAGCAAATTGAAGAGGAAGACTTGGACAATATTTGGTTACAGCAGGACGGCACTACGTGCCATACAGCAAACGCTACACTCAATCTTTTACTCCCTATCTTCGAAAATCGCATAATCAGCAAAAGAGGCGATGTGAATTGGCCTCTCAGAAGCTGCAATTTAACTTCGTTGGTCTATTTTCTGTGGGGAGCTGTTAAAGATAAATGTTACGCCAACCATCCAGAAACAATTCAAGATCTGAAGTACGAGATTCAAGCTGCTGTAGCTGCCATAAGGCCTGAAACCGTCGAGAAAGTACTCCAAAATTGGGTGGATCGGAAAAGCTTTTATAAACTCAGCCGTGGTCGTCATTTTTCTGAAATTGTTTTCCACAATTGAATTTCATAAAAAAACCTTTTAAATAAATGTTAGACCTTTGAAAAGTATCAAGCCGTTTTTTTATTGACTTTTTAAATTTAAAATTTTATATGGCCCACCCTGTACATGTGGAAGTCAATACTGAATATATATAGTATATTTGTACCGTATGTATGGCTAACAAAAAGATTCTCTATTGCTCCAGGAAGATACTGGAGGTTCAGTTCAGTTTCAGTGTATTCGTCTTAGGACACTTTTCGCGAACTTGAGGAGTGCCTTGCTATCTAATTTTGATACTTCATCTAGTCCCTTGAGATGCAAAGCTTCTAAATATCTAAGATGAGTTCTAGACAAGTCTGGATAGAATCATTGGAGGTGTCCTAACGTCCCTGTCACGCTTACTTTCTGCACTTTATGCATGTATAATCGTTCTTATGCCCAACCGGCTCGCATGTAATGCCAGTAAGTTGGAACCTGTCGTTAAGCCAAAACCATCTTGCAGTTTACATAAAAAGCATGCATGTTTTTCTTCGGGCCTCTTACTTATTATCCTGGCAATCATACCTGTCCTTCCGGCGTTCGATATCACCTGATCATCCTGTCAGCTTTTTCGGAAATTTAATTGTGTTTCGAGTTTAGAGACTTCGAAGCGTATTCAGAGGAGTCACTGTTTAAACCTCGGTCGGTTGCCAAAGGGGAGTATATGAAAGGTATAAGCAAAAAGTAAATACAATATATAAAATTGACATTTAGTAATGAGCTTTCGAATAGTATATTCTAACTTGCCGCTATTCGAGTGTTTCTTTAAGAGTACTGCCCGCTGAGCACGTGAAAATTATTTCGCACTTTTGAGTGAACGATGTTAATCACACAGCTGGCACATGCTTACTGGTAACGATCGCCAGCAAAGTTCGTCAAAATTCAGTATAGAGATAGTAAGTAAGCTGCTGGTAAACTCGTGTGGGCCATAAAATATGCCGTCTGCCAATGCTTGTTATAGAACGGGACCAACTACCAGATTCAGAAATGTGCTAAAAAGTTTGAGGTAATTTAAATAATCGCACACTCACACAAACAAAGGCACATTTTAATTACTTAATTAACCACGGCAATCGCTGCTATCAGTTGAATATCAGAAGTTTATTAGGGCCACTAAATAATATGGTCAAGCGGGCACTTCGATTTACGAGCCTCTATATACGAATCATACGTATCAATCTTAACGATCGTGGAACGAATTGATTGAATGGACATTTGTATATGAAAGCAGACTTTCGATTTTCTATACTTTCATAATGCATAAGTATGTGTTATACTAGAATATAGCACCGATCGATTTAAAGGTTGTAAATAACTTACACACATATATATACATACAATCATATATATAAATTTTCTAAGGAAGCACTTCATGTTGCTGGGTGTGGTTTCTGCAGATCACAGTGCGTTTCGTTGCCGTAACATTTTTTTTATGCCCAGTACAGGGTACTATATGGCACATTAAGTTTGATATGAAGTTTGTTACACTCAGAAAAAAACATCGGAGACCCTTTAATATATAAATATTAGTATATGTGTATACATGATCAGTGTGACGAGCTAAGTCGGTTCAGCCATGTCAGTCTACCTACCTGTCTGTCTGTCTATATGTATATGTATATGCGAATTAGTCCCTCGGATTTTGAGATTTCGATCTGAAATTTTACACACGTCATTTTCTTCAAAAGAAGCTGTTCAATTTTCGAAATCACAGATATCGGAGTACTATTGCGGATAGCTGTCATACAAAATGTACATACGATCGGAATGAAGTGGTTATATGGGATGCACTTTTATTTGAAAAGATTTCTTCGCGAAATTTGGCACGAATTACTGCTTGAAGCAACCGTACAACATTAAAAAAAATTGTTTAGCTCGGACTACAATAGCTGCCATACAAACTGAACCATCAGAATCAAGGAATTGTAAGGAAAACTTCCTCATTTGACGAGATATCATCAAGAAATTTGGCACAGATTATTGTGCATGATAGCGGGATAATCTCCCAAAAAATTGTTGAGAACGGATCCTTATTACATATAGCTGCCATACAAACTAAAATATCGGAATGAAGTCCTTGTATGGGAAACTTTTTTATTTGACGAGATATCTTCACAAAATTTTGCACAAATTACTGTACAAAACATAGCTACAACCTTCCCAGAAATTGCTGAAATCGGACCACTATAACACATAGCTGCCATACAAAGCGACCGAAAAAAATCAAGTTCTTGTGTAGAAACATGTTTTTTTATTTGTGAAGGGTGTTACAGCTTCGCTGCAGGTAAAACTATTTTCTTTCTTTTTTTTTTTGTTTTTTTTTTTTTTTTCTTTTTTTTTTTCTTTTTTTTTTTTCTTTTCGGCGAAGTAAACATCGGTCTGTTGCTAACTGTGCTCGCTCAATCACGTGCTGCCTGCACTATATGTGCTCGTATTTGTATTTATTGCCTCTCGTGAGCTCACTATACACCTCTGCCAACTGTTTAATTTCCATATTTGTTAAGTACTCCATTTTGTTAAGTGCTCTATTTGTTTTTCCTCACTGATTGAAACGTTAAATAAATATGCCTCAAAAATAGCTAATAATAATAACCAATTGCTATTTGTAGTTGTTGGAAATTTATGGCAGTCACCAGATTGTGTGTTAAAAACGTGTTGCTTACTTATTTTTTCCGAAGTGATGAACAACGAATAATTAAACAACTCGGTTGAAGTTTGAATCGATAATCCGCTTTCCGTTTTATTTTGTGCTTTCTTAAATACTAATATTTTGCTTGCTTGCAATAACTTAAAAATAAATGCTTGCGTAAAAATTCTTAAGAAATGTTTCTTGTTTAACTGTTGCATTTTCGTTAGCGGAAATGCACTTGAATGAACAATAAATACAAATTATTAAAATTCTTCGGAATTAATGGTACATTTTGTTGACTGTTGCATTTTCGTTAGTGGAATTATTGGTACATTTTATTAACTGTTGCATTTTCGTTGGTGGAATTATTGGTACATTTTATTAACTGTTGCATTTTCGTTGGCGAAAATGCACTTGGACAAAGAATTATTTGGAAAACTCAATAAATTAATCTGTATATAGTATATTTTTCAGTGTTTCTTCGTATTCTATTTGCTTCAGATATAAAGATTCAATTTTTATGTCTGCTAGTGTTGTATTACTATTGTCTTTAATTTTTGTAATGATATTAGGTAGAATAAACTTGTCTTGTATTTTTATTTTGACATTTGTAAAAGTCTTGTTTAACGCGTTTATTTCACAATTTTCGAATTTGATTAAATAATTTCCTGAAATGTTTAATTTAGCTTTGTTGCAGTTATGGGATATTGTGCTGTTAAAATGTTTAAGAATTAGTACTCCAGGAATTATTTCGCTTATTTCTTGTGTATTTAATGTTTGCATTTTGCAATTAGCTTCTTCAAAGTTTAGTATTTTGTTTAAACAATCATCGTTAATTTTTATAAGATTTCTTTTTAGATTATCTTTAATATATGTGCTATAAATATTGTTTTCTGAATCTATGAGAACATCAGAGTGGCTAACCTTTATAAAAAAAATTACATTTATTTAATTGTAGCTTTGATTTTGGGGTTACTCTTGTCTTGGTATTTCTTCTTAGGTCTAACGTGAGCTTTATAATATTTATGTCCAGTTTCTGTTATCTGTAAGTGGTCATCATCTATTTTTTCAGCATTAATTTTCCTGTATTTTCTGTGATTTTTACCCCCTCTTATCTCTCTAATGTAATTTGGTCCGCCTTCTAATTCTATATCCTTCCGGTTTTCATTTAACTTCTGAATGTACTTTTCTTTCTTTGAATTTATAAGATCATGAATTTCTTCGTATCTATCTTCATGTACTTTGCCATTTACAAAATCAATCGGTTTGATGCCGGTCGTGCTATGTATTGTATTATTATAAAAACCTATTATTCTTATCATTTTATCTTCTATACTTTCGTCTTTGTTTTCTTTATCGTGCCTTAACAAGCGTATGTGCTCATTGATTGTGTTGTGTAGTCTCTCAATGTCGGCGTTAGACGTATGGTTACTATTGGAAGTATAGTGAATATCTATGTTCTCCTTTTTCAAAAATTCTTGCATCGGTATAGCTTTAAAGCCTAGTTCATTATCCACAACAATTTTATTTATTTTCCCATAAGTATTGATTATCAGTAAAAGTTTTGTTTTAAATTCTGTCCAACTCCTACCGTTTATTTGAAATGCTAACGCGAACTTCGAAAATTTATCAATTGCTGTCATAAAAAGTTTCTTACCTAAAGTATAAAATACGTCTATATGTAATGTTTCCAGAGGTTTGGATGGAGTTTCTGTAATTTTGTAAGGGATCTTCGGGGGTTTCCTATCGTATTTCTCTAAGTTACAAATTTCACAGTTATTTATGAACTGAGTTATCCTTTGTTTTAATTTAGGATTGTAAATTCGCGTAATTAATTCTTTATATACTGCCTGAATTCCTCTATGGTTTTTGTCAAGATGTTCGTTCTTAATAATTTCAGTTAATCGATTTTCGTCTTCTATGTCTTCCGTCATGAGTGTAGATCTAACTACTTTAAAATTTGGGTTATTTGAAAATAGTTCTTCGTAAACAGTTTTAAACATAGTATAAAATTCGTCTTCGATAAAAATAGCATTCAGTTGTGTTGGATTAAAATGATTCTTTAGTATTGTAATTGCTGTTTCCCTGTCCATTTCCTTCATAGAAATTATTCTTCTTTTATTTTTAAAAACAGATTTATTTTTTATTCTTAATGATCCAGAGGTAGTTTTTATTATAACTACTTGATTTTTAAACATATTAATTGGTGAAGTAGTACTTTTTATCGTTCCCCTGTCGCATTCTAGTGTATTAATGCTGGGTTCAATTTCAATCCTTGACAAAGCGTCGGCATTACTATTCTTTGTTCCTTTCTTGTACCTAATATCATAATCGTATTCAGATAGTCTTAATCTCCACCTAACAAGTTTTGAATTTGGTTCCTTTATAGAAAAGAGCCATGTCAGTGGCTTGTGATCTGTCTCTATTATAAACTTACGACCAAAAAGGTATGGCCTAAAATATTTTGTAGCCCACACGATTGCCAATAATTCCTTCTCTATTGTGCTGTAATTTGTTTCATGCGTATTAAGGGTGCGACTGGCGTAGCATATTGGATGATTATCTTGCGAAAGTACCGCTCCCAAAGCGTAATTACTCGCGTCCGTTGTCAATGTAAATGTTTTAGAAAAGTCTGGGTATGTTAATATTGGATCATGCGTTAGTAGGGTCTTGAGGGTGTTAAAACTTTTTTCGTAGTCCGAGTCATTTATATTTATCTGTGAATCTTTCTTTAAGCACCTAGTCATTGGTTTAGCTATAGCCGAGTAGTCCTTTATGAACTTCCTGTAGTAGCCTGTGAGCCCTAAGAATTGCTTGATCTGTTTTGCTGTTTTGGGTATTGGGAAGTTAACAACGCATTCTATCTTTTTAGGATTGGGCTTGACTCCTTCCGTTGTAATTATGTGCCCAAGGAACTCTGTTTCCTTTTTTAGAAATTCTGATTTATCTAACTGCACTTTTAAATTTGCCTCCTGTAATCTTGCGAATATAAGTCTTAGTGAGTTCATATGTTCCTGTAAGGATGTTGAAAATATGATTATATCGTCCAGGTATACTAGGCAGATTTTGTTGATATAATCTTGGAGTAGATTATTCATCAATCTCTGGAACGTTGCAGGGGCTGTTTTTAGTCCGAAAGGCATTCGCAGAAATTCATAGTGCCCTCCTTCGACACTAAACGCAGTTTTGTGGATGTCTTCTTCCTCTATCTCGATTTGGTGGAAACCCTTCGCCAAATCGAGTGTAGTGAAGTACTGGCTTCTTCCCAGTTTTTCAAGAATCTCGTCTATGTTCGGGATGGGAAACTTATCATCGATCGTTACTTCGTTCAGTTTACGATAGTCGATTACAAGTCTCCACTTTGGTTTCCCGCTGGCATCGGCCTTCTTTGGCACGATCCAAATTGGGGCTGAGTAGGGAGAATTGCT
This sequence comes from Bactrocera correcta, assembly GCA_027475135.1. Lineage (NCBI taxonomy): Eukaryota > Metazoa > Arthropoda > Insecta > Diptera > Tephritidae > Bactrocera > Bactrocera correcta. The sequence continues at coordinate 40,738,696 of CM050327.1, forward strand.
ATTCCTAATTATCCCGTGTTTTAACATTTCTTGGATTTGATCTGTAACTTCTTTCTTATGTACGTACGGGTACCTATATGACTTAGAAAATATAGGTATGTTGTTTGTAGTTCTAATTCTATGTTTTATTGCTGAAGTAAATGAAAGTCCTTCATTTTCCTGGTAAAAAATATTGCGATATTCTTTTATTATTTGCAACAATTGTGACCTTTCTTCGGGGTTCAAGTGCCCTATTCTAATTTGGTCAGCCAATGGTTTAGAGTCTTTATTTTCGATTATGTTAAAATTTTCGTGATCTACTTTTTGCGTAGTCACCCGATTGGTTCCAGATAGTAAGTTTATCTTTGCCTCTTGATTTCTTATATTTAAAATTCCCTCTCTTACAATGTTTCCGCCGTTTTCTTCCTTATAATATACTAGGTCAGAGTCATCTGGTACTACTATCTTTCTTTCATTTAAGTTTTCGTTTTCGAAGTGCATAGGGAGTGTTTTGTTACCGATATTTATTTCGTTCTTTTTATAATCGATACAGGCATTTAGTGGTCTCAATATATCGTTACCTATTAGACCGTCAAAAAAGTTATGAAATTTTATTATATAAAATTCTATTGGTTTAGTAGTTCCAATGTCGCTAAATTCTTCGAACATGGGTACTATTGCCTTTTTGTCAACGTAAATTCGATGTTGGAGAGTTTTAATTAAAAGTGGGCTAGTTGGATGAATTCTTTTGGGGTCGCAGATACCCGGATTTAAAATGGAGTTTGTTGCGCCTGTGTCTATTATAAGTCTTATGAAACCTATCTTTGTTTTTATTATTATAAATGGTAATTTATTCTTGAGGCTGATTCCTGAAAATTTTCAGCCACTTCTATTTTTCCTATGTCCATAGGTTCCGGTTGGTTTCTGAAATTTGGTCTCTGGAAGGATGGGTTTTGAGGACTGGGGTTTTGTGGGTTTGCTTGTTGGTATGGTTGGGATTGTTGGTAATTTCTTCCGTTATTTTGGGGCATTGGTTGGAAATTCCTTCTGTTGAATAGTTGTTGGGAATTCCCGTACTGTATTCTATTCCTACTGTCTTTTTTATTGTATTGTGTATAGTTTCTATAGTCAGTATTCCTATTACTTGAATGAGTTTTTAATTCTGTGCTGTTGTTCACGTTATTGTTCCCTGTATGTGCGTACCCGGCTTGGAACAGTATGTCCATAGCATGTTCCAAGTCTTCTGGGTTCCTACAGAAAAGGATTGATTTCATTGGTTCAGGAAGTTTGTTTTTAAAGATATTGAGGGCAGTGCGTTTGTTGTTCATCGCACTCTCTCTAGTTGCTTCGGTTTCTCCTAAAATGGTTACTAATTTGTTATTTAACCTGTGTAACCTGGTTTTCATGTCGTTGTAAAAATCTAAAGTGTTTGTTCTAAAGGTCACGCTTCGTAATTCGTCAAAGAGTTCTTCGCAAGAACGTCTATCCCCGAAATTATTCTTTAGTATGTTTTTAATCTCTGCCCATGAGGTCGCGTGGCAGTTTATTTCTATTGCCTGTCTTGCTCTTCCTTTTAGCTTTGATTTTATTATGTCCGAAAAAACTAGTTGGGCCAGTTCATCATATGTTTGTAGGTGTGGGTGTATTCGGTTAATAAGTGTGGTGAATGTCTGTAGGTCTCTTGAGTCGCCACAGAATTCAGGTAAGTTATTAAGATATTTTAAAGGGTTTATAGTAAGAATGTTTTGAACTGGTACTGCCATTTTATTTCCCTTTTTTTTCTCTTGTTTTCCAGACGTATATAGTAATTTTCTTTCAATTTCTTACTCTATGCTAATTTTTTCAGTTACATACATTTAATAATAATAATTATTATATATAATATAGTTAATCGGATTCTCACTTTCTGATGTTGTTGTTGAATATTATATTGCTGTCTATCTGGCTCTGTGTTGAAGTTGATCTGGATGTGTTTCCAAGGATGGAAAAAATTTGACACTATGTTGTGTTTAAAGTTGATTAAGATGTGTAGTTGGTTTCTGGTGTTGTTGTTGAATATTATATTGCTGTCTGTCTGGCTCTGTGTTGGGTTTGAAGTTAATCTGGATGTATTTCCAAGGATGGAAAAAAATTTGTCACTATGTTGTGTTTAAAGTTGATTAAGATGTGCAGTTGGTTTCTAATGTTGTTGTTGAATATTATATTGCTGTCTGTCTGGCTCTGTGTTGGGTTTGAAGTTGATCTGGATGTGTTTCCAAGGATGGAAAAAAATTTGTCACTATGTTGTGTTTAAAGTTGATTAGGATGTGCAGTTGGCTGATGAGTTGTTAATATGGGTATATCTTTATATTTCGGTTGTTGTCTGAAATTATCGTCGATAAGAGTAAATCTTTTTTACCCTTTTCTTCACCCCCTTTTTTGTATTATTTTCGAAAAATTTGTATGTTTTAAAGGATTCGTTCTTCAATCTTAAGAAGTTCAAATGTCACTTTCACTAAACGTTTTCGCAAAAATATTTTGTACGTTTTAAAGGATTCGTTCTTCAATCTTATGAAGTTCAAACGTCACTTTCACTAAACGTTTTCGCAAAAATATTTTGTATGTTTTAAAGGATTCGTTCTTCAATCTTATGAAGTTCAAACGTCACTTTCACTAAACGTTTTCGCAAAAATATTTTGTATGTTTTAAAGGATTCGTTCTTTAATCTTATGAAGTTCAAATGTCACTTTCACTAAACTTTTTTGCAAAAATTATTTTGTATGTTTTAAAGGATTCGTTGTTCTTATTTTTTTCTACCCGTTACGAATATAGAAATATTCAATATCCTTTCTTATGTAACTTGATTTTAAATTTTTACACACAAGGATACACGGGTATCCTACCGACTGCGCCACTTATTTTTTCCGAAGTGATGAACAACGAATAATTAAACAACTCGGTTGAAGTTTGAATCGATAATCCGCTTTCCGTTTTATTTTGTGCTTTCTTAAATACTAATATTTTGCTTGCTTGCAATAACTTAAAAATAAATGCTTGCGTAAAAATTCTTAAGAAATGTTTCTTGTTTAACTGTTGCATTTTCGTTAGCGGAAATGCACTTGAATGAACAATAAATACAAATTATTAAAATTCTTCGGAATTAATGGTACATTTTGTTGACTGTTGCATTTTCGTTGGTGGAATTATTGGTACATTTTATTAACTGTTGCATTTTCGTTGGCGAAAATGCACTTGGACAAAGAATTATTTGGAAAACTCAATAAATTAATATTCTTTATAACATTGCTTCTCAAATGTGATTTTGTAGGCGCAACTTTGCTTATATAATGTTTTTATCAGCTGGCAATCTAGATTGGACTTTATTATATTTAATTGATTGGGTTATATTGACAATATTAGTGTTTGAACAATTTGTAAACAGCTCTTAAGAAAAAATAAGGTGATGGTTATGAAAGCCTTTTTGGTTATTTTTACATAACATTTGTACTCGAACGCTTGCTCTATAAAATACAATTTTATTTACTAGAACAATCTAATTGTTAGAATAATTGTTGTCATTGGAAACACTCCCTAACTGACTTAACTCCGACTCCGTTTCGGTTATGTTAAGCGGACTTGCGCTGGAAGAGCACTCTCTGGGCCTAACTGGAAACTATCCATATGTTTATTCTTTTTCTAAATTAACTTTATTGTTGCTTTCACATATAAGATCTAGTAAAACGAACCACTTAATACTAAATTGGGTCTATAAAGTGTACACTTAAGAACCTTCCAACCAATCTTCCGGTTCCAGCGTGTCACTATCGCTGTGTATGTAGCCTAACGTTATACTGATGAAACATAATTCCTCTCCTAGTGACCAAAACTGGCTATTGCTTACTTAGGTTAGGTAGACAGATGGCTAATCCCTCATAAAAGCGGGGTATCATACTTAGAAAGTAAAGTATTTTATGAAATCATATGAAAACTACCTGTTGTTGGATATCAGCTATCTACTAACAAAAATATTCTCAACATATCAAAGATTTCCTTGGGTGTTTTATTTCTACTTCCGCTATTTCAACTAGAAGTCTAAAAGTATGAGATCTAAGGGGTTCGGGCCTTGATTTGGCAAAAGCGGGACCATTTGAAGAGGAAGTGTTAAGGTGATTCCATCTCATCAACTGACATTCGGTACGATGTTCAACCTTACTGTATGCATTTCTAATGGATCGTGAACAGTTAGAGCTCCCACAAGCATTGACATTCCTAGAACTCCTAGAATTTACCCTTAGTCAAAAGGATTTTGAGACTGCACAGCTGCTGGTAGTTGACCAACGTTTTCTGAGCTGGTCCGAGGCCAAACGGTTAAATAGTAAACTGCAAGAAGGCAACGAAACTTCTAACAGTTTACATTTCTATTCACAGGATTTACAGGTTGTTCACCAAAACTTGCAGAGCCGATGTGAGGCCATCCAGAAGTGAACCGCAAGAAGGTAACGGATTAATAGTTCAAATTCCGCAGTTATTGAGACAGAAATACCAATCTTAGCAAGTTCATCAGCATTACAGTTTTCTGCAATACAGATGTGACCAGGCACCCAGACCCGTTTAATCGTAAAATAACTCGCTGCTTTAGATAAGGAGAAGACATCTTTTTACTAGGTCACAGTCAGTGAACTCAAGCCTAATATTATTGCCTTACTATCAGAATGGATAGTCACCACTCTGAAGGAGGCTCCGCTTCGGAGCAGTAGATCTCTTCATATCCTTATGGCAACCAGCTCCTCTTTGAAGACACTGCAGTGGTCAGAGAGCCTATAACTGGAGCTGATGGCAAGTGCCCGACAGTGAAACCTCTACCATTCCTTGCCGCGTTCACCGCTCTCTTCCATAGCGATTCCTTTCCTACCAGGCCTCCTTAGAAAGTATGTGAGTAGGACGTGGTAGTAAGGGCTAAGCTTGGCCACCTGGTAATCCAAGTATTTTGGACTTTCATTCCAGAAGAAAAAGTCCAGAGTCTGAGGGTAGCTTTCGCGGCCATACCAAATTTCACAGTTCCCGTGGTTCGTAGTGTCACAAATAATGATGACACCAACACCCGCCACATACTTCAGACTCCAACTCTTTCTCTCGGCTGTTACTCGTCAAATGCGACTCTGGTTCAATGAAGTTGAAAGTACTGATTTTCATTTATTCGAACAAAATCTAATAAACGATTTGACTGACCGCCAAACCTCCAGGCAAAAGCCTTCACCTTATATTTATTGTAGCAACAGAGAGAACTTTATAAAAATATGAACCATAATGATTATTGCCACCTCAGAAGTATATAAGATTTTGCAATTTGAAATTAAGATCCTTTGCTAAACAGTTCTATCGCTAACGCAACCTAGAGCTTGCAAACATGACCTTGAGACGTCAAACACTCAGATTTCCAGCTGCCTTATCGTACACAAGCGTTAGATGAAATTTAGTGCAATAAAAACGGTTATTTGAGATCATGAAACAAATTTTCCAACGGTCTGCACACTTACATAGATACTTGTGAATACTGATGGATAGATATACAAGTATACATACATATGTATATGTGTGAAACATATTGAAATACAAAGTGGGTAAAGAACAGCAATAACTGATTATTTTAATTGAATAATTGCCTGTTATATAGACAATTAACGCATGCGATTTTATCTCTATGACACTGCAATATAATTCATTTATTTGTGCAATTGCACTACTTAATTGCTTGTATGAAACTGAGTATATGAACACAGATTTATAAATACATAGAGTATATGTAGTCTCGTTCATAAGTCTGATTATTAAAAGAGTCTGTTTGAATGCGTCAATGGATATTTACAGAGCGTTTAACAAATTCTCTAATAGTAAATAGGCAAATTAGTTATGCTGCTGCCAAAAATACATAGTAATCGCCGAATAACGACAAGAAACGTAAATTATAATACTTTTATATCTTTATGGGTTTCTTTATCGCGATATACAATTTTTCAGAGCGGTAGCTTGGTCTGATAGCTGTCAAAACAAATAATAATGTGTACGTTTGGCATTTCCCAGAAGGATAGCTGCCAAACCAAACTGTCAAAGTGAACATGCAACATTTTCTAGAAGGATAGCTGCTAATCAACTATCAAATTAAACATAGAGGTTCATATTTCCTAGAGAGAGAACTGTTAAATCAACAAAATCATATAGAGGCTTAGAATTCCTTAGAAGGATACCTGTACAAAAACTCATGTTTACATTAAGAATTTCTCAGAGCGATAGCTGCCAAACCAACTGTCAAGAAAAAAATCCAAGTGGAGGTACAGAATTCCTCAATCAACAGTGAAAGTAAAAGTATATGAAGATTTCACACTTCTGTCAAACCAACAATTAACCACTTGTGGAGGTTTAGAATTTCTAGAAGGATAGCCATTAAACCAATAGTCAAAGTAAACACATAAAGTTTGAAAATTTCCTAGAGGGATAGCTAATTAACTATCAAATTAAGCAAGTAGAGGTTTAGAACTTTCAAGAATGGTAGTTGTCAAACCAACTGTCAAATAAATGGACACTGATGCAGGTTAAGAATTTCCTAGGGGGATAGATGTGAATCAACTACCAAAGAAAACACAAGTTTAAAATTTTTCCACAGGGTGTCTGTCAAACCAACTGTCACTCTTATGGAGGTTTAGATTTTCCTAGAAGGATGGCTGTCAAACCGACAGTCAAAGTATACTATTGTGGAGGCTTAAATTTTCCTGGAAGGATGGCTGTCAAGCCAACTGTCAATGGAAAAATTTTTGATATTTATGTTATGTTAGTTATGTGAGTATCATAAATCCTGAATACGTACCGGAACAAGGCTTCAAACACTGACAATTTTATATTTAAATTTTTACTGTTAAATTATTAAAGACTGAAAATGGATTCAGTTTTACTACTTAGAGTCACATGATTCGCGGCTTTTCGGTTCAGTAGGTGAATATAAATCATATATGTGATAAGCAGTTCAGCAGGCTGGACAAGAAGAATCGTTAGTGTTTAGATACGTTTGGCTTTCTGAAGTACAAAAAGTGCATTCGGCGATTTTTTCAAAGAGTTTGAATAATTTCACATAAAGAAGTTTCATAAAATTTTGTGGGGGAATCAATTTTTGTTATCGAAACGTTCAGAATGTTGCAAAAGGACTTTGGTGATAATTTTTTGTCGGGAGCAAGTGTGTTTTATTGCTACAAATTATTAAAAGAGGGCCGATAAGGCGTTGTCTACGAACCACATCCAGAACGACCATCAACATCAACAGATGATCAACACATCAATAAAATAAAAGAATTGCTGCTTGAGAATCGACGATCTATCAATTGACGAAATCTAAACAGTCAGAGATCTTACTGGTATCGTTGGAATATTGGAAAAGTCAGTGAAAACCGTTTCATAAGTACAATTGGGCCTGAGAAAATTGAAAGAACTGTTGGCACCAAAATCACTAAATTTGCTCAAAAATCAGCGTCGCATTAGCGTCTCTGAAACAGTGCTTTCAGACCACCAGGATGTCATGAAAAGCATTACTACTGACGAAGGGTTTTGGATCTATGCTTACGACCCGGAATGGGACGATCAATCGGTCGAATAGCGTGGCAAAGGTGAGCCGAAGCCGAAAAAACCACATCAAAGCAGGTCCGAACTCCTTCCGACCAGTCAAACTGTCAACGAGGAATTAAGCCCCCTAAAAGGTATGATATATATTTTAAAGAATAAATTAAGAATTTTAAAAATAAACAGGGTCTTACTATTTCTTCTGCAATATTTACAGTCCTAAGTATTTTGAAATTTACGTAGAAATGCGGCTGTATAGTCAGAACGAGCAGATCTCGTTTGTGAGAGAAAAAGGCGTTCAGAAAACAGTTTGTTATATAAATATATCTAGACGAAACATATGAATTCAGTTTTCCAAACTGGAAGATTTTCGCACCAGTTACTCTTGTATCATATTCTCATGTATGTCTGTACATATCGACCGAAAAAACAGCGCAGTAAAACCAAGAGATTATATTTTATTGCTCTGTGATTATTTAATTTTTCCTATGTCGATACTTGCTTTTTTGTTTGCATCTATTAAAACACTAATGTGTGGTTTTATTAGCCGTCAATAAAGTTGTGATATCGTATTTAGCCACCTACGAACTTTAATGGAAGTTTCGCGCGAATAGCAGGGCGTACCAAAAGCTCACCAAAATAATTATTCAAAAATTAGCTGGGAGATGCCTATGTGTCTCATTCATGAAATTTTCCATAAATCATTTGCTGGAAGTTTATATTGTTTAAATAGAATAAGCATTTTATTGTCTCTCCGTTTTTTCTGTTCCATCTTCCATAGAGTGTAATTCCCGTACTTGGTGAATCGATTCCGGCAATGAACTTATGAATATTTCCGCTGAATTTGCTTTGGGTTCCGTCGAAGATGTGATGAAAATTGATAGATATATATAATATTTTCTATTCTCTTTATTATAGTTATATTTTTAAAACGAAACTTGGCTCCAGTATTAGGGAAATTCACAGCACGTTTTATCAAATCGAGTAAATACAAGCATTATAGAAAAATTATTAATCCAGATACTCCGCACAGCAGATCTTATTGGTTTCACCCAGCTAGGAATAATTTAAAAGTGACTTTGAGGCATCACCCTTTTTGGGAACACCCTAATGTACATGTAATAGTAAGTGTATTCGAAAAAGTGAAGCAAAGTAATGAGTAGCTGAACAAAACCTTTATAACTTTCGAGCGTTAGAAAGATTCTGGTTCACGTTTTCACACTCACTCGAGGCGTGTTCTTTTTTATATTTATTTGCTCAGCTTTTCGTTTAACATTTTAATCTCACGTGATATGGAATCACAAGTGAAGTTTATTGCTCGGTACTACTCTTCTTTATGGCGCAATATCTTATGTCGTCTCCAAATGGAATTAAAATCCGCCATTCTCCATTTGTGTGGATTTTTTAATGTTTTGTTTACCATACCCTGTTTAAGGCGTGTGTTGGGGCTTTCTCTATTTAGTGTTTACAGTAAAAATTTAGGTCTCCCTGCATGGAATTCTCTACGTTCTGTTAGAAATTCCTTGCTGTTTTTGAGGTTTAAAATACAATAGAGAGCCAATTGAAAAGGATCGTCCACTCTTGATGAAAATGATTGAATAAGAAGCTATCGAACGACTATATGATATAAATCCTCCGTCTTGGAAAAAAATTTTGTTAATGAAAAAAGGGTAATGGGGAAAGCGGTCCCCGGGCAAGGAAAGTCCTCTTTTCCTAGATATAAAAAGCAATCGCGCTAACGATATGAATTAAATCGGTTAAAAATTTGGTCAAACCCCCATAGATATAATATTATGATTTCGTCCCACTGGTTGAATTTTGGTTCACTCTGTCAAAAAGGGGGTTACACGGGTTTCCTCGGGTAAAAAATAGCCGCCTTTTCAACAATTTTTTCTCATATAAAAATGAAATATTGGATAGTCGAAAAAGTCTTTTCGTATTTTTGATCAAATTTAGCTTACTTTTTCTTATACATATTTATAATAATAAATTAATAAACAAATTTGAGTCAAAGTATAATGCCAGTAAAAGGCAAATCTGATCCCCAAATCGATGACGATGGAGCAGACGTTCCATTGCTCGACCATGAAGAAGTTCGAGTGGCAATTACTCTTCTGAGGAATTACAAAGCTATTGAAACACGGCGGCAAAGAACCTGGAAAATCCACAATCGGCTAGATTTTTACTATGCATCAAATCTTGGAAACGACCCGTGAAAGGAAGATTGACACACACCACCTCGTCGTCGTTTTTCAACTTCGACAGCACGAAAAAGAACTGCGTCTTTCTATCTCGTTATGTCTGAACTTGGTATAACCGCAAAACTAATATGGCTGTATAAGCCGTCGTTGAGGAAGGACCTCTCCGAGCCGTTCAATACCAAACGAATTTTCAAACAAAAGGACTTCATCAATCCATTGCTGAAGAAAATAATACAAGCTGTACTGCTAAGTAGAGTAAGTATAATTTTCTAGAAGTGTGAACAGCTGCTGGCGTACGACAATGATATTGATATCATTGGCCTTAACAACCGCGCCGTTATTCGGCTTGCTCCAGACTTGGACTTAAGGACGCTAAGCAAATGTTTCTATTAGATGACGAGGACTAGGCTCCCACATCACTGTCGACAATCGTAGATAATTTCGTCACATTATCCGCCGGAGGAGGTAGACAAAGAACTCTTCTTTGCACTGAAACTATCGTTTACTTCAGTTGCATCGAAGCTACAATATCCTTCACAAATTCAAACGATTCCATACAAGTTTTTTTTTTTTGCAAACTAATTCCGATTAATTCTATTTTGAATATACATAATATATATACATACAACTGTGATCAAATTGAAAGGTGAGTTTTTACTTTATACTTCGCGTGTTTTTCGAATCTGTAAATTTTTTTCAATGCTAATTTTCGCGTCAAAACATTCATTTGTGAGGCTCTAAAAATGAGTTCTTCGATTTTTACTTCGTCTGAATTTATTGAACAAAGAAGTGCGTAATGCACCATCTCATACTGCATTGGTTATTTGCTATCATTTTGCCTCAAATTTTAACTAACGTCGTGTCGCAAACACCGCATTCGCCAGATTTACCTTCGTGTACTTCTGGATTTTCAGCAAATTCGACCGCTCCGAGGACACCGTTTTGACTCCATTGAGGAAGGCTCTGATGGCCGTCACGACGAAGGAGTTTTCCAAGTGTTATGATGACTGGCAAACTCGTTGGAATAAGTGTGTTGCAGCGGGAGGGGATTTCTTTGAAGGAGATGAAATGGATAACATTCACCTTTCAATTTGATCACAGTAGTTGACACAATAATTACAATAATTGTAGCAATATACAATATAAAAACATACATATATAATAAAAGTTAGTTCTTATATCTCCAGCCTCCAGCTGGTAGTTCGTAATATGGAGTTCTAACACGCATAGCAGTGGCCCAAAAGTTCTTTAACTCACAACAAAACGTATAACCTTTGTTAGTATCTGTAAACTTGGAACAATCCAACTTAAGCCCATTACAAATTTGGCTACAAATATTGTTACAAAACACCTCTCCTACAGCATTTCTTGCAAATGGATTATTCAGCGTGATAAAGACGATATCATACGGTAAACTTGGATGCATCACCACCTTATAGAACCATTTTGGCACAGCAACCGTTTGATTTGCACCCAAATATACGCTGGTATACCGAGAAGTCGGTGAATTTCGCAACTCTAATACGCCTAAAGTACCGGTGAATACCAATACATAGGATTGCATCGAAGAGGCGATCTTGCGCACAGCGTTCTCCACGCGTACCCAATTACCGGCGTTCACCACTTGCCACTCGGGCGCAACGTTCGCATAATAGAAAGTGGCAAACTGTTCGTAACAAAAACTGAAATCCGCAAATGGTGCGATATGCCCACGTGCAAGGAAATTGACCCTATTGACGAAGCTTTGGTTGGCGCCAAAAAGCGCTTCGAAGTGTTTTTGTTGAGTTGACTTTGTATATAAATTGTTCAGATTACCTTTCATACCTTCACTTTTAAAAGAAGATGGGCGGCAATCATACTTCACTCGACCTAAATGTAAAAACAAAAATTAATTATAAGTAATTGTAAATAGCACATATACGAATAATTATTTTTACCATTTTGCATATAGCCATTAATCAAATTACGTGAGTAGATCGTGCGCTGGTAGCGTTGATTGAAGCAAATTTTGAAAATGGAGTGCCAGTTCTTGTAGCTAATTCCTACTTCATAAAATACACCATTGCCTGCAGCGCAAGTAGTGTTTGTTGGCCATAGCTGAGTGGTCGGTACCGATTTACATTTCATATTTTGCAACGCATGTATCCTTCTATTATGGAGAAAGTTACCATTTTCACAAACCAATGGGACAATCTCTAGATTTAGACCAATCACTGCATTGTTCCTTCCAGTACATAGCAGTGTTATAGTGTCACGCTCCTTGATTATAGTTACTGCGCTAGTAGGTCTGAATAATCCACTACTCGTCAAAATAATAGGTGTCGGTTGTGGCGCATCCCTCGGCATTACAATTGTGCAATGTTTGGCTTCAATTGTAAAGATATATGGAAAAAATGAATAGGTCTTAATGAAACTTGAATCACTGTGTAGGATAGAAAATTATATATCTGTTTAAGGAAAAACATTTTCAGATATCGTACGGCAGCCAGAGAGACGGAGGTTCTAATATTGAGTATTAATCGAAGATACAGCCCTGAGAACTTGTGCGCTCGAGGCTAGCTAGGATAAATGCGGCGTCTTTAAACGAGTTTTTCTCGAAACTGTATTTTTGAAAACTGTGCTTTTGAAAACTGTGCTTTTGAAATCGGCTGGCAAGACTTATTGAGAGCTACTTAACCGATCTTCATGAAATTTTACACAGATCTTTGAGATAAAATTTTTAAAGACTTATGGGAAAGATTTTTTTCGATTACCACTATTTGAAAAAAAAGGTCGCAAAATTTTCATTAAAATTTAATTTTAATCCAAGTTTCAGTTTCCTTTTTCCTTCGTTCAAATTCTAATTTAAGGTTTTAACTAGAACACCAATTTTTTCACTTTAGATAATCCTGTAAGATGTTATACTGCCAACGCGGACACATCTTCTTACCGCGGGGTCACCGGTAATGACGTCGCAATGGCCGAGTTTAAAATATTTTTTTCCAAAAAATTCAGCACTTCTTTGTTAATAATGTGTTTATGTAACAATAAAATATTTTATTTTTCACATAAACAAAATTGTTGAAAAAAGCCTGTTTTTTACCAGAGGAAAGCCATGTACTCCCTAATGTATACGAATTGGATCGTATTTTGAATTTTTCAATGATTTCGACCCTTTTTGGTTAGCTATGTCGCACTTTAGAGCCACTAATTATGCTAGTTTAAACTCTACTATTTTTGTATCTGATATCCTGTTATGTATTACAGTGAAGGAAATATTTACCGTAAACACTACTGAACACCAAAAGTATCGGCAAGAACTTCCACAAGTAAAGCATTTCACGGTTTAGCAAATTCTCAGCGACCCTCAATGACGACTAAATAAGAACTAACTGCAGTTTGTACAATTTTCTTCATTTATATAGATATATTGTTCAGATTTATGTATGAATAATGGAATTTTTCACAAGTTTTAAACCCCTGGACATCTTTGTTGCACTCATAGTGAAATGGTTTCGTTGTTCTAACGTTTGAGACAACCCATGCCCGATATCAATGATCACTATGCCAAAAATTGAATCTCATTGCGGATGACACAAATAATTTGCTTTCAAAGCTTGGTGCATAATTTCTACAGAGTTTCCTCGAAGCATCTGTTGAAAAACTCTGCCTAACTCTAATTATAATCGTCGTCTATCCATGCAACACTGTAAGCTATTAGAAATCGCACCTTAAAGTAATGGTGTGTATTTGAAATGTATTTGACATCACAAGTTGTCAAAATTGTGTCAACTAACACTCTTCATAAACCTATAACAACCGGGTACTAACTAAAAATGCTAACCGAATTTGATACTACCTTACGTGTTTCACTGGAAATATATAATCTACAATTAAACTTTATGCATTATTACATATTGGAATTCCTGTTAAAGGGGTTAGGCCTACATATTGCAAATATTGAGCGTATTCTTGTCGATATCGTAGGAGTACGTCATTATATTATTATTTATAAAATGATTCAATGTTTAGTAGATAAAATATATATTATAACAGATAATCAATTACATTGAAATTTGAATGAGAGAGTATAGTGAAAAATGCCAGTGGCCTATTTACATACTAGAGAAATTAAGTGCTGAAATACAAATCTCTGAACGTATACTAATTACTCATTTGTAATACAGTGTAATTGCAACCATTCTAAGAATATCCAAATGAAAATGAACGACGAACCACGTAGCGAAAAGATGCGGTGACTAACAGAAGATTTCAAGACCATAGCATACTCTTGTAGAACCCCCCGAGGAGATCTAGTGACTGATGCCCCGAGCCTACTGCTTTTTGAATGGCAGCAAAAGTATAACGATAAGGAATAGGCAAACCCCTGATTCCCTAATCGAAGACGAAGAAGCAGACATTCCATTGTTCTACCATAAAGAAGTTCGAGTAATAATTACTCTTCTAAGGAATTACAATGCGACGGGGCCCAATGAATTCCCGGCCGAGCCATTCAAACACGGCGGCGAAGAATCTGGAAAACCCACAATGGACCAGATTTTCACCATGCATTAAATCTTGGAAAAGACCAGTGAAAGGAAGATGGTGTGTGCACCCCTTCATCGATTTTAAAGCCGCCTTGGACAGCACGAAAAGGAACTGCCTTTTTGCCGCTATGTATGAACTTGGTATCCCCGCAAAGCTAATACGGCTATATAAGCTGTTGTTGAGCAACATAAAAAGCTTCGTCAGGAAGGACCTTTCCGAACAGTTTTATACCAAACGATGTTTCAAACAAGGGACCTTCATCAATCTATTACTGAAGAAAATAATAAAAGCACACCTAAATAGAGAACGCATAACCTTTTTAGAAGAGTGAAATACTGATGGCGTACGGCGATGATATTGATATCAGACTCCAGACTCGATAAGGAAGCGAAGCAAATGTGCCTGGTAGTGAACGAGGGCAAGACGAAATATCTCCTGTCATCTAACAAACAGTCGTCGCACCCGCGATTAGGTCAACATTCATTACTTCGAAGTCGTAGATAATTTCGTCCATCTTGGAACCTGCATCAACACTAACAACAAAGCCAGCCTCGAAATCCAAAGTAGGATAACTATTGTCAATATATGCTAAGACTAAGTAGACAAGTCACTCATCATCCCCGTATTGCAATATACATACATATGTAGTGCAGAGCCAAGGACGATGGCAACATCTGCTGAATCGACGTTACGAGTTTTCGAAAGAATGGTTCTGCAACGGCGAATTCCGCAGTCAAAAGAACGATGAGCTGTACGAAATATACGATAAAATTGACATAGTTCAGATTAAAAGACAGCGGCTTCGCTGGATAGGTCATGTCGTACGTATGAACGAAAACACTCCAGCTATGAGAGTATGACTAAACTTGGAATGGCAACAAAGAGCGAAAAAAAAAAAACGATTGGCGCGCCGCTGTAAACTAATGGACACCGTTTAGACTCCATTGAGGATATAAAAGCTGAATCGAAGAAGACTCTGATGGCCATCACGATGGAGGAGTTTTCCAAGTGTTATGATGACTGGAAAACTCAATGGCATAAGTGTATAGCAACGGGAGGGGATTACTTTGAAGGAGATGAAATGGACAAAATTCACCTTTCAATTTGAATACAGTACAATAGGATTTAAAAATCAATTTCAAACATTTATTCTAATTATAGCAATAATCATATACAATATTAATACATACATATACATATAACAACAGTTAGTTCTTATAATTCCAGCCAACTGGTAGTTGGTAATATGAGGTTCCAGCACCTATAGCAGTTCTTTAACTCAACAAAACGTATAACCTTTGTTAGTATCTGTAATTTTGGAACAATCCAACTTAAGCTCATTACAAATTTGGCTACAAATATTGTTACAAAACACTTCATTTTCATCGTCAAATGGATTATTCAGGGTAATAAAGACGATATCATACGCGAAACTAGGATGCATCACCACCTTATAGAACCATTTTGGCACAGCAATCTTTTGATCGCTCGACCTAAATGTAAAAACAAAAAATTAAATATAAGTAATTAATAATATCAAATAAACGAATAATAGTTTTTACCATTTCGTACAAAGCCATTAATCAAAAAATCGTGCCCTGATCGTGTTGATTGAAACAAATTTTGAAAATGTGCCAGTTTCTGTTGCCTGCAGCGCAAGGCTAAGTGGTCGGTACCGATTTACATTTCGTATTTTGCAACACATATATCCTTCTATTATGGAGAAAGTTACCATTTTCACAAACCAATGTGACAATCTCACGAATTAGAGCAATCACTGCATTGTTTCTTCCATTACAAAGTAGTGTTATAGTGTCACGCTCCCTGATTGTAGTTACTGCGTGAGTAGGTCTGAATAATCCAGTATTCGGTTGCGGCACATCCTCTGGCATCCTAATTGTGCAATGGTTGGCTTCAATTTTAAAGATGTATGGAAAAATTAATATGACTTAATGAAAATTATTTATCTTTTGGCTTAAAAAAAGAAGGAAAATATTTTCAGATATCGTACGTCAGTCAGAGACACGGAGGACCTAATATTGAGTATCGATCGAAGGTACTGGCTTGAGAACTTGTGCGCTCGAAGCAAGCTAGGATAAGTGCGACGTCTTTAAACGCGTTTTTCTCCTAACTTTATTTTTGAAAACTGTGCTTTTGAAATCGGTTGGCAACAC
Source organism: Bactrocera correcta (assembly GCA_027475135.1). NCBI lineage: Eukaryota > Metazoa > Arthropoda > Insecta > Diptera > Tephritidae > Bactrocera > Bactrocera correcta. Next base: position 40,755,161 of record CM050327.1, read on the forward strand.
TCCTTTAGAGCTACTTAACCGATCTTCATGAAATAATAAATTTAAAGACTTGGCCGAAGGATTTTTTTCCGCTTACAACTATTTGAAAAAACGTCGCAAAATTTTCAATGAAATTGAAATTTTTTTGTAAAAATGACTGCCAAAAATCCAAGTTTCAGTTTTCTTTTCCTTCGTTCAAATTCAAAGTTAAGATTTTAACTAAAACACGTATTTTTCTTACTTTATATGATCCTGTAAGGCGTTATACTGCCAACGCGACCGCATCTTTATTCTGAGGCGCCACCGGAAAAGGCGACGCAATGACCGAGTTTAAAATATTTTTTCCAAGAGATTCAGAATTTTTTTTAATTATAATGTGTCTATGTAAATTAAAAATTTTTAATAAAATATTTAATTTTTTATATAAAAAAAATTGAAAAAAGACTGTTTTCCATAAGTTAGGCATTTCACGGTTTAGCAAATTCTCAGCGACCCTCAATGACGACTAAATAATGCCTAACTGCTGTTTACATAATTATTTTATTTATATAAATGCATTGTACAAATGTATGTATGTTTAAAGGAATTTTTCACAAGTTTTAAACCCCTGGACATCTTCGTTGCACTCATGGTGAAATGGTTTTTTTTGTTCTAACGTTGATATCAATGATCACTATGCCAAATAGCTAACTTTATTTTTAGTGACACAAACAATTGACTTTCAAACTATGGTGCAGCATAAATTTTACAGAGTTTCCTGGAAGCATCTGCCCAAAAACATGCCGAACTCTATTTATAATTGTCGTCTATGCAACTCTGTAAGCTATTAGAAATCCCACCCTAGAGTGATGTGAAATGTATTTGACGTTACAAGCTGTCAAAATTGTGCCTAACACTCGTCATAAACCTATAACAACCGGGTATACCAACTAAAAAATGCTACACGAATTTCATACTTCCTTACTGATTCACTGGAAATGTATTATCTACAATTAAATTTAAGAATTGCTTAAATACTATATATTGTAATTTCTGTTATAGGTTTTACGCCCACAAATATTGACCAAATCACTGTCGAAATTAGATAAAAATAAACATGCTGTTTATAGCAAAAAAGTATTTGATATACGAGTAGTTATCCGGCTTTGTGCAACAGACAGCGTAACCATTCTAAGTGATTGTATAAATTTTGTACAGGCCATAAGATGGCTGAAGACGATGGACATCTAAGAAAGCACTTTCTCAACGAAAATATCAAGAAACCCAAATCTTTTGCTACTCTTTTTACTCTTCTCTCTGGTTCCTCCGACGGGAACTGCGTGGAATATTTTCAGATCTGGAGTGTTTTCGTCTATCCGGACAACATGACCTAACCAGCGTAGCCGTTATCTTTTAATTCGCTGAACTATGTCAAGGTCGTCGTATATCTCATACAGCTCATCGCTCCATCGCTCCGATATTCGCCGTGGCCAACGCGCAAAGAAGCATAAATCTCTCGCAGAACCTTTTAATCAAAAACTCCTAAGCCGACTCATCTCATCAGATGTTGTCATCGTCCATGCCTTTGCACCATATATACAAGTATTGCGGGACGGGAAGTTTGATCTTTGCTCGTAGAGAGAGGGCTTTTTCAATTGTCAACTCAGTCCGCAGTAGCACCTCTTGGCAAGAGTTAGTTTGCATTGGTTTTTGACGCTGACATAGACGAAATTATCTACGACTTCGAAGTTATGACTATCAACAGTCGTTTTTTTGATGACAAGAATATATCGTCTTGCCCTCGTTTAAGACCAAACCCATCTGCTTCGTTTCCTTATCCATTGTGGATTCTGGTTAATACCAATAAAAACATCAAGACAGTTTTGAAACTTATTTCGGATGACGGCAAAGTAAAATTTCTTGTGATAGCAGGCACTTCAAAGATATCAACTGAACATATACATCAAATATTCAAGAATATTTGGGTATGAAAATATGAACGTGTGCCTCGCCAGCTCGCTTTGGTTCGCCATTAACTCGAGATTTTGCATCGATATGTGACAATGGATGAATGATGACTCCATCATATTGCTCCGAAGTCCAATCGACAGTCGTCCATTCTAAAGCAAAAAAAGGCAACAGTCGGCTGGCAAGGTTATGTCGTCCGTATTTTGGGATGCGCATGGAATAAATTTTATTGACTACCTTGAAAAAGGAAGGATCCTCAACTGCGGCTCTTACGTAGCGTTATTGGATTATTTGAGGGACTAAATCGCCGAAGCATGGCCGCATGTGGAGAAAAAGAAAGCGTTGTTTCACTAAAACAATGCACCGTGTCACAAGCCTGTGAAAACGATGGCAAAAGTCCACGAATCGGGTTCGAATTGCTTCCGCAGCCATACTCTTGAAAGGCTATTTCCTGTCCTCAGATTTCATAAGAATACTCGCTGGGAAGAAATTTTCGTCGAATGAAGAGCTGATCGCCGAAACTGATGGTTATTTTGATACAATGGACTTACAGTCCTACAAAAATGGCATCGAAAGTTGGAGGGTCGCTATTATCAGTGTACCACTTTTTACGAATTTTCAAAAAATGTGTTTTACCATGGTAGGCAGTGGTCTTTTCTTTTAGGAAATATTACATGCATGTCCAGGTTTTTTTCCATAAATCAAAATATCTAAGTGGACTCCATCTACGTTCGCCCACAACTTTCTACCAGTACTTAATTCAGCTGACTCTTATTTTCTTCTAAAAATGAAAGCGAACCAGCTACTAAGAGAGAGGGCTGACTCTTCTTTTCCATACCTACCCACACACTAAAAGCGAGCGCATAACAAAGTGGTCAAAATGACAAGGTAATTCCATAAGTTAATAGTTTCGACAACCTTGAGCCTCCCAACTCAGTTCTATTTATACACCACAAATTATTAAAAATTTCGCAGGTGTGGTCTCAGGCACCCACCAGTCATTTGCGGCCATAAAAAGCTATGCCGGCTAACAAAAAAATAACAATAACAACAACCACACTAACATATAAAAGAATATACGTGTATGTGTGTGGTCAAATCAGTGCTCGTGACATTGCTGAAATTTACCGTTGTCTGGAAATGCACGAAGTCAAAGGTGCGGAGCAACGAACAAAAACTTTTCATGCGCGAGCTTAAGGGCTGGCGAAGCGCTGACAGCTGCTCGGCTGTTTTTGTCAAAACGCCGGCAGTTAGTGGTCATAGGTTATGTCAGAGAATTTTAACATTCTCTGGTAATGTCTACAATACAGTTTCGTAGATACACGCTGCCAATTCTCACTTGTCGTCGCACGTCAACGTCAGCGTCGACGTCAACGTTTCCGTTGATTAAAATGTGTATGTGTGTCGTTGTTGGTGCTGTCCGCTTCGCTCGGTGTAATCACTCGACAAGTGTTGCTCACTCAACCAAATTCGTATTTACATTGTTGCCGTTTTTGTTGCACTTTTTATACCCCGAACAGATGTATATTAAATTTGCGACGAAGTTTGTAATAGCCAGAAGGAAACTTATTCTTTATAAAATTATATATTCTTTAGTTTGATCTATACCTTTTGCTATCTCTCTGACCATAGATTGATTCCACGCTCTTAAAATGTTTGACCCCTGCAGGTTAAAAATTGGTCCAAGTAGTTTTTGATGTTCTGATTTCAGGTAAAGGTTCTCCCATCCAAAAAATTTGCAGAGACCGGAACAAGTTATAGTCCAAAAGTGCCAATAAGAATAAGAAAAAGCTTTCGCCGAGACATCAAACTTTTGTGATGTTTCGCATTATCCAGGTGGGATTTTACATTTTTTCTATTATTCAATCCTGGCCCTTCTATTGGAATGCATTACTCAATTTGTCCACTTCAGAATAATCATGATATTTTCGAGCAAAAGCTCAGGGATAAAGTCTCCCTTTGAAATCCCATTAATTGAGCTGGGTTAACCCTTTTAGACCATGATTTCTTGCGCTTTAAATTCTTGCAAACAATATACGATTCTAAACTGCATCACTTCTTCGAAGTTTGATAAGAAAATTACAGTCCTTAATACACCTAGGCAATTTCGTTTTTGAGGAATTTATACTTCAAGCTTCGAAATTAAGCGTAGACGTTTCATGCGCTTGTGCACGGTCGCGTTAGACAAATATAATTTTTCTGCAATCTTTCGAGTTGTCATTCGACTTTTTGCATCGCCCAGTGACTTAATTTTATCTATATTGGCTTCAAGAGTCCTTCCAGGGCGTGGTGCATCCTCGAGATCGAAATTGTCGGAATGAAATTTTGCACATCGGTGTGCGGTGAATACGCATTCTTCTTATACCCCACATAATTTTTTTTTTTTTTTTTGTCAAATAAACCTTAATATATCAGCTGTTGAAATATAATATATAATACTAAAGCGGTTAAACGTGAAGTTGGCTGCGAAAAAAATCAGTAAGATTAGCTAGTGTCTTCTTTTTCTTTAATTTACAACAGCGTGTTTGCTCTTCGCTCTTTGTTGCCCATTCGAGATAACAAGTGCAGCCAAGTTCTTCTCCAACGCATCTCTTCAAGTGAGTGGATGTCTTCCTTTGCTTCCTCCGGCGGGTACGCCTCAAATACTCTCGGAGCTGGAGTGTTTTCATACATTCGGACAACATAACCTAGCCAGCGTAGCCGCTGTCTCTTAAATCGCTGTACTGTGTCAATGTCATCATATAGCTCATCGTACAGCTCATCGTTCCATCGACTGCGTTACTCGCCGTTTCCAATTCGAAATGAACCATAAATTTTTGGTAAATCTTTTCTCTCGAACACTGCTAAGGCCGACATCATCAGATGTCATCGTCCATGCCTCTGCACCATATAGCAGGACGGGAATAATGAGTGACTTATAGAGTTTGGTCTTTGCTCTGAGAGGACTTTATATTTCAATTACCTACTCAGTCCAGTAGCACCTGTTAGCAAGATTAATTCTGGGTTGTAATTTGAAGGAATGCAATGGGGTATAGTCATGCCTCTGGATAAGCAGTTATGGACGTAGAACCAAATCCCTATTCTTGCGTTCTCGCCGCGCACCTTGTAAACGTGAGTAACCCTTGTGTAAGATGCGTAGCCAAACCTTGCGGAGCCTGGGGTCAAGGCTAAAGGAGAGGAATCATCAGCGGAGGCATTCCGACATATTCAGTTTAAGAGTTCGCTAAAGACTAATTGTAGTGTCTGTTCACCAGAGGTGCGATTGCGAGCGGGTGTCGGTCTTAAAAGAAAGCGTCTCGCTATATAAATGTGTTGGGTGTGGGACACGCCACATAGAAATCGCTCTCAATGAAAAGGAAAATGAAATCCCCCTCTGTCTATCTGTATATACACGACCACAATTTTTGAGTTATCGATCTGAAATTTTGTCCACGTTCATTTCTGCTCAAGAAATTGTTTATTTGATGGAATCGCTGACATCGGGACATTAAAGCATATACTAAATATATTCATGGCTGAAATTCTGCATAGATTTTTTTCGAAGGCAAGGGTATAATCTCCCAACAGATTGTCTAGATTGAATCACTATAGAGTACTCGTATAGCTATCATACAAACTGAACGGTCAAAATCAAGAACTTATATCAAATACTTTTTTAAAAAAAAAAAAAAAAAACATCTTCACGAAATTTTACTTGTTTAGGCAACTGTAAAGGGTATGATAGCTGCGGTACCGCCGAAGTGTACGCTTTCTTCGTCTATTTTTGTTTTTTTTTTTTTCATTTTATTTTTATTTTATTTTTTTTTTATTTCATTTTAATTTATTTTATTTTTTTTTTTTGCGCGCCAACTCTCGTTGTATTGTTTTCGGCGCTCTTTTTATTGCGGCAACTACAACTACAACGCAACGCTTACCATAACAGAGCGCGCAATGGCAATTGCATCAAAAAAAAATTGCGCCAACGTCGCAGTCTGCGTCAGCAGCGGGCTGCTTGATTCAGCAATATTTTTTTCTGCATTGTGTTTGTGTTTGTTGCTATTATTGTTGCTGTGGTAATACTTTGTCGCTTATTTGCTTTAAATTTTTTTCTTTTTCTTTATTTGCTCGTGCGCTTGTCATCATCAGCAACTCAACTGTCTGTCGGTCACAGTCGCCGGTTAGGCCTGAACGGGTATTATACATAAACGATCAATTAGCCAAGTTAATTCACTGCCTCGTCAGCTGTCGACTGAAGCAGAAGTCTCGTGCAAAACGTGTCGTGTTGAGTGCTGTTGTTTTTATTCCCAAAGGAATCGTTTTTGGCTCGTGCGCATACAAAGTCATACCGAAGTGCTGTGCTTTGTTGCTAGAATACCAGAATTTTGCTCGTGATTTCATTTGCTTTGTTTTGGTTTTCATTTTCGTGTATGCTTTCTTCGTTTATTGCATTTGCATAACAATTGAAAGCAAATTTTTTTGTCGTCCTGCAAAGTGTGAACTGGTATTAAGCCACTTGACGTGCTTAATAATATTTCGAAGATTTCGTAAATAGTCGCGAACTGGTTCAAGCAGACGAAGTGAGTGCTGAAAAACAAAAAACGTGAACAACCGTGTTCAAATGTAAGTGCATATCAATGTATTTTTAACAAGTTACAGTTACAAAAAAGTGTTATTTTTTTTAACTGAAGTGTGGAGCTCAGATTTAAGCTCGGAATAGAAGTCTACGTCTTCTTTGAACCTTTTCCCCTACAACTAAACACTTTTTGAAATAGTCGTTATGAAACCTACGTCATTTCTATAAATATTCTCTTGGTATTACTTCAATAAATGGACATGCGAAGACCTTTCCGGTTTAATTATGCCTAAGTTCATATATTTTTCTTTTTGTTGCTATTTCAAGGGGTGTCAGAACTTCCCAAATCTATTCTTGGGAACCAGTGCAAATAAATTTTGAGAACCACTTCAAGGAATCATTTGTTCAAATTTTTCCGTCATTCAAATTTGTTTTCTTTTTGGTCTACTACTTCAGATGACGTCAATCAGCTGGGTAGTGGCACCTTCTCAATTAAGAAACCTGACATTCCTGGTGCATGCCCTTAAATCGTTATCCTTAATACGTTTGCAGTGGTCGTCATCAAAAGGGGGGCCCCTCATCCGAGGCTGTTTTGAACTTTTCTTTGGATGTGTTTTTTTTTTTCGAGCCGCATAAACTCCATCCTCCATGACATCCATCAAAAGCCGGCTTATGCTTAATCCTGTGACATCTTTTTTCTTACTACTGCTTTCAATGAATTTATTTTGGCTTATAAGCAAACAATGCTTACTCATTCTCCCTCAATTTTTTCATTTCTTTTTTGTTATAAACGTTTCAAGTGAGCGCTTACGCTTAGTCTTAAGCCTTCTCTCGATTCTGTTGTTTCTGGTTTTAATCTTTTATTTTGGTTTAATTCGCATTTTGTTTGCTTACTTATTCTTCTTCATAATTATTCTCATTACTCTCCTTAATATTATTTAATAATTTTGTTCCATTTATTGCATACTTCGTTAAACATTAGTCATCCACTAATTAAGACGACTCATCTTTCGAATGAATTTGGAATGGCAGAGTTTGGCTTACTCTCGAACTAAATCTCATACATAATTAAGCTCGTTACAGCAAGTTGGAACAGAGAAGCTTTCCAGCTACAGAATGTGTACACGTGTTCCTCTAAGTCTGGTCTTGTTAATAGTTATTCTTCCAAACTCATGTTTAAGATTGAGAAATGTGTTTGAAAAGACTAGATGTATATTGTGACAAGAAATTACCCACAAATGTAATGCAAATTATTTTGTTATTCATCAATATTTATTATGTCGCCTTCAAAGCCATCCCCACCAGATGTAATACACTTATGCCAAAGATTTTTCCAGTCCTCGAAACACTTCATAAGTATTTTTGGGACGGCCTTCAGCTTCTTCAGCGAACTTTGTTTTATCTCTTCGATCGACTGATCCTGGAGCGGCAATTTCAGTTTGGGGAACAAGAAAAATCTCACGGCGCGAAATTTGTTAAATACGATGACTGATCAATGGTATTCTTTGTGTTTTTGGGCTTAAATTCGGTTGCAATCTTACTCTTTTTGAAAAAAAAAATCATCTTTAAAGGGACGAGTCGAGCTAGAACGCATTTCATACCCAAAATATCCACCAAAATCATTTAAATGAACTCGCGAGAGATGTCGAGCTCTCTTGCCATCTCTCTAACATCTGCCTGACAATTTTCAAGCACCATATCCGAAGATTGTCCAGAACTAAGCATGCTTCAACGATCTCTCGACCGTCTTTGAAGGCTTTTATCACTCGTTGGTTTATGTTTTTGATAAAACTGAATAATCTGAATGTCAAAGTTTACTAAACTACAACTAACTATTGTATAAAATTTAAGAGCAGAGGCCTTAGTAGAGCGCGTTTCCACTACGAAGATTAATTATTAATAATTTCTTTTGTAAAATAAATATATAAAACTATTATATAATATATAATCGTTTGTGACAGGGAAATTTTCATAGCAAATAGTAAATTTCTGATTAGTCATTTCGATTCACCGCTTATCTGCTCACTAAGTTTGAGTGCCGGTCTCTTTTCATGCAATGTACGTAAGGCAACAACGAAGTAATACAGTTTGAAAAAAGAGAGTAGGTGGGTAGATCGTTAATGTGGCATATGCATATCTTTTCTAAATTTAATAACTACGTTTGTATATTTGGGTCCTCTCTGAGTGGTGTAAGGGCTTACTATTCTGTAACTCACAAGCACGTGCGAAGCAAAAACTGCTGATAGCATTTAAAACTTTGTTCTGCATATAATTTATCGAACACTTTGATAAAGTTCACCGTTAGATCTAGCAATTTGGCATGGAATTTTAGCCACAACACACTTACTTCATATTCAGTATGTGGTAACACAGGCAAATATCTTTTTGTTCAAACTGCTAATATTTATAGACAAGTGTTTAGATACTTATTCATATTTGCTTAGATATGATATGGTATAAAGTAACTGTCGTACATGAACCATGAAAGAGTTTGGCCGAGTTTCCTTAAATGTATTAGCTTCGTGCAAAGTATTTATGAATAATTGGGCCATACAACTCCGATTTAATGAACATTTTTCATATTTAATGAAGCATATAAATCTACTATTTCCAATTTTGCTGTAATTTACGACAAAGACACAAAATACAAATTGACTGCTGGTTGCCCAAATACGCTCACCCTCTATTCTTAGCCGACAACCAAACAAATTTTCCCGATATTTGTTGATATTATCTGCAAAATATTCAAGGTTTTCTGTCTATTGCTTATTTACTTAGTTGATTTACTTTGTTTCCTTCATATTTGGCTATATTAACTAAGAATGGAATGTCTTTGCTAGGAAAGTGTCAACAATAATTATTGCTATAAGTTTTCTAATGCCGTAATCATTCAAGGTGACGAAAAACTAATATTATGAAGACAGCTTTGTCGTATCACATTCATACTACATACTGTAATCAAATTTGAAGGTGATTTTTTAATTATAAACATACTTAATTAAAGTATAAAATAGGGAACGTATGACGTACACAGTGGCTAAGTTCAAGTTTAAGTTTGAAAACAAGACCCCTTTTATAAGACAGTGCTTTCGAGTCAATGATAAAGATAAATTGCTCATACTGGTCCGGCAATTTAAAGGTGACCAACTGGCAAACTGAAGGAAATTCCTACAAGTTTGAGAGGAAATGAGAATTTCTATGAGAACTGTCGGCATCTTTGGAAATTTAAGATATTGTTTTTACAATGTAATAACTTCTTGACTCGATAAACTCTGTTTTACAATAGCTTAGCATCACCTAAAATGCAAAACAGCTTAACATCACTTTTCATAAGCTTGTAGGTGAAAAACGATATAATAGAAACGACATGGAAACAAAATTTGAGTTTTGGTTATAAAATGGTTATGATAAATGGTTGTATTGGTTATATCTTGGTTATATCTGATAGTAAAGCTTAAAATGCATGCATTTATGTATAATGAAGTAGTGAATCATAAACAGTAAAAAACTCAACGTCTATTTTTTTTGGTGATACGTTGCTTTGCATTTTAGATGACGATATGAAGTTTCGATTTTTCGTTTAAGATTTTTTGAACAAAGAGATTTGATCGAGCTTAAAGATCTTACTGCTACCGCAACTGCAAAAACATGTCTTCATTATTTAGTAACTTCATAAAGATATTACGTATTTCCATACGTCACCATGTTTGATTAAAATCAATGACGAATCTATGTAACCACACGAGTGACATGCGCAGGTTCTCATGTTACGCTTCGCAAGTAGGAGAAACAAAAAATACCACAAACATTCTTCACCTTGAGAACTTCATTGGTTAACATATTTATCGTACTTTTCGGAATACTGTGATGACTTCTTATTTTAACTCAAATAATAATACTTCTCTCAAGTGGTTGCAGAGCTGATGTTATAATTCACTTCTAGTAATCACAATAAATAAGTTACAGGTATACATTTTAAGGTCAAATATTTTTACAAACTGCGACATACTTGAACAAATAAAGAGCTCAAGGACCTCGGAATCCTCATTCCAGATTTCTGATTATGACATAAAACTTTATAAATTTAATGGAGTGTTTGAGGAATGTCTTCAGTTGTACAAAAAATAGTTATAAAAAGTTCCGAAAGCTTTAATACCAGGTCAATTGAAAAATACCTGTACTATCATAACAAAACACTATTTTTACCAAAATTCGAATTTTTTAGTCAACTTAGTTGTAGGTGATACACTGATTATAACGACCTTCCAACTTTTGGACATTTCAATAACATTTTTGGTAGAGCACGATTGGTATTTTGCTTCCAAATAGGTCTCAGTTTCGGCAAACACCTTTTCATTCTTCCCAGAGAGGATTGTTTTGAGATCTGAGAACAAGAAACAGTCACTGGGGCCAGATCTGGAGAATACGGCGAATGCGGAAGCAACTCGAAGTCTAATTCACGAATTTTTGCCATCGTTTTCACTTACTTGTCTTGTTTCTTTTTCTTTGGATGCGGCCGTTTTTCGGCGATTTTGTTTTTCCAACGGTCCTGTAACGCTAAGGTTGCCAATAAAAATTATTCGTTGCGCATCACAAAATATGGAGAACATAATGTTGTCAGCCGACTGTTGTGTTTTCCACGCTTTGCAGCCTGTTCATCGTGTGCAGTCCATACGGATGACTGTCGATTGAACTGTGGAGTGAAATGATGAAGCCATATGCCATCGAATGTCACATATTGACCCAAAAACTCCGGTTTATTACGCTTGAACATCTTCAAAAACTGCTCCGAATCATCAACTTCTTGTTGCTTTTTTTCAAAATTGAGCTCGCGACTGTGATGGCTGTTTCTTGCTAAGTTTTCGTTACTAAACCCGAAAGTGATAGTGAAAATTTCTTAACCCATAAGATCTTTTTGTGTTAAAGTCAAGGGGTGTAGGGCCCAAACCACTGCCATTTACTAAAACTACAAAATTAGCTGTAACTTGACGGACAATCTTTGAATTGAAATTCGTAATCAAGACAGTTCGAATACCTCACAGACCTCTTAGCATATCACTCGTAAATTTTTACCACAGATTTGTTGAATATAGTAATAGGAAAAAGTAAATATTTAAAATATGTCCAACACACATTTTACTTCTCCACATTTCAACAAACTTTATAGGTTGTCATACGTAGCTTGCTTCAAATTTAAGGAACAGCTGTTATTTGACAAGCACAGTGTTGCAAATGCTAACAATAGCCCTGCAGGAAATCAATGAAACTTCTGATTTTCCAGCAGCCCCCTGTATTTTCGGTGCTTTATCTGTGCTTGCTATAAAAAATTCACTCAATACAATGCCAATTCAATACCAACTAGCAGAGCATTCTATCTAATCAATATGCTTATGAAAAACAGCTAATAATTGCTGTTAGGCGTAGATAACTAATTGGGCATGTTCAAACTGTAATTATGAATATATATGAAAGCTCTAATTATTGCTGATATTGGACTAGCTTGATGGGCTTTATACATATAAATTAAAACTTTTTTTTCGAAATAAGTATATACAATAGATATATAAGTATATCTAGTTATGTATATAGTATTCTACCAAATTGTATTTTGGTTAAGACCTAATATAGAAATCATTTAAGTATTTAGCTAGTAATTTGCTCTTTATTTTCGCTGAATAATGATCAATCTGACAGCTGTCACAGGAAATCCGTTATGCTGACAGCTTAACTGGTTATTCACTGAGCATTTGTGTAGATAATTATATACCTAGAATTGAATTACAGCTATCAATCTTCGACTTTTGGCAGCGTGAGTCAATTATTAATTATTTTATCGATTTATATGACGTTTCCATTGTGTTAATAATAGCAGCGTTTCTCAAACAAAAAACCTTGAAAATATGTATGTTGACATTTCTTGACGTCACATACTAAATAGCACTTTTATTGAAGTAAAAGTGTGCTTAATTGTCATCATTTATTTCACTCTTTGATCAGTTGCAGCTCACATGCTGCTCACGGTTTTTTCCACCAAAAAGAGGTAAAAACACAATAAAGATTAAGTAAGAAAGCCGCGTAAACAAAAGTATGCAGTGGCGTCTGAAATTGCGAAAAAGTGAACCAGTTAATTATTTGGGTATGTATATATACAAATATTTGCCTGCCATTGTCAACAAGATATCTAGAGATTTACTTTTCCATCCATGTATGTATGTATGGATGGAAGCACTTATTCGTCTGTGAGCTTAATAGCCTAAAAACTTTCCTGTCAATATTTTAATTATGTTTCAATTGCTACTAAGAGTTTTATCAGCTGCGAAATTAAAAAATTGTAACTGCGATTATTCTTAATGTAGACATCATCTGCAGGTGATAAGCGGAGCATGGCAGACAAGGTGTTGCCTAATAAATGGAGCTTAAAAGGCAATAAAAAACATTGTTGATACTTAACGAACTTTTCAATGCAAATAATACTTCTCTCGAAAACTCGTACCGCGGACTCATTAGATGTAGCCATCGTCCCTGCCTATGTAGCATGTAGCTTGAGGAGAATAATAAGTGACTTATAGAGTTTGGTTTTTGTTCGTCGAGAAAGAACTTTCTTCTTCTTCTTTACTGGCGTAGACACCGCTTACGCGATTATAGCCGAGTCAACAACAGCGCGCAAGTCGTTTCTTCTCTTCGCTACGTGGCGCCAATTGGATATTCCAAGCGAGGCCAGGTCCTTCTCCACTTGGTCCTTCCAACGGAGTGGAGGCCTTCCTCTTCCTCTGCTTCCGGCGGCGGGTACTGCGTCGAATACTTTCATAGCTGGAGTGTTTTCATCCATCCGGACAACATGACCTAGCCAGCGAAGCCTCTGTCAATGTCGTCGTATATCTCGTACAGCTCATCGTTCCATCGAATGCGATATTCGCCGTGGCCAACGCGCAAAGGACCATAAATCTTTCGCAGAACCTTTCTCTCGAAAACTCGCAACGTCGACTCATCCGCTGTTGACATCGTCCAAGCCTCTGCACCATATAGCAGGACGGGAATTATGAGTGACTTATAGAGTTTGGTTTTTGTTTGTCGAGAGAGGACTTTGCTTCTCAATTGCCTACTTAGTCCGAAGTAGCACCTGTTGGCAAGAGTTATCCTGCGTTGGATTTCCAGGCTGACATTGTTGGTGATGTTTACGCTGGTTCCAAGATAGACGAAATTATCTACAACTTTACCTCTCAATTATCTACTCAGTCCGAAGTAGTACCTGTCGGCAAGAGCTATTCTGCGATAGATTTCGAAGCTGACGTTGTTGATGGTAATTCTGGTTCCAAGATAGACGAAATTATCTACGACTTCAAAGTTATGACTGTCAATAATGACGTGAGAGCCAAGTCGCGAGTGCGACGACTATTTGTTTGATGACAGGATTATGTCTTCCACTTGCTTACTACCAGACCCATCTGCTTCCCTTCCTTAGCCAGTTTAGAGAACGCAGTTGTTGGGACCAATGATATCAATATTTTATACAGCAATAGGAGGTCGCTTTGTCTGAAACCTCGTTTGGTATCGAACAGCTCGGAGAAGTCCTTCCCGATTCTGACAGAACTTTTGGTGTTGCTCAACGTCAGCTTACACAGCCGTACTTGTTTTGCGGATATACCAAATTCAATTCCTTTTCGTGCTGTCGAAGACGACTTTGAGCTCGACTAAGAGGTTTTGGGTGTCGATATTCATTTAACGGGTCTTTTCCAAGATTTGGCGCATGGTGGGTATTTGGTCAGTTATGGATTTTCCAGGTCTAAAGCCATACTGATTAAGTCCATTCAGTTTGTTGACGGTGGGCTTTAATCTTTCATACAATACTTATATGCGTTGGATAGATTGATGAGCTTATCCCACGGTATTTGCCGCAGATTGGGGGGTCTCCATTTTTGTAGATTGGGCAGAGCATACTTAAATACATACAAGCTGATGCATACTCCTTATCACTTTTTCGCCTCCATCACCTGATATTATACCTTCACCATAATTTTAGAATGCTCTGGGCCACTAGATCATCTCCTACGTCCTACTGGGGTTTGCTCCGCTCGTGAAACTTTGAAATGCTGTCCCTCAGTTTAGTTATATCGAGTTTCTGATGAGTGTTCTCAGAGAGTAGGAGTGAAAGTCGAGAAGAAAATCATTCGACTGTCTGTTTTGATTGCAGCTTTTTGACGTCAAACCTTCCTTGTATTTGTTGACGCGCGTTTTTTGCTGTACAGAGGTGGGTGGGTGATTTTTCGGTCCGGAAACAGCCAGATAGCTTGATGCATTTTCTTGTGCTGGAATCTAGTACCACAGATAACCATATTCCTGGTCCCGGCGAAGTCAATCAGTCTCAACTCATTTGGGGATGTCTCATCATGGAGGCTGAATTTACCGACTGTTGAGACAAAGCTGCCTACTTTATCCACCCTGCCGTTAAAGTTACCAAGCACGATTTTGACATCGTGGCGGGGCAGCTCTCATAGGTGCACTCCAAACGCTCATTGAAGGCTTTTTTGGTCACATAATCCTTCTCTTGCTTCGGGCCGTGGGCGCAAAGCAGATATGTATTAAATAACTTCCTTTTAATGCGGATCGTGGCTAGACGTTCATCCACCGGGGTAAATGACAATACTCAGGTATAGAGTTTTTCTTCCGCCACGTATCCCACACCAAATATGCGCTCCTTTATATGGCCACTGTAGTAAATGCCACAAGGACACTACTCGTCTCAGTTCTTGTCCCGACATCAACCAGCTGGGCAGCAGCAACTTCCCAATAAAGGGACGGTACATTCCAGGTGCATGCTCTTAAATCGTAATCTTTAACACATTTGCTGTGGTCGTTATCAAAAGAGGGGTCTCATCCGAGGTTGTTTTGATATTTTCATTGGGTGTGTTTGTTTATAAGTCGAGTCCCAAAACCAGCGCACAACCCTGTGGAGGGATCATTTGCCTTCTCACTTTAGCTCGCCTTCAAACCGATGTTCTTTGGGTACCCTGAGAATACTTGTTCTAAGACCGGAAATCGTGAGCTGCTTGAGTCATATGTAAAAGAATCGTTTCTGGTCACTCCCAAGTGAATGACAATCAGAGAACTTCTTCGCAAGAGAGTTGCGTGAACTTCCACACATGACTTCATAATTGTTTAGTTTAATTAAATTAATTATAAAAAAAATTTGACACTATAATTAAATTACACATATAATACCTTACTAGTTTTTTTCTGTTTTTTAAACAAAATAATGTAATTTTGAAATATTTACATTTTTATAGCCTGAACAGGGTATATTAAGTTTGTAACAGCCGGAAGGAAGCGACGGAGACTCTATTAAGTATATATACAAATGATCAGCATGTTGCGCTGAGTCGATTCAGCCATGTCCGTCTGTCTGTCTATCCGCCTGTCCGTCCGTCTGTTTGTCTGTCTGTATATATACGAACTAGTGTCTCTCAGTTTTTAAGATATCGTTTTGAAATTTTGTAAACGTCATTTTCTCTTCAAGAAGCTGCTCATTTGTCGGAACTGTCGACATCGGACCACTGTAACATATAGCTGCCATACAAACTGAACGACCGGAATCAAGTTCTTGTATGGAAAACTTTTGCATTTAACAACGTATCTTCACGTAATTTGGTGTGATTTATTTTTCATAGGAATGATGTAATATCCGAAAAAATTGTTCAGATCGGCTCACTATAGCAGATAGCTGCCATACAAACTGGATGATCGGAATCTAGTGCTGGTATGGAAAACTTTTGCATTTGGCAGGATATATTCATGAAATTTGGTATAGATTATTTTCTAAGACAACAATGTAATCTTCGAAAAAATTGTTCAGATCGGATAACTATAGCATATAGCTTCCATACAAACTGAACACATAGTTACTAAAAGAAATGCACCTGTGAAGGGTATATTAGCTTCGGTGCAGCCGAAGTTAACGTTTTTTCTTGTTTTAATATTAAATATTTTTCAAACACTTTCTCAAAATTTCTGCGCAATTAACATGCTAATATTGTTGTGAATGACGAAATGACAGACAACTGAACAAAGCTTGTATGTATGTATATAATAATTGCCGGCTTATCTAATATGTACAATACAACACAAAATAATAGTTGTCATAATAACCACACGTTTTATTATTGTTGGCATAACAATTTGCACTCGTGCAATGAAATTCTCACCACAAAATTGTGTGAATAATAAACAATTTATTGGCGCGCTGGCACAAATGCAGTAAAAGCCGAAGCACCGAACTGGCTAAAACGCACACACACACGCAAACACATGAAATCTTTCTAAAGCAAATTACTTGTAATGCATGTTAGAGCATCTGTAATGACATTACATACATGCGAAGGCAAAAAAAATCAAAATTTCATGCCAGAAGGTAATCAGAAAAAGTTTATCGCCATTTAGTTAGTTGCACTATGCCACTCATACAAAGTAAAGTGCTCGCTTGTAATTGGCAAACGCGACAATTTGTAACGGCGACAATTCACTGGCAATAAGCGCGAATTTGCTATGAGTTTACTCGCATTTACAGATTCGTATTTAGATCTTATTTCATCCATGACGGTGTGTTACTATTTGGAGTTGTTGTTATTGTCATATTCACTCAACCGTTGTAGTGAAAAATGGAAGGTGAAGAGTGATGAGTTGAGGTTGGAAATGTTTTGTTATTGTTGTTGCTAATAATCAGCGAAATGGCATGCGTGACCAGATCGCGTTTGCTGCGCCCATTAGACACTGTTCAACTGATAAAACTGCAGAACTTCAAACGGCTAGATAAACAAACCGACACACAGCTGATTCTACACACAGCTGTTTTGCCTGCCGGAATGTGTCAGATAAAAAAGATTTATGTTTTGTTGTACAAATTAAAATGTTAAATTTCTAAAAATAGCGTATTATTTGATGCATCAAAGCAAATAATTATATAATATTAATCATGTGAAGTGTTAGATTTACAATATCTGTATTTAAGGCCAGAAGCCAATTATTTTATTTATTTTATGAGACAATAGGAGTATTCGATTCGTCATTGCGTTGCGCGCTTTGTTTACATTCTGAGCCACCATTTGTTTCAGTTCGGCAACAGCAATGTGGAGCCGCTAAAGTAAATACAAGAGATAATGCACCTCTCTCTATGTCGACTCTTTAGGGGTATTCTACTCTAGAAGTCAAATTTTGTCGGTTTTTTTTAATTTAATTAAAAAAAAAAAAATATTTGTACTATCCATTTTTTTTATTGATGTCTTAAGAATACAGAAAAAAGTTTTACAAAAAAATATTAAAAATTAAAATAATTAGAGGTTGAGGCAGTTGTAAACAAAATGGCGCATCATTGATCATGACTCTCCTGGTGGTCTGAAAAAAAATCAAAAGAAATTCTTAATCAGTAAGGATGCTGTTATAGTCCTTACCTCAGGGAACACGAAAAAAAACTTTTTTGAAAAATGGCGCCTGCCTGAAAATAAAAATAATTTTTTACGCTTTTTTTGAAATTCCTGAGTTTTTTTTTAAATATTAAAAACAAAAATTTTGACACGATGCTAGTAGGAACGATAAAAGATTATGTAAAGAAGGTTCTTACAAAATTTCAGGTAAATCGGTTGTATAGAACTTGAGATAATGCCGGTACCGTGTGGAAAAAAGTAGTTTCGAGAAAAACGCGTTTAAAATTTAGGAGACAATTCTAGTGAACACGGAAGCCACCTCACAAAAGGCTGCATCTCCGAAAATAAGTCGAATTTTGAAAAATTCTTCCAAGGTCATATTTTTGAAAGTCTAAGCTTTAAATGTATAAAAAAAATTGAATTTTTTAAAATTCTAGAGTAGAATATCCCCTTAAAGTGGCGCCTTGATTTTATTAAATTTTAATCTGTATTTGAATAATGCCAATTTTCGGGTTTACCACAGCGTTTTGTTCGATTCGCAACTCTTTAACTTTAAGTTAGCTTACAGCTTGCATAAAATATCTAAAACTCAGCTATCAAAAATGTAATAAGCGAAGTCAGTCGTACTCCGTTCTGATCGGCTTTGTGGACGACAATCTCAAGGTATGTCAATTTGACTGACACAGTTAACGGGCTGAAACGTAAACAAAAGGTAAAAGAGAGCAACTGAGGTAAAACATGAAATAAGAACGTATATGAAAATTCGTTAACTATTAAAATAAACCGGTAGAATTGCAGTTAAATCGATGTAAAGGTTGGACCATAGGTGTGGCAACGCCCATTTTTAGGATATGGTATAGCCCAGCAACTACTCGACCACTGTCAACCAAATTTAGTGCATAATATGAACACATCCCTACAATATAGTTTGAAATTTGACTCTTTTAGTTTTCTTTTCAGTGAGATAATAGTTTTCTTGGAGTTGGCCCTTTTAATAGCTGTTGCATCCTCAGAGACGCCGTACAGTGCACACCGAAGACACTATTACGCCTGTGAAACAGAGTATGAAAGAAGACACGCACAAGTCCAATCACCCTCACACGTAACTATTAAACTCAACTCGTGCAAGAATTAAAGCCGAATAAATACCAAGCGAATTGCACGTTCGCTGAAAGGTCCCTAAACAAGCTGGAAGCTGATCTCGATCTTAGAACCATGTAAACTGTAAAACCCTTTTAGCTCTTTAATAAACGGAATTGTCGCAATTGTAGTGGTGTTAACCCACTTGCCACTGTAGAGACGCCGCTCTACTCCAAAAAGTCACTTCTTGGTATGATCTGTGGGCACAGGGAATCATTTGTTCGCATTTCATCCATCATTGTCATAACTTCATGAAGGCGACCATATAAATTGCAGTAAATGGAGAACACTATAGAGCCATGATTAATAACTTTTGCATACCTTAAACTTTGGTTCCAACAGTATGACCCTCCATGTCCAACAGCTAATGAAGCAATCAATTCATTGCAGCAAGCTTTTAGTAAGCATACTATATTATCTTGTGCGATTTCAAACCACTGGACTCTCCGATCTCTGCAAAAAAAGGTCGAAAATTGGTCATCTCAGCAGAAATTTATTCGAGCCAGTCGTGGCAATTACTTTCTGAAAAATGATTTTAAAACATAAAGGCAAACCCTTGTCCTTATAATTGAGCTAAGTTCTTGGCCATAATTCGTCTTAATGGTTGTCTAAAGTGTGATCCATTTCGTGGTTCCCTACTTATTTAAAAAAAAAACAAAGAAACTTAAAATTTAATGGGAAATGTTTACCATTATTCGACACAACATTCTTTGGCATTTATTTTTTGAAAAATTCATATCATGGCGCGGTTACGTACTCACCGGCATCACTTTTGAAGAAATATGGACCGATGATTTCGCCGGCCCACAAACTCGACCAAATTGTTGTTTTTTTTTTCTGAATGAAATGCTCTTGAATCTCTTCATGTTGCTCTTTGTCTAAAATGCGAATATTTTGCTTGTTTACATATCCATAGAGCCAGGAATAGACCTCATCGCTGAACAAAATTTAGCTTGAAAACTTCGGATTTTCTTGGAACCTTTCAAGAACCCAAAAAGCGAGACGATGTCACTTGGAAAAGTCCAGTGGCTGCAGCTCCTATACAAGCTGTATTTTGTACGCTTTCAATTTAAGATCTCGACGTAAAATTCGCCAAGTCGTTCCATACGTCAGTTCGAGTTACTGCGAACGGCGTCGAATCGACTCTCCACGGTCTTCGTGTATACTCTCAGCTACGCCTACTATAGTTTCTTCACTACTTGGTGGACGTGGTATATTCGGTCGAATATTAAACGATAATGAATGCTATGTAACCATAACTGGTTATGTCTTCAGTTGTAGTTGCTATGAGAAATGCACCTGTGAATGGTATTAAAGCTTCGTTGTAGCAAAAGTTCAATTTTTTTCTTAATTAATGTAAAATTTTGCCAAAACCTGAAATTTTTTTTTCAGCTATGAGTATATAAGTGTTTGTTTGTACCGAAACCTAGTTCTGTTTTTCTTATTGTTCTAGTAAATTGAATTATTTTCGTAACTAAATTTTCGTCACATAAGCAACGCTTTAGTTACAATCCCTCGTGAGCATTCTGCAAACAAACTTTAATTAAAATAAAAATTCATTATTAAATTAAACCAATAAACACTTCACATTCACGTTTAATAACAGTTTATAGAAACACATACATATGCACATATAAATACCCGCATTGCCACACTTTCTTCATTTCATTTAATTACTGTCAATTTAATACAAGTGTCACTTATATAATACCTATTATATTTGCGATTGCCAGCTACGTAAATGTGTACATATGTATGTATGTATGTATGTATGTATGTATGACATAAGTCTCGAAGCATCTTGCACATGTTTTCAAGCTTCTGTGCTTTTCAAGTTCAAGTGTATTTTCGTAATGCACTCGTAGATAAACGCGTAAATTGTGGAAAAACGTGCCGCTCGACTGGACGTGCTGCACTCGCTTTTGCCCAACCGCAAAGCAAACTCACGCCCGAACCGAAATGAATTTCATACTATGAAGTGAGTGGCGCAAAAACCGTAAAAAAAATGTATAACAAATGAATGAAATTAACGTAAGCAAACTATTTCGCCATAAACAATCGCTTGCAATGCGCTAATTTACAATTCACCTGCTTGGGAGCAAATTTCAGCAAAGTCTATTGTATTTACGTTCCTTTATCTGGTTCCAGGGATTGTAAATTACTCAGCGCACATGCTTGTGGGCAATCTAGGCAGTTGAGTGGGAGAACTTTGTGCTCTTTGTGGCATAAATCATCTGCTATAGCAGTAAGGTGGTGTTGGAATGCTCTAAATGCAAACGGTTTGAGGCAAAATTGGGGAGGGTTTCAGTGCGCAACAAAGGCGCACATTTTTTTGAGTTCTTAGAACAGGGAAAAATGTTGGTTTAAGGCCATAACTCGAGAATAAACAAGAAAAAACGTTAACTTCGGTTGCACCGAAGCTAAATACCCTTCACAGGTGCATTTCTATTAGTAACTATGTGTCCAATTTGTATGGAAGCTATATGTTATAGTTAACCGATCTGAACAATTTCTTTGGAGATTACATTGTTGCCTTAGAAAATAATATATACCAAATTTCGTGAATATATCTTGTCAAATGTGAAAGTTGTCCATACAAGAACTTGATTCCGATCGTTCAGTTTGTATGGCAGCTATATGCTATAGTTAACCGATCTGAACAAATTCTTCAGAGATTACATATTTGCCTTAGAAAATAATATATACCAAATTTCGTGAATATATCTTGTCAAATGTGAAAGTTGTCCAACAATATCTTGATTCCGATTGTTCAGTTTGTATGGCAGCTATATGCTATAGTTAACCGATCTGAACAAATTCTTCAGAGATTACATTGTTGCCTTAGAAAATAATATATACCAAATTTCGTGAATATATCTTGCCAAATGCGAAAGTTTTCCATATGAGAACTTGATTCCGATCGTTCAGTTTATATGGCAGCTATATGTTATAGTGGTCCGATATCGGCCGTTCCGACAAATGAGCAGCTTCTTGAAGAGAAAATGACGTTTGCAAAATTTCAAAAGGATATCTTAAAAACTGAGGGACTAGTTCGTATATATACAGACAGACGGACAGACGGACAGACGGACAGACAGACGGACATGGCTAAATCGACTCAGCTCAACATACTGATCATTTATATATATACTTTATAGGGTCTCCGACGCTTCCTTCTGGGTGTTACAAACATCGTGACAAAGTTAATATACCCTGTTCAGGGTATAATAAATGGAAATCCATATCAGAAAAATGCATCGCCATTTTAGTTTATTTCTGATACTTTGGATCGGTCGATTATGAGCCCGAGCACTATCAACTGAATTAATAATCTTCGGTCTTCATATGCCCTGTATAAAGTGTTGTTGTTTTAGTCGTGTGATTTTCAAAAAGACGTTACTTTTATTAAGGAGGGCCTTTTGGACAACTGTTACTTGATTTATACTCAGTTTAGTTTACAATTTCTTAATAAACAAACTTATTCCGGAACAAAGTTTGCCAATCATGTCAATTTATTACCAAAATAAGGGTTCGGTTCGCGCGATTTATCGTCCCATATTCAGTTGCTGTTGTTGTTGTTGTAGCGGCAGAATTATTCCATGTTGACAGTCCTTGGCCGGATAACAATCCGAGTCTATTCCGGTTGTGTAGAGCCGACTGTCGTGCGAATGGTTCGATATTCAGTCAATAAATTCGCTCAGTAGGGTCGGTAGCTCGAGCAATCCTGGATCATTTACACGGCCACGTATATTCTAGTGTAAATGCGCATCCTCAGAGATGCCGAACAGTGACCACCGAAAACGCTTTTGCGGTTTTGGAGCAGAATATACAACGAGACTCGAATAACTCCATCGGCCAACGCGCGAAAGCCTTTGGAGCTTTGCCCATACACTTTATAGAAAACTTTGCGGAAGATTCTGGGTTTGCGGGCTTACTTCGTTAAATAATTATAAATAATTTCAGCTGAACGTTCATCAAGCGCGTCACACGTTCGGTGTAGGGTTAGAAAACGAAAAGACCACCGATCCCAGTTTTCTCAAAAAAATTTTGTCCAGCCATGAAGATCACTTTAGTTTGAACATTTGTAAACTAGATTGTCTCACTTTGAGTGATGATAATACGCAATTTTTTTGAGACTAAGACTGTTTAATGTGTTCTATGAACAGATCGAATCATTGGTGTATACCTCTTCCAAAATGAAGCCGCCCATAATGTTATAGTCAATGGAGAACACTATAGAACTACGATTAATCGTACCTGAATTGTAGGATGCTAATGTGGACGACCTTTGGTTTCAAAGTGGTTCCATACTGCGAATAACTCAATCAATTTATTGTGGGAAACTTTTAGTGAGCGCATTACCTCGGTCGCCTTTGGTTTCAACCAGGTTCCATACAGCCAATGACTCAATCAATTTATTGAGGGAAACTTTTGGTGAGCGCATTATCTCGGCCGCCGTTCAGTCAAGTGAGCAAAATTTGTAATCTTACCTCCAAGCAGATATCTTAGTAACAGTGTTTGTATAGCATTATCGTATAATAGTCGTCAGCTGTGGCGATTACTTAAGCGCTTAAAGGCATTAACTCAATTGCCGGTTTATTAACCATTAAGCGATTTATCAATCACACATTCGACACCATAAACAGTAGCATTGAGACAAAAGTTTGTGGAAATTTGCAATAACAAACGATTACAGCTTTAGCACTTTAATTGCTTAGATTTGATAAACGATATTGTGTTTATAATATAGTGATTACTTGGTAATCTTTAATAAGCTCTTGTTGATAATATTTTGGATGTGATTGCATTAACCTGTAAGTACGGGTATTGAGTGCTCTCCGGCAGGCAATTGAGCTGGCAAATATTTGTGCTCATTGTCAAAAAAAAATCGTTGAAGAGAATACCGTTAACATTTTGTGACAAATTTATTACTCACACTCAAAAATATAGATCATTACTTAACTTTGTAGCTCAGTACTTGTAAATGATTAGTAAAAATTACAGATAATTACTTAAAATTACAAATGATTAAAATTATAGTCGATTACGAATAAAATCGTACGAATTTCAAACTTCAAAGTATCTTATAATTAATCAAATTATGAACTCATCTATTCAGTAATGCTCTGAATCCAGTCTAGTTGCCAGTCTCTTGACCACAGAGATGATGATGACAGAGAGATTTCAAACGTATAATTGCTCACTTAAGGGTTAACTAAAAATTACCTAACACAAATTCCCATCCACTCAACTAATCTACGCTTCATTGTGTTATAAATTAAAAATATTTTCCCACTGTAAATTTTATGGCGCTGTGTTAAACTTGCTTACATAGAAACCATATATGTGTATAAGAACATAATGCCTGGGTAATAATTGCGAACAAAAGAATTTCGAAGCAAAATTTATAAGCGTTATAAAAGTTTATGATTTTATGAGCTGTGCGTCGATAAGAACTACTTTCTACTCAAATATTATTGTTATTTAATTTTTTGCGGCGGATCGTTAAATGTAATTTGTTAGCTTAGTTTAGTTGCTAATTGATATATTTTGCGTGCTTAGTATAAATTATTATCAAATAAATAAATTAAGAGCTTTTAAAATACATATGGTACAATATTAGATAATAAATATTACTAGAGCTAGCGATATGAATATAATTGCATTGGCAACTATACAACTCCAACAATGCTTAGGATGTGAACATAGTGAAGCGTATAAAAGAACAGAAATCATATGAAAGAGCAAAGCAAAAAGAGAGAATGATGTAAGGTAACTGCGATATTTCATGCTCTGCTCTTGCCAATGCTTTACAAGTGCTCTAGATATTTCATGCAGTCTACTCGATCTGTCAGCTACATCCTGCGAGCGTGTATCGCCACCAGACAGTGACCAGTTAGTATTCCTTTTATGTCCCTCTAGTCTCATCTATCGAGTGCCAATAGGAATTTTGTGTACTTCCGATCTACCGTTTTTCACATGACTTTTGTAGTTTTGCACCCAGGAAGCTCGTTCAATCGGATTTTGATTTTCTTTGATATGCTTCTGTCAAGAGCATGCGTTATCCAATGTTGATCGCTTTTTCGGTTGTTAGTCGTACACCATTCTTGGCAATGTCGTCCACAATTTCCTGCTCCTATAACAGCTTAGCTGTCTTAGTGGATATTGACTCTGAATTTGGCTGCAGGTTCATTAGCAGCCAGCTCCGCGGCTTTTGTAGTAGCAAAGACCTCAGCTTGAAAAATATACTACAGTGGCCCGACAACTTAAAAGGTTACTCTATGCCTAATTCTGGAAAAGAAGTACATTTTTCATTTTGCTGCTATAATTTTTTAGTTTTACTATTGTGAGTAAACTATTATTATTCGCTTACAGTAAAGAAAAAGTTAAAGCAAAGGTTCTGTAGATAAGCATACAGAAAATAATGCATTTCTAGTTAACATACGTATTCTCCGCTCAACTATCTGTCCAAGTTTAGAGCTTTTTTTATTTTTTTAGGTAGTGAGGAAATTCCTTTTCACTATATAGAAATCGTCGTCCTACGTGAGTGGTGTGCCCACTGAAACACTCAACCTGTCTATCATGGATTTTTCCCTTGCTTTCGCTTTACTTCGGTAAAAGGTTTCCATGACCTATTGCAGTTCAGTTTCTACTCTCCCTGTGTCCAGAGATGCCTACGATTTTTTAGCCAGCAGCTAGCTCACATTCTTTTAACTCACATTCTCTGGCACCGAGAAGTAAGATCCCTTTTTTAGTACGTACTGATATTCCACATAAGAGCCAATTGCTTCACGTTTTCCTCACATATTATAATTTTTAGTACTCGATTTTGCGTATTCAGTTCTCCCAGCTTGTTTTTAATTTTCTCCGTGCTTCTTTCCATCGTTGGCAGTTGAAAAAAGTATAGTAGTATAGCTTGTGTCGTCTAGGTGTAGAGCTTCTAACTATAAGAATTACCACAAAATGTGTTCTTTTCACGATATATTTCGAGTAATAATATATCGTTACTTGAGATACGGAACAGACCTCGCTGGTCTATGTTGAACCAGCCATCCTTGAACAACAAATCACGTAATTCTTACTTTTGCTTACAAACTTTTGTTGACAAAAATACTGGTGGTGGCTTTCAGTCAGTTATAGCTGTAGGACTTTAACCTGCTTCAGATACAGAACGAAGTTGCGCAAGGTTCTCACGATAGCACGAGCTATTGTTCTACTATGAATGATGTTTGGACTCCAAGTACGTCATTCACTGGGAAAGTCACTGAAAGTGTTAATAGCTGCACTGTGATTGGTCCGAAGTTTGGCTGGTATATTATTCCAGTTCGCCAACGTGTTGGAGAAATATTTTGCAGATTTCAAGAATGTGATAGCAGAATTGGTTTCTGCGAAAACAATCGAGCAGAAACTGCTTGTAAAGAAATGTATGCTTATTGATAGGGAGTATGCGGACCTCGCTATGAAGATGTTCGACAGTTATCAGTGGACATCCTGTTATAGTCTAGAGTGCTGTGTTCCGACAGGTTAAGATCTTCTCCAACTGCGATGAATGGTTTTGCTTCCTTTAATTCTCACAAAAATAAAAATGTAGTTGAAGATGAAATTATTTAATTTCGACCTTCGGGACTATCTACAATCTCACTCTGAGAAATTTATTGAGCCGGGAATGTCCTCGAATGCAGTAACTTCGATATTCTGCTGAGAACGCTGAATTTTTATTCCTCACTCCTGCTCAGAAAACGTCTGCAGTGATCCTCTCTCTCTCTCCTTCTCCATGTTATCAAGTGAGCCTTAAAAAAAAATTAAATTTATCAATCAATTAATGGACAAATGCGAGGTCTTTCGAATGCCTTATCAGTTCTTTGTGCAAACAATATTTTAAACCTTTATTAGCAATCAATTGCACATTAAAGGCCAACAATGGATAAAGTATCGTAAACCTATTAGCAGTGCTTTCCGATAACGATAACAGCACTGTGCAAGTCATTTGTCAACACTCATACTTCACTTGAAATAATACCTGTGCTTAAGTGCTTAATGCCTTACTTGCTTTACTTAGCGCGCTAATTTCAGTGTTGAATGGGAAATGTTTGTAGTTTGTTTACAATTTTACTTTCAATTACCAAATGTGCATTGACCTACTAACATTGTAATTTTATCTGGATATTGATATATATGTTATTAGGTATGCATGCCCGCGTAATGAATATGCAATTCCGGTTTGCAATCAAGTATATTTGTAGGTGAGCGCTTGTGCATTTTGTACGTGAAGTGTTTGCCAACTAGTTTGCTTATTGACTTGGTTCTTATCAAGTGGCTTAGTTCAGTGCTAATGCATGGAGGGCATATTTAAATTGTAGTTAATATATTGGGGATGAGATAAATGAAGTTGTAGATAGAAGATAGAATTATAAAGATTTTCAAACATAGGTAAAAAAGCCTCTAGTGGCAAAAATCATTGGACGAAATCCTGAATTCCCTTGCTGTATTTTTAGGAGAACATGTTTCATAATAGAAGTCTTCAGTTAATCAAAAAAAATATATAGTTTTGAAACATATACTTTCAACCCTAATTCTAGCGTTTATCGTGTCTAGTGTATATTGAAATTCGGCAGAGCATTGTAGTAATTAAAAACAGTGCTGAAAAGGGTTAAGCATTTCAATACACAAAATTTTGTGTAACCTTATTATACAAACATGATTCAATATACATACATATATCCATGTAATTTTCCACAATTTATTGCTTTATTTATGCGTTGCTTACAACAAGTTGATAACAAATTCATCAAACGTCGATTTTCGCTCATTTTATGGCTTAACAAGGGTAGACGGAAATTCAAGTGAATCAGACAGTAGTTACAGTGCCTAATAAAATTCCTCATACATTGTGAGCTTACAGCAATAACTCTTATTTTTTACACTTCAAATTTGCAATATTCACAAATACAGTCTTCTTATAATGAGGACCTTTTTTGTAAGGCTGAAAATGTCTCTCCGACCATTTTCACCAGAGAGAAACTGTCGACATGAGTTTGTTAACGGAAATTCAGTATTTTATTCTTTAACTCGGGGAACTGTGACAAAACTATATACTATTAGTTCGTATTAACTCTAGTGCTTTTAACCCAAAAATATTTACTTCCAATTGGACTATTAATTAGTTCTACTTAATTTATCATACCATAAAGGAATTATGATTAATTAATTTAGAATTTGGAAACTAATTAGTACTAAATACCAATTGGGCAATTATTTAATACTTAAATAAATAGGCAGCTAGTTAGTATAGAATCGTTAATTACTTAAAATTTAATTGGGTAATTAATTAGTAATGAATACCAATACTTTAATATTTATTTAGGTAGTTAATTAGTATTGAACACCAATTAGATAATTGTTTATATTTAATAGGTAATTAATTAGTGCTGAATCGTTAATTATTTAAAATTTAATTGGGTAATTAATTGGTACTGAATAATAATTAGGTGATTAATTATGACTTAGGGGCTATTCAATACTAATTAGGCGTCAATTTAATAACTAATAAGGTAATTGATTAATATTTAATTAGTTAATTAAATAATATTTAATTAGTTAATTAATTAGTATTGATTGTCTGTTAGGTAATTATTTGATATTTAATTAGGTAACTAATTAGTATTGAACCGTTAATTATTCAAAACGTAATTAGTTCATTAGTTGGTATTGAATACTAATTCGGGAACTATTTAATATTTAATTGAGTGATTAATTAGCATTAAAAATTAATTAGGCAATAATTTAATACTTAATTAAGTAATTAGTATTGAATTACGTAGTTAATTAGTATTCAATACCAATTAGGTAATTATTTAATATTCAATTAGGTAAGTAATTAGTATTTAAACGTTCATTATGCAAAACTCAGTTGAGTCATTAATTGGTATTGAATACGAATTCAAGAATAAACCTTAATTTAATACTTAACTTTGTAATTAGTATTTAATTACATAATTAATTAGTATTGAATACCAATCAGCTAATTATATAATACTTAATTAGTTAACTAATTAGTTTTTAGCTAATTTTTTAAAACTTTATTAAGTAATTAAATACTTAATTAGGTAATTAATTAATATTGAATACCAATTAGATGACTATTTAATACTTCATCAGATAATTAATATTGAATAAGCTAATTAAAAATTAATTCATTGACAACAATATTAAAGCAACAGAAGAGTTGAACTTTATAAGTACGATTACTTGAAAAAAGATTTACTGCTTCTCCGTCAAGAGTATCGAATTCGGAATTTTTGGTAAAATAGTCTTTAGCTGTAATCAAATACCTATACTATAAGTAAATAAATAATTACTATTTTCAGAAAAGCATGTGTAATTGGATTTTAAAATAACATTTCAAAAAAAAATGTTCACAGTTGTTTTCTCTAATAAACCTATTTGCAGAAATTTGCCAAAAATTAGATATTTGGAAATAAAAATTTTATTTATTTATTTATTATTTGTAAAATATTAATACATTTATTATTATACATTACACATAAGGAGCACTAGCTACAGAGGCTTTCAGCTCAAAAAATTTTATTTGATATTTTCCATTTCAGTGACTTTGCAAATGCTCTCGCAAAATATACGAATTTTTGCTTTTTTTAACTATCTTCTCTTAAGTTTAATAACGTTATACAATTTTTAATGAAATTAATTAAGTTCAAAGCTAGAATCCACCCGATAACACACAGAGGTTCATTGACTTATTGTTTTCATGCTGACTTGAACATTTTGCAGATCAGCGAAACTATTTCGAAGAGCCTCGAATGAGTCAAAAAGAAATAACTAGATATTGATCAACAAATCATTAACTATTCAAATATTTTCTTAAATGCTTTAAACACATAATTCCTACACAAAATAAAATCTTTAGATTTGCCAATTTGTCAACCATTAATTTATGTGTTCCGCCAACCAAAAAGAAATCTATTATGCCACGAATTATCACCTGTTCAGAACACCGAATGTGTTTTAACTAGATAAAAACAAAACGCTTTCGGAATTATTCATAAGTGACTGTGAATTGCCGAAAAAAGGCGAATTCGCCGAAACACTTAGTAAACAAAACGAAACAACAGAAGAAACCACAAAAACAAATATGCAAATTGTTGCTCTAAAATGAAACAAAACATAAAAAATTTAGACAAAAGTAAATAACAACAATTAAGCATTGTTTTCGTGACTCTGTGTCAGGCGTTTGGAGCTTGGCAAAATTTGTGGTAAACACGTATTTTGTATTCGAAAACTGAAGGTGCACGAAAATCGAGAAAAAAGTTGCTGGTAAAAAAGTCAGTAAAAATATACAAAAAAAATATACATATAAACAAAAATAGGAGAGCAAACGATAAATAGCGATAGCCAAACTGAATGAATTATACACAAACATGCTAACAAATGAGCCAAAATATTACCTAGGAAAGCGGTTTTGTTGTCAAGCTGAAGTAGCGCCTTATAAATATGTGTGATACTGTATTTTTTGAATAACAATCAGTGTATACTTTATAGTGTATTATTTCAGAAATTGATAATTTTTGATAATCAAATGGGGCGAGTATCTCATCAAAATAATGAATATTTATTATTAAAAACTACAAAAAATTGGACTCGGTCCTTTCGGAAAGAGAGGCGAAAGGCCTAAGGTGTGCGATGTAGTGGAAATGTGGGTATAACACATTAATGGAGCTTTTGCAGTGTGCTCAGAGTTGTACCCCGCTAAGATGACAATTTTCTTCAGATCTGCCTATAAGCTTATAAACCTCTGTTTGAAACTTTATCTGAATTACTGATACATACAACTCTGAAAAAAGCTTTACGTAATGAAAATCTTAAATGTGAAAGCTATTTAGAAAATGTGTGATAGTGTAATTAATGGGAACACAAATGTTATTTTCGAATTAAATTCGACAAGAGCTTTATTTTAGCTTTTTATCATACAAATCTTTATATTAAATTTTAATGCATACAACTCTAAAAAAAGCTTCATGAACAACGTAACGCAATCTTAAATGCAAAAGCTATTTAGAAAATGCGTACTTTGAAAGCTTCAAAAAAGCTCGATTTGAAAATATTATTTGAATTATCATAGGCGATAGTTTTTCAAGTTACCGTGCAAGCTAAATTATATGATAGGTTTCAATAAAGATCGTGATACGCAGCTTGAGGTTGAGATGTTTGAAAAAAGTGCTAAAATTCGAAATTTAAAAATAGCAAAAACATCCTAAAAAGCTTTTCTAGTAAGACGTTTCTATAACAATGAGTGATCTAATAGAGCACTGACACAAATATTATAGTTAATATTACAAAGCTTGTAGGAAATATGTAAAAGCTTAAAAGCTTTACATGACAGGTTAAAAGCTCAGACGTTAAAATTTCAAAAAAACTCTTTCCAAACTAACTAAAAGTATTTAATAAATGTGCAAACACTTGAAAAATTATTGTAGTCAAATAAAAGCTTCCAATGAACTTTCATAAAAAGTCAAAGAACTCAAGCATCACAAACACGTTTCAAAAAGTGTTTAAATTCTAAAAGTTTGTAAGTTGCTATAATAATAAACAAACAAAAATAGATTAAATATAGAAATCTAAATAATAGTTTTAGTAGCTTTAAGCTTTTTATAAAAGTGAAAGCTCTTTTAAAAATTTCACTTTTTATTAAGCTTTTAATGTTAGTTCTTCGCTGTTAATTCGGCGAAAATTGTCATAATATTTTTGCGTATTAAAAACTAATTGGCAAAAAGCTCTGATTTCAAATAAAAGCTTACAAAAATGCTTAAAGTCCGTAATCTTTATTGAAACCTAAAAAATAATAAAAAAGCATAAAACAGTTGTAGAAATGTTTGAGAAAAAGTTAGCTTTAGTAGTACACAATCTTTGAATTACAGCTTTGAAAGATGCTGAATTTTATAAAGAAAATTTAGAAGTTCTGCGAAGAGGATTAAACTTTCAAAATTGCTGATGACCTAAGCGGTCACTTTTTTGAACAAAAGCTTCAAAAAAGCTCACATATATTTAGAGCTTTTACTGGAGCTATATCTATAATTTTTTAGATAATAGTTGACGATCGTTAATCGCACATTTGGAACCAAATTTTTCATTAAGCTTAAATATTTTGAGTACATAATGCGAAATGTGAATATAAATTTCTTACCATTTAATCCCATATGTTGTATGCCGGACTCCGTTCCTGAGTCACTGTTCTCAATACGGATATGCCCAATTGGTTTTCTTTTCTGTGCCACTTAACTGTGAATGTGCGTAAACAATAAATAATTACATATATTAATCAACACATAATATAAAAAACAATTTTGTCATAAAACCTGTTTTGATTATACTCACAAACATACAGCGAAAGACTTTTAGAAATGGGGTAAATAAGTAAGCAAAGTAAGACACAGCTAAGATATTCCCTTTTATACATATTCATACCCATAGAAGTGCCAAAATCAAGTCGACCATATCGAGAAAACCAAAAACAAATAGTAGAAATTTATCATTTAAATACAAAAAATTGTTTGTTTATTTGTTATTTCATTTCTTTTTTTGCGTTATTTGTTTTTAAAGTTAGTTTTCGAAGCTTAAGGTCTTTTGTATTGACTTCGGTATTTGTTGACAAGCGACAACAAATAATATTCAATGCAAGAAATCTCTTTGAATTTATTTTTTTGCTACGCAAATTTTAAAGTTATTTTCCATTACGCGTTACAATTGGGATGTAAAGAGTTATAAATAGCGAAGTAAACTTGGAGAATAACCTTAGCGTGATTGTGGAGCTTTTAAAGATTTTTTTGAGACTCACCAAATATCTGTAGGGTATAAGACAGGCTTCAACTCCGACCAAAAACTTACGTCTAACAGAATCAAATCTGAATTTCCAGACGGCTAATTATCTGCAGCTATGAAACCAGGAACATTGCTATTAAGCCACTGCTGGATGGTTTTTGCCTTTTGTGCTAGAGCACAGATTTGATAAAGGATCCTATGAGTCCTTTGCTTTCCATTGAGAACTGCTTTATTATGTCTTCTGAAACATACCGCTGACACACTGTTGCCCCAGATTTACCACCCTTTTCACAGCAGTGAAGATATGTAACGCCTTTACAGGAGAGTCCCCCTCAAATTATTACAGCGGCTGGTTAAGGATCACGTTGAACACTTGAAATATAATTTTCTGCGTCTCTGGAAGTTCTTGCGTAGACTTTGTCCTTTAAAAAAGTAGTATTCAATAGTTAAAAGTTTTCCATTGGAAAACCTTCATGGTCGTTGATATAAATCCACTTAAGAAACAAATAACTTACACGCGTTTCCTTGCATAAAAGACTGTGAACTTACTCTTAATTTCCGCCACTTCGCCTTCCACCACACGTCAGCAATAAATTTATTTATACTTGATTCGCCCATTGTGCTAACTCATGGGCGTTTATCGTGCTACTGTCACAGCTTCTTTTCGCGACTATTATCGCATTCTATAGAAGTTCGTCAAGCTACCGTAAATTATTTATGATAATTGAAAAATCAGCAAGCTAATCTATGTAAATAGTTTATAAATAAGCCTTGCATTTTTCGCAAATTGATTTATTTTGATTAACATTTCATTAGCAGATCAATGATAGCTTCGCGAATCGAGAAAAAAAATACCGAATAAAGTATTGTTAAGTGTACACTGCCCACCTGTGCCATGATAGCGAATTTATTTTCGAATATCAATGTAATTCTTTCGTTGATAACTAAATTTCTTACTAGAATTCCGATGGAAAAAGTAAAAATTCAGTTGAATATTTCACGCTCGGTTTCCCTTATTTTAGATATCTGAATCGAGAATTATTTCCTAATTGTTTCGGAAGACAACATCTATCAGTAAAAGTTAATTATATTCTAAGCTTGTTGACTACTCCATCAATTTACTTAGTTGAAGTAAGCCAACAAATGTTTCAATCATGAAGTTGTCGCATGTCGAGTTTGTACTCTTTAAAGAAGCTAAGAGTATGAAATTGCCTCAGTTTCGAGTTTTACTTTTAAATTGGATTGATTTTTCTGACTTCTCCAACTATAGATTTTCTTCAATTAAACTTTCCATTTATAAGGCTTCGATATCAGTTCAGTGGGGATGGGGAATCTTTCGACTCATGGCGACCATGTTTGTTTATCGTTTGTGTAAAGTTATATCATTGTGTTCTGTAAGATTGCCATTGCAATAGTTCACCTTTCATTTTGGCAGACTGTTTGGAAATTGTGTATACAAGTTCTCCGAAAAATTCACAAATTTACGTTCAGCGAAAAATCATCTTCTTAGATGAGGCCCATTTCTAGTTGAATGGCTTCATCAACAAACGAAATTGTCGCTATTGACGTGAGACAAATTCTAATGTGTTTCAGGAAACGCAATTGCATCCCCAAAAATTTACCATTTGTTGCGGATTGTGGTATGACGGCATCATCGAGGCTTATTTCTTTCGAAATCAGCTGGTAACATCGATAGCCAGTGTTATAACACTTTTTTCCGGAATAAAATCGAGGACGACGATCTCTTTTTCCAAAAAAGCAATGCGCTGCCTATTTCAAGTCAAATGATGTGGACAAATTTTGGGCAAAGTTTAGACTCTAAATTATCTTTTCTCAGGGTATATTAAATCCAAGGTTTGCGGAACACCCGATTATCTCAAAAATAACACTCAGCGCGCTATGGACGAAATTCCAGTCGAAATACTGCGGGTCATCGAAAATTGGCGTAAAATGATTGAGTTATGCAAACGGAGTCGTGGTGGCTATTTAGCCAACATTTTGTTCAAGTCCACAATAGCAAATCCCATTTTGACCAAATTCAAATTTGTTTGATAATTTAATATCACGTCGTTCTTGTAGGTAGACTCCCGATTACCTATAGCACCTGTGAACATAGCCGGCAGATGTATTTACTGACTCGGGGAAACTGGTCATATTAGTCATATTAAAGGTTCTAGAGAGGGACATTCCGAAATTCTTAATCAATTTGACGACATCCCCGATAACTTCGACCACTCCGCCGCGGAACCTCCTCCAGCGACATCTTCTCCACGCGCATACCTCCGAAAGATATATGAAGTCACTGGAGATGATACGCAGTGAGCGTTTTCACGGAGAGAACGAAGCTCAAGAAGAAAGCTGGAAAGGCAGTCGGAAGGCTTTCGACCAAAAGTGGCAGCCAAAAAGATAGCAGCACAAGTTCTTCTTCGAAGTGCGGCTACTTTTAGGGAGGGACAGGACTTGCGCTCGCTGAGTGTGAGCTCAAAGCAAGTCAAGGAGCGCATAAATCGTCGAAAATTATAAATCCGATGAGCTTGCAAGAAAGAGCAGCCATGTCTAAACTCCATCATAATGGGAATCTGCAGGGGCTCCCATTATTTTTGAGCAATCGGACACTGGATCTTTTGGTCAGCAACAAGCGCTTGTGGAATTGAGAAAGCCTTCTGGCCCAGAGTGGAACATTAAAGGCAATGATAGGCTTTCTAACTGGAAACCGCCCTTTTGGCACTCATTTGATGAGACGAAAGACTTTGGAGAGCACAACTTGTTAGAGTTAAGAGGAAGAGCTGGAAACATCTCGAAACTTTCTACTTCACTGTCTAGTTTTCGCTACTCGACGAATTGGCTGGAATTGAGATTAGCCACTTCAATAAATTTGTGGCAGGCTCTAGGCGTTTTGTCGACGTCCAGTGGGTGTTTTGTTTGTTATCTAAGAGTTCTGGACATGACAATGAACATTGGTCTCACTAGTAATCAATGTATTTATCTAACTTAACCTAACCTATGTATAGTTAGGACAACTAAAACTCAATTAAATATTTGCTCTAAACTCCCACCCACACACTTTTACTGCGATGTCAAATAAAAATATATAGTAGTAGTGTTCCCTGGGGACAATACAGCTTCTTCCGGGAGTAATTGATATAAAATTTTATTACGTAGTGAACTCACCTGCAGTTCGACACTCCTTGAACAGTATACTAATTATACTTTAGTTACACGACAATATTTTGCTACACTTCTTTGTAACAGGTGTCAGGTTTTTATAAGTTAGTTGTCAATTTTGTCGACAATTAGCTAAATATCTACTGATTCAGCGAAAAATTAATTTTTTAAGTAATTTATTTAGATACACTGAAATTCTTATATAATTTTAAACTAGAATATGCTTATAAGCGTACTAATTATATCGCAGAACATAATATACTCAACACGAAAGTAAATATTTTGCACTCAATCTCGATCTCGATCTGTTATCACACGACACCGTCAATAAAAATTCGCTGAGTTGTAAAACAAAATATGAAAAAAGTACGAGCAAACTACAAATTTATAACAAATAGCTACAAATGTGACAAAAAGAAATATGTAAATAATAAATAGGGATTTGTTTGCAGATTTCTATTTTCTGAAATCACTTTGTCAATATGTAATTCATGCTTTATTGCTAAACCGAGTGTGGTGAGAATTGTTTAGTGAAATATTGACGTAAATGACATAGCGAGCCCCGGCATGAAAACATGTGCACAGGCTCGTTGACGTGCCGCTCTGCGCTGAGCCATTTGATAGCATCTAATATAAAAATAAAATATCAGCCGATAAAAATATGGTTAAGTTAAGCGACAGCGATCGTGTCTGGAGTCCCGTGATAACAAAATTTAATAATAACAAATTCACGAGTGTAAGCAAAACATGTGTCGTAGATATCAGCTAGTGCCAATTCAAATGCAAATTCCACAGAAATTATTTTTTGGGTCACAGTTTCCTGGTCCTCTCTGTTCTTCGGACCACTACTTGAAGATGTAGATGTTTGAGTCAGTTACATGTGACTTTAGGTTATATTATATGTCTGTCTCACTTTTAGGAATCATCCGCTTTCTCCCGTAGTAAAGAGCTTTTGGAGTACATTTACTTCTAAGCTGGAATAACTCTATGTTTTACCTTTGGAGTCATTAAGCTCTTTCTCTGCCATAGTAAAGAGTTTTTGGAGTACATTTAATTAAATGATATCTGTCTTCTTCCAAGTGAAAGAATGGAAGTATAATAAGTTAGATTAGAGTTTGTTCTCTTCTTTGGAGTTACCTTTGGGCCACTATTTGATTAGTGATAATCTAAACTAATTTAGAGCTTGCAATGAACAAAAACTTTCGTAACTGACAATATTTCTTTCCATTTCGGAAGTAATTATGGACTTGGGATTCTCCTGCGAAGCGATATTCTTTCCCCACAATACTTTATTTAAAGAACCTTTTTTGGACTCAGTCGTATCGTCTGTTCTGTCGTTAACCTCAATCAAGTATTTAATGCAGCCAAGAAATCTTTCGCTGGTTCCTTATCTACAACATCTAGAGATTGCTATTTTTCAGCGCTCTTTGGGAAGACCCGCTTTCGCTGCTACTTTTTCACTCCACTACTCCTGACAGGCTCCCAGTTTTATTGAGTCAGCTCGTTTAGCGAATTTGCTGAACGTTGCTGCTATTTCCATGCCAAGCTTTTTTCCGATGGAGATCTATCGCTTACCTATAGGATGGGACCCACGCCAATAAACTGATCTGTGGTCCTCGTCGCCGATAAACACTCTTCTAATACACTCAATTGATTACTGAACAGTCTGCCTGTCACCGTAGCGAGCTACTATCTTTGCTGCCTTGCAGCGGTCGGACTCCAACCTCTTTGCTGGCGTTGGCTGCTTACTTCCGGAGCTTGTAACCTGGTCCCTGGACCCACCATTATCCTAGCAGAGGTTCCTGTGCTAATGCTGGCGACCCCGTCTCACAACTCAGCCTTACCCATGCATCCAGCCGTCTGGCTACTGCTAGCTGTTAAAACGTCCTTAGTAGTCCTTTGGTAACCGCGATTTCAGTAAGTAAGTTGTCCGATTTCAAGGTCAGTTTCGACCCAATTCCATCCATATCCAATTAGTTTTTGTCGTATTTATTATTCATATCTATTGCGACTCCACACAGAACGGCTAGCTTCAGAAAGCATTTCTGGACTAATTTCGAGGTATAGTGTCGAGTTAGTCCTAGGCCGGATAAGAATCCAGGTCCACTCTGGTTACTTAGACCCCACTGTCATGATAACGGTCACGAAAAAAAGTCGTATTTAATGGTTTCAAGGTTATCTATGTTAGGGGGATAAGACGAAGGTTGCCGCACGCCCTTATGGGGAGATGCCTTTAGAGCCGACCAGCGCAAAGACAGAGTACTCTCAACCTACAACTACCATATCAATTTCGAAGAACGTATTCCGCAGGTGGCGGATTTTTACGTAACAGAGGCATTAACCCACCAGCCATTTCTGCAAGTTGTCACTCCCACATATTCAGGTGACGGATTACCTTGGCCACCATCAGTGCTGAAATCACAGTCCGAGTCGAATCCAAGATCGAAGTCCCTTAGGGCTTTTCACTGGCCGTGAAGATGGCAGGTCATTTAGCGTTATCTGGGTTTCAGCGCGCGAAAAGGAATTACCTTACATCCCCTACCTGCACATGACTAGAAAACTTATTTAATTGAAAATGGCTTTTGCTTGAATGGTCCGAATAGAAATTTTGCAAAGTTTTTGCTGAGAAAACTTCCTCGGTTAGAACTCTGGTCCATGATCTACATAAACTAAGCTTAACAGCTATTCGGCTATAACCAAGTAAGCGGTGTCTCTGCCATCAAAGAAAAAGAAGATGCTTAACAAAAGACTTCGCCTCATATATTTGATTGAAGAACCCAGTGCGATCTCTTCAGGGTCTGACAAGTGGCTAAAAAGCTGCATTTAAAAACGAAAGTTGCTAAAAGAGACGTTTTACCAATATTCTTACATTACTTGACTTAAATAAGGTCTAAACAAAAAAACAGAAACTTCAATAAAAGCCTTCACCTTACTAATATACATATGTATATGTAAGAACATCTCATAAGGGGAATTTCTGCACAACTCAAGGTGCTTTTTATCTTTGTGCATTTATCTTAAACCGGTCTCTAGGGTGCTTATGCCTTACCCAATCATTGTAATTTGCTAATCGACTGGAAAAGTCATATAACCTTTTGCATACGTTGGCCCTGACTACACGCATGCGCGAACAAGACAAAAACTGCGCAAAAAAAATCCAATAATCTTGTGTTGGCATTTCGCGTGAATTGCTTAATTCAATAAATGGGCAGGATACTCGAGCGCAATTTCGCAGTTTACTGGTTATTGAATGTGTACTTACTATATACATATATGTACTCAGAAACATACATACATACAAGCATATTTATATGAGCTTCACTTAAATATATCATATTAAAAATCAGTTTACATTACTCATTTGTTTGACAGATTAATGCGACAGACACGCCTTACAAACGCACGCACACACCACCGAGCAGACGCTTAGTGGAGTTGAGGAAGAAAGGTAATCAAAACAATCAACAACAGGCAACGCTTGACAGCAGCATCAACGGCGGCAACTAGATATAACCAGTGACTTCGTCGGCATTCGTTGACACTCCAGTCACAGCGATAGCGAAACTAACAACGCTCCCACAGGCCACCTGCTTACAACAACGCATCACAGTAGCGACGACAGTAGGCACTAAAAGTCAACCGACAATCAGCCGCTTGACGAGTCAGGCGCGCAGCAATAAACTTACGCGCACACAGACACATACATACACGCTGAGCTAACTACCAACCAACTACCGGCTTATCTACTACCTACTAACACACACACACATGTATATGAAATTAACGACGTGAGTGTTTGCATACACTATTTTATACATACAAATATATATGCCTACAAAGAGCAGACGCTCAGCCGTTTGTATCGCAGATTTGTGCCTTTTTTCCAACTGACTTGAAAAACTCAGCGACAGTGCGCGAACTTATCAGAACGTTGCCAGACGCGCAACGCGAAACAACGGTGTGTAGAAAAGCAGTTAAGTGAGCGAAGGCGAAAAGCGACGGCGCGTAGCAGTAAAGACGACAAGTCGTCGTTGTTAAAAACGTTGTGAGCGGCAATATACCAAAAAAAAGACTTTCCATTTTTTTGCACGAAAAATTGCGAAAGTCACAAAATTTCGCACAGTTTTTGAAAACTTGAGTTCATTCTTCTTTTTTGCGACGTAACGGAACCAAAAGTATTTTTGCATTTTATTTTGCATAATTGAAAGAAAATTGTGTTTAAAGTATACTTAGGAAACTTCAAGAGAAACTTAAAAGTTAAAAAAAAAATTAATTTTTAAATCCAAAATATATTGAAGCAACAAACCGCGCTACCTCTAAACGCCATAAGCCAACAACAAACGCAACATTACTAAAAAGTGCAGTATTTTCACATAATAACAGTAAAAACAACAACAAATAAAATTACAATTAAATCGCATAATCAACCGCAAGCCAGTATTAGTTTGTTACAAAACAGTTGAACAAACAATAAAAACAACAGCGAATAGCTGAAAAGGCCGTGAAGTATAAAAACGTTAAAAAAAAACAACAATAAATACACAAATTAGCAAAATGTCCGCCTCCAAGGAGCAAATATGCGCCAGTCAGGACAATGACTTGGACAAGCCGAAAGGTGAGTGTTGAAATGATTACAATTTTTTACCAAAAAACTAATTTAAAAAATTAAAGTTTTTATATTAAATTAACTAAATTGAATTAATTATTTAAAAAAAATTATTTAAAAATAGAAATTCTATTTTAATGTTTTTAAAAAATTAAGCTTTTAAAATGAATAAATTAATTAATAAAATTGTTAATTAATAAAAAAAACTAAATTTTAAAAATAGAATTAATCAGTTAGTTAAATAAATAAATTTTCAAATCAAAATCTTAAAAAAATTTCTAAACAAAATTAATTTAAAAAAATTAATTGCATATTAAAACAAATTATTTAAGAATTTTAATTTTATTTTAATGTTTTTAAAAAATCGAGTTTTTAAAATAAATTGCTTAATTAATAAAACTGACAAATTAATTAAAATACAAAAATTTAAAACAAAATTAATCAATTAATTCGAAAAAAAAATTGAAATAAATTACTAGTTAATTTAAAAAAACAGAATTGTGAGTAAAATCGATTAATTATTAAAAAAAAATAATTTTTTATAACTTAAACAATTTAATAATAAATTTTCTTTTGTAATTTTAATTTATTTTAAATTTTCCTCAAATACTAAGATTTTAAAATAGGTAAATTAGTTAATAAAATTCACTTACTAAATAAATAAGAAAAATTAAAAAAATATTTATCTAGTTACAGTAAAATAAATTTAAAATTAATAATTAATTTTAAAAATGAGTTTTTAAGACAAATAGATTAATTAGTACAATTATAAATTTTAAACAATCTTAATTAATAATAATTAATTGAATTGATTAAAAAATAGTTATTTAAAAATCATTAGTTATTAAAAATTCAATTCATTAATTAATTAATTTAACAAACAATAATAATTTTTTATTTTTTAATAATTGGGTAGTTTTATTAAAAAAAGGTATTTTTTCAATTGATTTATTGATTTTTGGTTTTAATTTAATTTGTAAATTTGAATTTTATTTATTTTTGAAAAAATGAATAAATTAATTGTTAAAATTAAATATTAATAAATTAGTTTTTAAAATCAAATTAAACAACTAATTAAAAAACGACTTAATAAATTATAATAAAATAAAATAAAAATTATTAATTAATTTAAAAAATTATTTTCTAAATCAAATTGATAATAAACAATAATAAAAAAATTATAATTTTAACGTTTAATAAATAATTATTAATTTTAATTAAATTTATTAAAAAGTAATCATTCAAAAATCAGTAATTAGTAAAATTATTATAATATATATATAATATTTTTATTAAAAATTTAATTAATTAAATTTAAATAAAATATTTAAAAATTTAAAAAAAAATTTAGTTTTCTAATTCATTTTTTTTTATTTAATTTAATTTTTTTTTAACATTAAAGTGGAATTCTATTTTTTATTTAATATTAAGTTATTAACAAGCAATGCTTCAACTTTTGGCAGCTTGATAGATTAATGATTATAAATATCTCTGCTATTTGCTATAAAAACTTACATCACCAAAGTGTTGCTAACTTTTATTATTTAATCTGCAATTGTCGCAATGAATTGTGTCGGCTTTATGCCTACAAAAGCAATTAAAATGCTTACAGAATTTTTTTTCTGAAAACTTTTGTTAATATTTCGACTTGAGTGCTTTCTGTTTGACAGATAATATTTAATTAGAAAAGTAATGAAAAACTAAAATTTAATTACATAAGGCGGCTTAAAAAGCTATTATTCACTCAAAACAACAAAAGCTAAAACACCCTTCGCAAATACAAAAAAACTACTTACAGTTTGTATGGCAACTATATGCTATAGTATTTCGATCTGCTACACTTCTTTAGATATTGCATTATTGCTTTAGATATTTATTTTCTATTTTTTCCTATTTGAATTTTTTTATTTCCTTACCAAACCCAGTTTTTACATTGCGAAATATTCTATGTTTCGTTAAATTCCTTGAAATCTGTGTTTTTATAATAATTCCTAAAAAGTTAAAACAAAAAGCGTAACACAGATGGTATATGGGATATAACCTCAGTTGAACGTATCAATGTCAAAACGCAAAAGAATTTCCGATATTCCGAAATTACGACACTTCAATACAAATTAGAAAATTAAAATTCAGAGCACAGCTCAGAGCGAATGCGGTAGTTAGCGTAAATGTGAGCGACATGGCAAATGAGCCGGCATACATATATTTACGAGTATATGCAGGTGGATGTGTAATGAGAAAAATTACAGCTTGAACTTGAACACAATTTTAATGCGTGCAAAATAAAATTGTTCCACTTTAACAAATTTCCATGAAAGTTTAACTAAAATTCGATTATTTTATTTATTTATTATTTTTCTTTCTTAATTAATTTTTACTGCCATATATTTTAAATTCCATATATAGATATATATATGAGTAATGAAATAGTAATAATGGAAAAAAAATATTTAAAAAGGTTTACAAAAAAATAAAAAAAATTCTAAAATGTAAAAAAAATATTTTTTTATTAAAAGTCAAATGATAACCACAGATTCAGTAATGGAATAAAAAAATTTACTTTTTTTAAATAGTAAGAAATGTTTTCAATTTTTTCTTAAATATTAAAAAAAAATTAGAAAAAATATTAAAATTTTTTAAAATCAAAAATATAATTTATTGATATTAGAAACTAACGAAAAACTCCAAAATAGAAAAGATTTATGTATTTTTTATTAAATATTGGGAAGAAAATATTTAGAAAAATATTATTTTTTTTAGTAAAATGATGAAATACAATATTCAATAAAACTAAAACTATTTAAAGTTAACTACAAATTATTTTATTTTACTTTTCTGTAAAAATAAATTTTTTTTTAAAAAGATATACATTTGAGTAACATTTATTAAACGAAAAAACTTTGTAATTCTTATTTAATTTTTAATTTTTTTTTTGTTTAATTTTGTTTTTTTTTTTTGTTTTTTTGTCTAAATTTTTGTTGGGTTTTATTTTTTAATTTTTTTTTATTTTTTTTTCATTTTTTTTTTAAATTTTTCGAATTTTATTTTATTTTTTTTTTTGATAAAATTTATTTTTCTTTTTACTACATTTTACGATGTTTTTTTATATCTTATTTGCTTAAGATTTAATTTTTTCTTTAATTTTATCCCTTATTTGTATATTTTTTTTTCTTGTGTTCGCCCTGAGCCACTCGACTACCCAATAATATATTTACATTTGTGTCACCTTTATTTGACAAAAAAAACCCTACACCTTACTTGTTTTGCTTATCTCGGTGAGCACGTCATAAATATAATAATTAAATCGTAAACGCTCATTAAATATAGGTTCTGTATTGTCAAGGCTTTTGAAATTCATATAATTTGGCACAAATTTCGATTACATAATACATGAAAAAAAGCAAAACACCGACAATAATTGTGTAATCGGAATCAAGCAATTAATTATAATTTTTATTGC
The DNA here is from genome assembly GCA_027475135.1 of Bactrocera correcta. NCBI lineage: Eukaryota > Metazoa > Arthropoda > Insecta > Diptera > Tephritidae > Bactrocera > Bactrocera correcta. Next base: position 40,799,257 of record CM050327.1, read on the forward strand.
CATAAATTTCGCAAAAAGCGCTTTAAAAGAATTTCAGAATATAAAAAGCAGTAAAAATTTTATTTTGTTTACACAAAAGCATTACTGCTTACTCATCTTTTTATGTTTTTTTTTTTTGTTGTCTGCTGCTAGCCTTACGTGCATTCTCGTTTTGTTGTGACAGTGACAGCAGAGCAGCGACAACAATACAATTTTCGGTTGATTAATTAATATGGTTTTGCTCTTGTTACTTGCTGTGCCAAGCGCACTTAATAAAGCGCTGCTTTATTATTAGTGTTGTTGTTTTTTTTTCGCATACCAACCTGTCAGCAATTGGTAATTGCACGCACAGACAGCGAACAAGGGAATGAAGGCGTCGTTTTTGTGATTTTTTTAGGAATTTTTTTTTTATAATTTTTACAAAAACTATATTACATAGTTGCAATAACATGTGAGTAGTTGCTATTTTTTTTTTAATTTTTTTTTTTTGTATTTCTTTTTTTTGTATTTTTTTTTTATACTATATTTTGCTTAAAGCGAATCAAAGCAGTGGAACTTCGCATAATAAAGCGCTTCCGTTTCGAATTTGAGACGTAAACTCAACGTGCGCTAAACGGAAAGTAGCGCCATATGAAGTAGAGCGAAAAAACTAAAAAATAAACGAAAAGCAAAAAAGCAAAATAAATAAAGCAAATAAAAAATTCTAAAACAGTCTAGTAAACAATAGTTGTGTGTGCTGCTTGCGCTTGCACAAAGTACATATATACATAGCGATATGACAACGAAGTTAATTTATAAAAAAAACAATAAAAGCTGAAAAAAAACCAAAACACATGCCTGACAGTTGCAGCTTTCACGGAAAATTCACACACTCACACGCATACAAACTCGCTGCCATTTCTTTTCTTTGCCGCAGCGCAGTTTGTTTATTTACTTTTTATTGCTTTTCTTGTTGTTTTTGTAAATGTTTTTGTATAGCGTTTATCTTTTCAACTGTTATATGTCAAAACATTTGAATTCAAGCGAAACCTTTCAACAAATTGTATTGTTTGCGGCGGCTGCCTCCACTGCTGCCACTGCACCCCACGGCGTATGAGTAACCCCTGTGTTTGCGTTGGCACATCACTATTAATATGCCAATCAAATGAAGTGAAGTTACACGTTATGCTCGCCTTTTGTAGTTGTTTATATAAATCACAAATTTTAGCAGTTTCCAGTTTTATTTTTAAGCAATTTAAAAATTCAATTTTTGCGCTGTCAAAGCGACCAACTCATTATTCAATCAAAAGCCACAATGGCAGCCATACTCCGGAGGCACTTAATTCACTGCCGGTACTTAGGCTTTAATTCAATTATGCGTGTTAATAAATATGTTTGTACCTTAAGCAAATAATGTGGGTACTTTAACACGCATGTGGCAGTGAGGTATGCGCTAGGCCTTAGCTGACTGCTATAGCAATAATGAATATTTTAATAATAAATATTTTAATAAAACAATATTTATAGCGTCATAATTAGTTTTATATAGGACTTAATGTTATTCAGTATTGTTCCTTTTTAAGTTAGTTAAATATTTTTTGCGTCGTATTCAAAAGTTTCCATACATTTAAAGTAACCTTATCGGCGGAAAGCAACGCTATCTAAGCAGATCAGTGCTTATTTGAGGCTGATTGCTGCTGTAAATGATTATCGCGGCACACTTGAATTATGACTGCCATAAATCATAAGAGTTATAGCAACTTGGTTTAATAAAAGTTTGTTTCGCATAAATAAAAGCGATTTCCACCAAAAGTAAACGCACTTTATACCTTACACTGGCACAACCAATTTAATTTTTTGATTTTTTCTTTATTTTGCTTTATTAACCTTCGCGACAATTCCCTTTACGTGTTTATTAAGTGCTGCTTTTGTATTTATATAATGTATTTTTGACATTTACTTCAATGACTTTTTATTGCACACACACTTTCAAGCAGATAATTTAAAAATAAAGCACACCGCAGCGTCTCCACTTTTGCTGATTTGCCAAGTGATAAGCTCTCAACAGCTCAGCCAGTTTTTTATCTGCTTTTGCTGTAGACATTAAGTAGCACTGACAGCTGTGAATGAAAGTGATATGAATGGGGATGTGAACTATTTATTCAATGAGCATAAAAGTGATTTGACTTTTAACTTCACAAAAGTGCAATAAAATATAAATGAGCGGTTATGATGCAATCCACTTGAAAGTCTGCTCTATGAGGGCATTATTTTATGAGTGCGGTTAGAGGGCGTTTCTTATTCTCAGGCTTTGGAAGAATTAATAAAAAAAATGAAAGGCAATAAAAAGAAAATTATATAAAAAATAAAAATAAATAAATTAAATAGAAAACTTAGAGAAAATACAATGAAAAATTCACTAAGTTAAAAAAAATTAATTAAATCAAACAAACAATTATGTAAAATAAATAAAATTAAAAATCAATAAAATTATTTTTTAAAAATTAAGTTCAGAAAAAAATAACTTCAATTAAACTAAAAAAAATACAAATACGAATTAGGCAAATTGGAGAAATTTAAAAAAATTAAATGAAAAATTAAAAAAGATTAAATTGTACCAAATTAATTACTTAAAAAAATACAGTGAAAAAAATAAAACAAAATAATAAAAAAATGTTCTGAAAAAATTTAATATAAATAAAACAAATAAAAAGAACTAAATTGAATAATAAGAAACGGAATTAAAAAAACTGTATGAATTTACAAAATTTAATTAAACTAAAAAAATTAAAATTAAATAATTTAATAAATTAAAAATAAAAAAATTAAATTAACACAAATAAAAATTAAATAAAAAATAAATGCACAAAAAATAATATGGGAAAAGAAAATAACAAAAAATTAAATTTAACTAAAAAAAATATAATAAGAAAATTATACAAATAAAAATACGTAGCTAAACAAATAAAAAATAAAATAGAGATGAATAAAATCAAAAAAAAAAGAAAAATAAATATTCCGAAAATTTTTAAATATAAATTAAATTAATTAATTAATAAAAAAAAGTAAATAAAAATAAATTAAAAATGCATAAGATAAAATAAACTAAATAATTAAATAAAATTAATCAATTTAAAAAGTAAAATTCTAGTAAAAATAAAAATAAATTAAATATTACGAAAAATATGAATCAAGAAATAAAAAATATTTTAAATTAAATAAAAAATGATAAAATAAACAAAAAGATAAAAAAATAAAGATAAGTATAATTAAATATTAAAAAATATAATTGAAATAAAATTTAAATGAAAAATAAAATTAATAAATCAAAAATTATATATTATAAAACTAAAAAAAATTAAAATAAGAACAAAAAAATAATTCCACTTTGAAAAAATTTAAAAAATTTATATTATTAAAAATTAATAAATACTTATATACATTTTTTCTCACAGTCAACAAGAACAATATAATAATTATGCTAACAAATAAGTAAATAAATCAGTGAAGCATAAAAAATAATTAGCTTTCCTAAGCTGCCAAGAACTCTAAGCTTTAGACGAATAATCTTTTTGAAATTTACGCAGTTTTCAATATACAGCTTAGTACTAGCATTTCCAACTACTTACTGCAATTCTTAGCATTGCACAGCGCTCTGGAATGTAGGTACGTGACTCTGTACTAAATTATTAACTGTGTTTTAATTACAAAATAGCAATTACAGCAATTTCATACAGCATTCTTAAGCGCTCTTCTATATAGCATATGTATATATATTTTTTTTTGCGGGTGAGGGAGTGGAAAATGCCTTCAGCATCATCAATGCTGCCGTCTCATGCCATATATGTAGATGCACAAAAAAAGTTACCTTGTAGTAAAATAATAACGTGTTGTATAAGTTAACTAAAATTTGCTTTTTTGTTTTTTTTTTTTTTATTTATAGTATAAGTGGATTTTCAAATATACCTTCTGATCAAATTTGACCCGGACTCAATACAAATAATTATTATCGCCTTCAAGATAGCTCCTTTTAAACAAAAAGGTTATATTAAAAATCTTTAACAGGAAAAATAAATATTTGAAAAATATTCTCATTAAATAAAATTTAGATTTTAATTATGAAGAGAATTTTTACGATTTTTTTTTTATAAAATACGTGTCAATAATCTTATTTTTCTTTTTTACGCTTGAATTAGCCACACACTTCAACGAAAATTAGGCGATAATTCAAAAATGGCATGCCAAAATTGCATGCAATTTCAGTGTCAATGTGATTGTCAAGGCAGCCGCACACTCAACCGTCTTGCATAATCGCAGACACTGCAGGCATTTTTCGAAATCTTTGCCTATGTGAAGCGTGTCAAAATGAGAAATTAAAATTAGAAATTAAATATAGAAATATATGCACACTTAAATAATTTTGTCATCAGTTGCATATGAAATTGAAAATAAATTTGCAGAAAGTGGTACTTAGGAGAATAAGGGTGAGCATGTATTAAAAGGGATTCTGAGTTCGAAACGAACAAGCAATTATTATAAATCTGCTATGAATAAAAAGCATTTTATGAAAAAGTATAATAGTATCGGTTTATAACACTTTGATGAGATAACTTAAAACTCGCTTGAATTGAGTTCATATTTGATTATCTTTATATTATTTTCACAAGTAATATATTTGCAATAAAGCAGAGCATAAAGCTGATGACTGAACATATGGCATTTAGAATTATGAGAAGTTCTTTTTTTGTATCTTTCTTCTGAGCATTTTTTCACAAAAGTCTATCTCCAGATATAGAATTAGAAGCCATATGACCTTCTTTACGAATTCAACCTTTCAATCCATTCCAAGTTCCCCTATTATGTTGTTGTTTAAGCTTTAAAAAATATACTAAGCCACTCAAATAGTTTTAAAAATCGTATTTTTTGACTCAGCTCCGTTATTACACGAGTTATCAGCGACGTTAGAGACGTTACATCAATACCAAGTGCTACTGAATTTCCACTTTTAGTCATACCCAATCCGTTGATGCTCAATCAAAATAATTGAAATACCCTCGATATGAATCATGTCGTAAATTTGTCTAAAAATAAAAATAAATCTACACAAATTAACATAAACATACATAAATTAGCATTTAAAAAATGTCTAGGCTTTGTTGTTGGCGCACAATGAAAGCGCTGAGCGTATGAGGGCACATACTTAAATACCATATATTTGTATGCACACAAAATTATATATATGTACGTATAATAATATATAGAATAGAACATGTAAATTGTGTGCAATAAATTTAATCAGCAATTATTTGCAATTACCCAAAACCTTTTGTCGCCAGTGAAATTGAAATATTTATTTGTCGCTATGTACATGTAAATTTATATGCATGCATTCACGCGTGTGTACGCCAGTAGTATATCACAGTCACTCAATTGCGCCGAGTACTTAAATGTGCGCTAATAAAATAGATACCGATTCAGCGGAAATGTTGAATTAAAATCTGTTTTGGCAATGTAAGGCATTATAAATATATAAAAGCGCAAAAAAAAAAAATCATTTTAATTGTATATATCATAATAAGAGCTCTCCACGATTTCAATTTCAATGAGTATTTAAGTGCACGTAGAGGTTTATTTTATGAAAAGTGACTGATGGTAGCGCTTCAATTGAGATTTAGTTTATTGCCGCAGCTTTGTGATGCAATTAAAACTGGTTTTACATCACTTAATTTCTTGTGAAATTCCAGTGCAATCTAGCTTAATTAAAGTCTCATTGTAGGCTTTAAAATTCCGAATCATCTTTGCTTCGATTTACAAAATTTCTATGGGACTCCCTGCAGTTAAGATTATTAACCTGTTTGGGACGAAAATAGGCAACTAAGCTGAAAATTGGCAACTAGGCTGAAAATTGGCAACTTGGCGTATTGACAACTAGGCGTATGCTCTTTTTATATTAATTTGGTGACATGTTTAGTTCGTTTTAAAAACTCTTCGAAAACGAAATTAGTTTCTCTAAAAAGAAACGTCTATTTTAAATGATGATATATTGCGATCGTAACTGCAGATATATATAACATCTATTTTCGAACACAATAAATAAATTAAATTAATTGTTTTTGAATTGTTCAATTAGTATCTAAGTTCCCAAGCAACATGCGAACGAACAAAATTTTGTGGGTTTTCACAATTAATAGAAAAATCAAAGTTTTTGAAATATAGTATCAAAATTAAGAAGATTTAAAAAATTTTTATAATTTTTTTTTTTTTTTTGTACAAAAACCGATTTTTTTAATTTAAATTTTTTTGTATAAAAATAAAATTTTAGAAAGGACAAATTTTTATAATTTTCTTAAATCCTTTTTAAGATAACTAACTTTGAAAAAAAAAATTTGGAAAAAATAAAAAAGGACAAAAGTTTTTTTTTTTATATTTTTTTATTGTAACTAATTTCAAACCGAACATAATTATTAATTTTAAATAAGAACAAAGTTTGATCTTGCAAAACTATTTGCTTAAGTTATTAAAAAAATATAAAAATGCATAAAGTCTAATAATGAAGTAAAAAAATAACTCAAGTTTATATAATACAAATTTCTTTTTCAAAAACCTTGTTCAAATACATATAGCGAAATATTGAGTTTGAAAGCAAATATAATTATTAATTTTTCAAAATGGTTTTTTAGAAAATTTACAATACTTTTGAAAACTCAATATTACAATAAAAAAAATTAATTTTATTTTTTAAATATTTTGAAAAAAAAAAACAATTCTAATGAAAATATTGAGTTTGAGATTATTCTATATTTTTTAACTTTTCTTTCGATTTGATAAAAAAAATTAAAATTTCATTTCTATTAATTGAAAAAACTATAACGAAAGTATTAATTTAAGAGATAATTATAATTTTTCAAAATCGTTTATTATACATAGGTACAATAAACATATTTTTCAAAATTTTAAATTTTCATTATTTTCACTTTTTATAAATATTTGAAAAAAAATTAACTTCTTATTCCTAAAAAAAATATAATAAAAAATTTAAAAATAAGATATTGAGTTTGAGAGTAAATAAAATATAATAATTATTTTTTAAAAACGTTATTTAAAAAAATTAAAAAAAAAATATTTTCGAAAAATTTTTTAAGAATTAAAAAAAAAATTAAAAAAAAAAACAATAAAGTATGCATTAGCTTTTATTGATTTTTTAGATAAAATAATAATAAACAGCAACAAAATTATTTCCTTGTAAAATTTCTCACATTATAAGCGGTTATTTTAAAATTA
>CM050327.1:40806995-40845907 GCA_027475135.1 Bactrocera correcta
ATTTACTTTTTGAAGATAATTTCATTTAAATGTTGACCGCGGCTGCGTCTTAGGTGGTCCATTCGGAAAGTCCAATTTTGGGCAACTTTTTCGAGCATTTCGGCCGGAATAGCCCGAATTTCTTCGGAAATGTTGTCTTCCAAAGCTGGAATAGTTGCTGGCTTATTTCTGTAGACTTTAGACTTGACGTAGCCCCACAAAAAATAGTCTAAAGGCGTTAAATCGCATGATCTTGGTGGCCAACTTACGGGTCCATTTCTTGAGATGAATTGTTGTCCGAAGTTTTCCCTCAAAATGGCAATAGAATCGCGAGCTGTGTGGCATGTAGCGCCATCTTGTTGAAACCACATGTCAACCAAGTTCAGTTCTTCCATTTTTGGCAACAAAAAGTTTGTTAGCATCGAACGATAGCGATCGCCATTCACCGTAACGTTGCGTCCAACAGCATCTTTGAAAAAATACGGTCCAATGATTCCACCAGCGTACAAACCACACCAAACAGTGCATTTTTCGGGATGCATGGGCAGTTCTTGAACGGCTTCTGGTTGCTCTTCACCCCAAATGCGGCAATTTTGCTTATTTACGTAGCCATTCAACCAGAAATGAGCCTCATCGCTGAACAAAATTTGTCGATAAAACACATTTCGAACCGAACACTGATTTTGGTAATAAAATTCAATGATTTGCAAGCGTTGCTCGTTAGTAAGTCTATTCATGATGAAATGTCAAAGCATACTGAGCATCTTTCTCTTTGACACCATGTCTGAAATCCCACGTAATCTGTCAAATACTAATGCATGAAAATCCTAACCTCAAAAAAATCACCCGTTAGTACAATAGACATTTTTCTATGTTTCAATGTTGCGTATACGTCACGTCGTACGCTTTTGGCATTGAGCGGAGCGTTAGGCACAATTAAAACTATACAGCCAACTCAACTGTACTTACAAGCCGCTTAATAACTTTTTCCGTCTCCTATTGATTTTTTCTTTCACAATTTTTTTAATAATTTTTTTGTAAACAATATTTTTTCAAATGCCTGCATTGATTCTGCTTTTAAGTGGAATTTGAGCTGTTGCCATAACATTAGTCATATTTGTACTTGTATATACCCGCGTTTGTTTTGTTAGCTATACGCTTGTTACACTTGTAAACATTACAACGCAACTCAAACAGATCTAGAATATAAATGTAAATATTAGCATCGCTAGCAGGTGACTCGTCCGTGCTATATATTGCTGGCGCACATATTTCTCCTCACACCTGACAACACTTTACTTTCTGTCTGCTGCAGAGATTTGCTAAATTTTTACATAAGTCTTTGCTGCTCTTTCTCGTTATAATCATAAGAAAATAAAGATTTTGTTGTTCTTTCTCGTGATTATCATAAAAAAATTCCATGTCCGCTGACTGTCACTATGCGTCTCCAGCGTAATATGGAATATTTCTAAGCATGTATTCCATAAAAATTTGTTTGTATGTGTGTGTTTATAGTATTGCTTGGTTACACAGCATGATTTCTTTATGCTTGCTTGCTCAGCACGAGACTTTAGCGTAGTTCGTGTTTGCTGTATTTGCGTTAGCACGCCTCCGCGTACATAATTTCGAACAAATACCTTTCAATCTTGAGTCATATTCCACGAAAAAGTTTTGATAGTGTTTGCATATGCAAACTCTTATCGCAGAAATAAAAATGTTTATTTTTTGTTATTTTTATTTTAAACTCTTATCGCCGAAATACAAATTTTGGATTTTTTTATGATTTTTTTTTTTTGTGAATTTTTACGATTGTGAACACAAACGAAATAGGTCAGAATGCTATAATATACAAAATTTCAAGGTGTATAATCAAGCGCACCTAGCAAATAGAAATATAATTTTGGTTTTTAGTACTTGAAAATTTTAATGAATTTTAAAAATATTTTCAAATTTGTATATTTTTAGATTCAAGAATTTTTGTTAAAAATATAAAATTTTTTTAAATTTTTTTCAAAATATACAATTTTTTTTAATTATTGTAAAATAACCAATCTTCTGAAAATACTGCTTAGAATTTTTTATTAAAAAGTTGTATTCATTTGCACACACTTTTTAAATATATTTACAAAAAATATATTTATTAATATATTTAGTTCCTTATTTCTGTTAAATTCGCATGTAAATTATTTTATTTTGTATTTTTCATTCCACTTAAAATAGCATTTATCATTTTTGTGACAGATTGAAATTTAGTTAAAGCTTAAATTAATAGTTTTCACAATTTTACAGTTTTCAAAAATTTTTCTCCACATAAATTTAATAAAAAATCTCTATTAAAATTTTTTTCAAAATTAATTTCAAATATGTTTATACTTTTTAAGAATTAATTTATACTAAATATTGCCCCATTTGTATCTAAAATTTTCTCAATTTTTAAGATTTTATTTTTTCTTATTTTTTTAAGACTTTTTTTTTAATTTTTTTCAACAGTTTTTGTAAAGTAGAATAAATTTAAAAATTTTTTTGTGCATATTTTAACAAAAAATTAAAACTAATATTTTATAAAAAAATATTTTAAGAACTTTTAGTGAAAATAAAACCTATAGTGGAATTGCTTATATAACATTTTTAAATGAAATAATTAAATTTTATTATCTACCGATTTGATTTATTTTATTTGTTTTATTTTAGTTTGATTCTTATTAATTTTTTTTAATTTCATTTCCCTTTTTTAATTTAATTTATTATTAATTTTTAATTTAAGTTCTTTCTTATATAATTTAATATATATATATTTTTTTAAATTTAATTTTATTTATTAATTTTTTGTTTTTAGTTCTTTTTTATATAATTTTTATTTATTTTATAATCTTATTAAATTTTATATTATCTTATTTATTTTTATTATTTTAATATATTTTTATTGGTTTTTCATTTAATTTAATTTTTTTTTTACTAAAAAGTGAATTTTTTTGTTTGGTTTTTTTCTAATGTCCTGTTGTTATTGCTAATTTTTTTTTTTTAATTTTTAGAAATATATATTTTTTAGTATGTTTTTATAATTTTTTTAATTTAAGTTAATTATTTTTTACTTTATCAAATTTTTTATTATTTTAATTAGTTTTTTATTAATTCTTTTTATTTGATTTTATTTGTGTTACTATAAATTTGCATTTTTTTTAGTAATTTCTAATATTATGTTGTTGTTGCTTTATTTTTTAATTTTTATAAACATTTGTTTTTAGTATATTTTTATTTTTTTTATTTGTTTAATTTATTTAATTTTATAATTTATTATTATTATATTTTTTTTATTTTACAAATTTTTTTTAACTTCATTCATTTTTTTAAGTATTAAATATATTTTTTGTCTTTTATATGCTTTTACACGTTCGCAGATAAAAATATATGTATGTAAATCGGCTCTCAAAATGCAAACGCAAATGTACAGCCAACATATGTACAGAGTACTATGTATATGCTCATACAAAAGCACACATATGCCTACCCGCATACTACATAATCTTTTCTTTGATTCTACTCAGTTTGTTTTTTTTTTTTTTTTTTGAGTTTTTTGCCAAGAATTTTCACTCATTATCCGCCGAGCAGATAAGCGGTGGGACGCTTGTTGCTTTCCATTGGTGCCGTCATGCACGTGTGCTCGACTATAACGCTGACGTCTGCGGAAACTGACAGACACTAAAAGCTTAAGCAAGCGTTTTTTGTGTCACACTTCTCTATATATACATATATAAGAGTGTATATATACACTTAAGAGTACATATATACACACTTCTTCATATATACATATGTATATAACATAAGTGTGCGCTTAAATATGCTACCATTAACCCTCATATTTCGCAGAGGAAATTAAGTAATCACTTAGTGCGCTATCGCTGCCACTTTCCTTTTTTGTGTCTTGTTTTTGTATATTGTTTGGCTGATTGCAAAATTGTTTTTCGCCATACTTTTGCTGATAGTTGAATTTTTGCATTTATTTGTGGTTTATTATTATTAATGAAGCGCTTAATGAAATCAAGCCAATTATTTTAGCGATAAAATACAAGTGCTGTCTGTCCATCGTTGGAGTGTCTACATATCTAGATTTGATATGACATGTGTATCAGATAAATATATACATATATATGTAAATATATACATACATATTGATGATGTCACATAAAGATAATTTTTTGCACATACACGCTAATTCAAAGCCGAATTAAATCAGATATTTTGCAATATTTTTTATATTTACATATACATATACATATATATTATATATTTTTATTTCTTATTTTTTTTTTATAAATTTAGTAAATTCAGAAATACAGAGAGACTCCCTCAACTGAACTCATACCTTATTTATTACCCCCCTTTCATTGTAAACTCCCAAAAGCTTAAGAAATTCTGGATAATTTTTGTATTGAATTTACTTTCTTCCATTCAGGATAATTTCAATCAAGCAGTCATCAATTTTTTGGTTTAATTAATTATCAATCTTATTTTTATAAAATTGGTTAGTATAAAAGTTTTAAAATAGAAATAGCTAGCATAGTTTGAAAGCTTAAAATCTTTGAAGCTCCATGCCCATAATGCTAATATTTAACTATTGTGCTACTTGAAATTAAGTCTACCAGATTGGACTCTTCATTACAAGCTTCTGAAGCTTTCATGCCTGGGAGCTTTTAAACTGAAAAGTTAAAGTTACTTAGAAAGCGTAAAGTATTAAGCAATATTATATACTCAGCTTCCTTATACAAGATCCACAAAATCCTAATCGAACCAGAAACCTAAAAGCTTTTAGCTACTTCCAGCGTGGCTTACATTACTCGAAAAAAAAATTATTACAATCTTCAGTTTTATACTGTTTATGAAATAATAGAGTTTACAGGCTTAAGGTTCATGTATATTCAAATGTTGAACTTCGTGCTTAGATTTTGTGTGGAAGCTTCAAGGCTCAGTTATTGTTGTGTGGTATTTTTATAGTTAAGCTGGTTTAAATACGCATTTCAAAATGAAACCACACAACTCAGAAAGCTTCAAAGCTTGTTCCTTGAAGCTTTCATATTTAAAACCATTTTCTGTGCTTTCATTAATGTTCATTTTATTTTTCTTAATAAAGAACAAATACTTGATTTGCCAAAGGAAATATAACTTTATTGAAAGCCTGAAAGCTTTTTACAATTAATGGAATTTCTATTATGAAATTTCACAACGGGTTTTAATTTATAACACATTTTCTATTACGAGTCAAAGAGGCAAAAGTAATAAGAGCAAAGATATTTCTAGTGAAAGCTTCAAAGGCCTTTTACCATTATGGGTATAATTATAAGGAAACTTCAAAACTAGTTTAACTTTTTAAAGCATTTTTTATGACGAGTCTAAATCAAAGAATGCAATGATAAATTTAATAAAAGAATGAAAGCTTTTTACAATCAAAAGCATAACTCAAATGGAACTTCAAAACGGTTTTATATTTATAAAACACATTGCTATGATGAATCTAAGAGCTTAAAATCATGAATGCAGAGTTAAATTTAGTGAAAGCTTCAAAGCGTTTTATAAGCACAATTTTAGTGAAAGCTACCAAGCTTTTTTCAATTGTGAGCATAACTGTTATGGAATTTCAAACCGGGTTTTATTTTATTCTTCACTTATTCCTTTGATGAATCTAAAAGCTTTCAAGGTAAATGGCAGCTTGTTGGCACTTTAAATTGTAACCAGGCAAAAAAGCTCAAACTGAGTGCTTTTTATATTAAGCTAAAGTAACCATTAAAAGTTTATTCGAATTAAAAAGATCACTCAATACTTTTTGTAAAAATTTTTGCAGCGCGTGCAGCTATTTCTGGCGAAATATTAGTTCCGCCGCCGGCAAAGTCTAAACCATTGCCAAAAATGATTTTACCCAGGCATAACATGCCAAATTGGTGCAGAATCAAAAAAAAAGTACATTTCTTTGGTACATTTTCAAAAAACACTTTAATAGCCTGTCAATGTGCGCTCAAACAGGCGCAGATATACATACAGTTATAAACAAAAGTATCTAAATATACAAAGATATATCTCTCTTAATTAAACTGAACACTTTGTAGAAATCATTTCGCAAATCTGCCAAACGCGCAGCTGAAAATATTATTTCATTTCCTTTTTTTCAAGTTCTGGCGCAAAAACATTTGTATTGATTAAGATCAGTGACGCTGGTGCACGGTAGTGATCAATAGCCGGAAATTTTAATTGCAAGCAGATATTACCTCAAAAGTGAACATATATAATGCGAATTCCGTCAACCAGTGCCATAATTATTTTCTATTTTTCACGCGAAATTAGATTTCCACTAATGGCAGAAAAGCTTAATATACAAGTTTTTACACAAAAACAAATATTTTCTTCTCCATCGCTCATATCTCATGACAATCACGTGGCACCTCCGCTATGTCACCGCTTAAATTCTTTTCACTACCTGTACGACTGTGCTACACAACTTACTTACTTCGAATTCACGAGCTTTTAGCATCTCAGCTGCGAAATCGAGTACTAAAGGTGTATGAGGCTTCGCTAATTGGATGGCGAGTCAGCAGAAATTTTCAGATACAAATGTGAATCAAATAACTAATTAGCATATGGTGGCGGAGTACCAAAAGACAACGCAATTTCATTGAAAAATTTTTATAGTAATGGTGTACTTGAGCTGTACTAAAAAAAAAGATTTTCAAGTAAATTTTTAGAACTTTTAGTACATCTTTAGCATTTTTATAATGCTTTTAGAACACTTTTAATGTTTTTCGTACACTTTTTTTTATTATTTTTAGTTCTTATTTTTAGTATTTTAGTACCTTCGGTGCACTTTTTACCACATTTTTAGAACTTTAAACACACATTTTAAGAACTTTTAGTACACATTTAGCCTTTTTATTATACTTTTAAGAAAATTTAAGTCTATTTAGCACACTATTTTAATTAAATTTTTGCATTTTTAGTACATTTTTAGAACTTTTAGTACACTTTTAGCATTTTTGGTACACTTCGAAAACAGTTAATATTATTAGTACACTTTTGTTCAATTTTATTTTAGTATTTTAGTACATTTTTAGTATACCAAAAGCATTTTTATTACGTTTTTAATATTTTTGGCACACTTTTGTTAATTAAATAATAGCATTTGTAGACTTCAATACTTTCGGTACACTTTTAAAACTTTAGTACATTTTAGAACTTTTAGTATACTTTTAGCATTTTTGGTACACTTTTGTTCAATTTCATTTTAGTATTTTTGTACTTTTAGTGCATTATAAGCATTTTTATTATGCTTTTAATATTTTTGGCACACTTTTGTTAATTAAATGTTAGCATTTTTAGTACAATGTTAGTACTTTTAGTACACTTCAATACTTTCGATACGCTTTTAGAATTTTTGGTGCATTTTTAGTACTTTTAGTACACTTTAAGCATTTTTAGTATACATGGAAAACACTTAATATTTTTAGTACACTTTTGTTCAATTTGATTTCAGTCTTTTTAGTACATTTTTAGTACACCATAAGCGTTTTTATCCCACTTTTATTCTGTTTGGTACACGTTTTAATTTGATTTTAGCATTTTTAGTACATTGTTACTACACTTTAATTATTTCTGTTCACTTTTAAAATTTTTAGTACATTTTTAGAACTTTTAGTACACTTTTAGCGTTTTTAGTACACTTCGAGAACACTTACTATTTGTAGTACACTTTTGCTCAATTTGATTTTAGTACATTTTTCGAACTTTTAGTACACTTAAATATTTTTAGTACAATTTTAGCACACTTCAAAAAAATTTTTATACCTTTATAACGTTGACTATTACATTATTTTAGGATTTTTAGTACTCTTTCCTTTTTTTAGTACAGTTTTAGTGCTTTTTGTAAACGTTTAGCGCTAATTTCTTGTTTAGTTTTAAATACTTCAACATAAAACAATGTTAAACAATTTAGTACTCTAAAAAATTGGTTATAAATTTATTTGAGAAACTAAAATCAATAGTGAGGAGGCTTCAGTTTAGTACTTTTTTATTATACGCTCTTTAAATATCAAAAATTTATATAAAAAGTTTCAAATTTCAGAGCTTTTATCTATACAAAATAAAAAATTAGTATTAATTACAAGCTACAAGTAAATTTTAATTAATTATTTAACCTCCCAATAAAATTCATAAACCTTCATTCTTAGCTTAACTAACCCACAATTACCCCTTTGACTCTTTTCAGGATGTTTCTCAACAAGATACTTTGTCACCTTCATGCTCTTCCTGGGCATGGCCAATGCCTATGTGATGCGTACGAATATGTCCGTAGCCATTGTGGCGATGGTAAATCATACCGCCATCACAGCTGATCAGGAGGATATCTATGACGATGAGTGCCCAGATCAAAATCTAACAGTTGTGGTAAGTAAATACGCCGCTTCATTCACAACAACCGCTTTGGAAAAACTAAAAAATGAGAAGCAAATTATATTTAATTATTATTTTCTTTTAACCCTTAGGAAAATGGACAAGACGGCGATTTCGTATGGAGCTCCAGTTTACAGGGCTACATATTGTCTTCATTCTTTTACGGTTATGTGCTGACCCAAGTGAGTAGACAATAATAATTATAATAATTATTAAAATTAACAATAAGTTCATGGAAAAAATCACATTTTCCGCTAAACGAAAATGTAGTAACACTAAACTCATTATAAACACTTTCTTCATATTCTTTCATCCACAGATTCCCTTCGGTATTTTGGCGAAAAAATACGGCGCCATGAATTTCCTTGGCTGGGGTATGCTTGTCAATTCCGTATTCGCCTTCCTCGTGCCCGTTGCCGCTTACGAAGGTGGCGTCTATGGTCTCTGCGCCGTACGCTTCATTCAGGGTCTCGGCGAAGGTCCAATTGTGCCATGTACACACGCGCTGCTCGCCAAATGGATACCACCCAATGAGCGCTCACGTATGGGTGCGGCGGTATATGCGGGCGCACAATTCGGCACAATCATCTCTATGCCGTTGTCCGGTTTGTTGGCCGAGTATGGTTTCTCTGGCGGTTGGCCATCGATTTTCTATGTTTTCGGCGCTGTTGGTACGATTTGGTCGATTGCTTTCTTGTGGTTCGTCTATGAGGATCCGTCATCGCATCCACGCATCGATGAGGCGGAGAAGAAATACATCAACACTAGTCTGTGGGGTACTGGCGATCAGAAGGTAGGTGTCTATTAAAACATAGCAAGTGTGCAAAACAGTTAGTTAGACCATAAAACTTAGTTGTGTTAGAAATAGGAAGTTTAGAGGAATGTCTGTTATGTACTTTTAATAAACTTTTGTCCATTTTTTTCCACTTTTTATAGGTGCCAGCAATTCCCTTCAAGTCCATCTTAAAGTGCCTGCCTTTCTACGCTATTTTGCTTGCCCACATGGGTCACAACTATGGTTACGAGACACTAATGACTGAATTGCCCACCTACATGAAACAAGTCTTGCGCTTCTCACTCAAAGCCAACGGCTTGCTCTCATCCCTACCTTACTTGGCTATGTGGCTTTTCTCCATGTTCATTTCGGTAATTGCCGATTGGATGATCTCATCAAATCGTTTCACACACACAACAACACGCAAAATTATCAACAGTATTGGTAAGTAAACTGGCGGCGAAGAGAAATAAATTAATTTTTACTAATCATTTGTATTCTCATGCGCGCTATAGGTCAATATGGTCCAGGTTTGGCGCTTATTGCCGCTTCGTACACAGGCTGTGATCGTGCCTTAACGCTTGCCATACTCACGGTGGGCGTGGGTCTGAACGGTGGTATCTACTCTGGCTTCAAAATCAATCACTTGGATCTGTCGCCACGTTTTGCCGGTTTCCTGATGGCCATCACCAATTGTTCGGCGAACTTGGCGGGTCTGTTGGCGCCCATTGCTGCCGGCAACTTAATCAACAATAAGGTAAAATTTGTTTTGAGCACAAGCTTATACTTACAATAGACATTTTCTTGCGAGCAATAAGTAATAAATTTCTCTCTTTCTCTCTCTCTCTCTCTATTTCCCACTCCCCAGCCTACTATGGGTCAATGGCAGATTGTGTTCTTCATTGCCGCTTTCGTGTATATCTTCTGCGCCACCTTCTACAACTTATTCGGTTCCGGCGAACGCCAATGGTGGGACAATCCAGCCACTGATGTTAAGGAACCATCCGCCATTGCACCTGGCACAACCACACTGACCTCAAATGGCGCGAATCCACGTTTCCTAACCGGCGTCGATAATGGTCTGACCTTGGCGGCGGGGAATGTGAACGAAACGGGTCACTGAGTGCGTCACGGTCACACGTCTACGGCTAGACAGCCACAACTGAGCGCCGTTCTAGTATAGTCGGATGTGATTTTTTAGTTATACGAAGCTGTAGTTTCGCCGCTAGTGCTAGTTAGACAACAAACAGACAGACAGTTAGTTATTTAAGCAGTCTAATTTTTATTATCTTTAGTCATTTTTAAGGCTTAGTGAATTTAAGTGCGAGAGAAATGTGTGTGCCTTAGAGAAAATAAAATAAAATAAAATGTACCGTAAGTAAGAAAATATAAAAGTAGTGTGATAACGGTACTCAGCGTGCAAAATAAGAAATAAATTTAAAAAAACAAGAGTCAGCATTAATAAATAACGGACAATTTTTCGCGCTCAGCTCTCAGCCGAGTTTGAATGAAAATTTGATGGATAAAAGACAGTTGCCGCTAAAACTATGCAACGCATCTAAAGTATATAATACGCCAATGGTGCCAACTTAGTGATTTTCTTTAATTTTTTGCTTTTGAAAAGTGCAAATGTAAAGTTTTTATGGACCTGGTCCGTGAATTGTTAATTTATTTAAAGTTAAGTTTAAAGCGTAATTTATAAAAGAAACATTTAATTTATATATACACACACACATGTATGAATGTACGCACTGTAAGCGCTTTTTAATGTAATTGTGAATTGATTTTATAAAAAAAATATATTATTTTTTGTTTAAAAAAAGTAGTGAAAGTAAAACCGAACAATGCCTTTAACGCAAAAACTGGAATTGTAACAAACATACATATACAAAAGTATGTATGTGTGTATATAAATACACATTTACTACTAAAATTTATAATTTTATACATTTGTTATGCAGTTATTGCGTGAAGAATTGTTGTGAGGCGTAGAATAAACGGACGAATGCGAAACAAACCAACAAACAGTATAAGTGACAATCTAATTTGTAAGACGAATTGCTAAAAAAATATTTCCATTTGTTACATTATTACTATTCAAGACATGTATTTTCCAAAAATGTTTTAGAACTACGAGAATGTTTAGTAAAACGTAAGAAATTTACTTCAAAATAATATAAATTAAAACATAAAAAAAACTCAAAGAGAGTTTAAAACACCAAACGAATTGTATTTTATTTGAAAATTTTTGCATAAAATCTGTTTACGAAATATGGTATACTATACAAGAAAACACGTTAACATCGGTTGCATCAAAGCTATAACACCCTTTAAGGGGGTTTTCTACTCTAGAAATCAAATTTTGGGCAGTTTTTTAAATTTTATTTAAAAAAAAAAAACCAAAAATATTTTTACTAACCATTTTTTATGGTGTTTTTATTGATATCTTAAGAATACAGAAAAAAAATTTTACAAAAAAATATTAAAAATTAAAATAATTAGAGGGGGGGAGAGACAGGTGTAAAAAAAAAGGGCGCATCCTGATGACATTGATCCTGAATCTCCTTGTTATCTGAAAAAAAAATCAAAAGAAATTCTTAATCAGTAAGGATGCTGTTATTGTCCGGGAACACGAAAAAAATTTTTTTTGAAAAATGGAGACTGCCTGAAAATAGAAATAATATTTACTCTTTTTTTTTTGAAATTCCTGAATTTTTTTTTAAATATTAAAAACAGCAATTTTTACACAATGCTGGTAGAAACGATAAATAAACGATTATATAAAGAAGGTTCACACAAAATTTTAAGTAAATCGGTTGTATAGAACTTGAGATAATGCCAGTACCGTGCGGAAAAAAGTAGTTTCGTGAAAAACGCATTTAAAGTTTAGGACTCACAAAATCGGCTGTATCTTCGAAAATAAGTCGAATTTTGAAAAATCCTTCCAAGATCATATTTTCGAAAGTCTAAACTTTAAATATATGAGAACAAAATAGAATTTTTCAAAATTCTATAGTTGAATACCCCCCTTAATACATGCCTTAAAGAACTTGATATTGACCGGTCGGGTTGTACGTCAGCTATATAGTGTACTATAATGCTTCATTCAACAGTCCTCTGTGCTAAATTTAATGAATACAATACAACTGGCCAAATAAAAAAGTTTTCCATACAAGTTATATGATCTGAACAATTTCATCGGAGATTATAGAGATGCCTCTGGTAATAACCCATGCCAAATTTCATGAAGATATATCGACAAATCTTCCGATCGTTCAGTTTCCATAGCAACTATACGCCATAGTAAAGCGATTTTAACGGTTTCCACGTGAAAGTAGCTTTTTAGGGAGAGCACAACGTGAGCAAATTTCATACGGATGTCCCAAGAACTGAAGTACTAGTTCGTATATATAAAAACAAACGGGCAGACAGTCGAACATGGCTGAATCGACTCAGCTTGTCATGCTGTTCACATATGTATGTACATATATACTACTGTGCCCAAAAAAGCTGACATTGTATTTATTTTGAAAATTCTTTATTTATTCTTCCACATCAATATCATCCCTTCAAAGTAATCCCCTCCCGATGCAATGCATTATGCCAACGGATTTTCAATCTTCGAAACACTGGTTGTAGTCACTTTCCGGGATGGCCTTCAGTTCCGTCTTCGCTGCGGCTTGAATCTCCTCTATCGTCTAAAGGAATTCATAATGCACAACACCACGATAATCGAAGAAAACAGTCAACATGACCTTGATTTTTGAGTGACTTTGGCGCGATTTATCTGGTCTCGGCTCTCTTTTGGCACGATGCATTTCATGACACCCTGGTAGTCGGAAAACATCGTTTCACACTCTTCAACGCGACGCCTTTTTTCCAAAAAATTCAATGTTTTCGATACCAGTCGATATTTGACGCGCTTGAGGCCCAAAACATCCTTCAAAATGGTATTGGCTGAGCCTTTCGATATACCGATTTCATCAGCAAGGTCTCACGCTCTTCGTCTTCGACACGTTCACGGCCGGAACTCACTATACCACTTGTAAACATTTTTTTAGACATAGCCTCATCACCAAAGGCTTTCTGCATCATCCCCAACGTATCCGCGGCAGAAAATTGATTCCTTAAACAAAATTTAATGCAAATTATTTGCTCAACAAATTACGACAACGCCAAAAACAAAAAACTCACTTTTAGCAGCTCATAAAACGACACGTATCTCAAACACTGATGAATATTTTGACATGAAATTTGACATAAATGTGACTGACAGTGCTACCAATCTAAAAAAAGAAATAATTCTCCAAATCCTTTGACGCGTGCAGTTTGAATTCAAATGTCACCTTTCTGGACACAGTAGTATAACACTTTATAGCGTCTTCGACGTATTCCTTTGGATGTTACAAACTTCGTGGTAAACTAAATACACCATATTCAGTATTCATACATATGTTCTTATAATTATTTTACGGTCGAGGTACCGAAATCCTTGAGCTCTCAGCTAATACGCTAAAACGTTGATATCTATCATAGTCAGAGAAAGAGGGAAAATAAGAGATAGAGAGAGAAAAAGTTAGAAAGAGAGAAAATGATAAAAGCGGGGTCGCAATAAACAAAGGTTTAGTTTCAAATTTTCGATCTTAGCCACCCTTGTATCGAGTGGTTTTAGTAAACCAATTTCGAACAGCACTGAACGGTACAAAGGTGATCGAAAAGTGTCTAAGGTGTCTGGTAAAATACTGAGAAATCGTCTCTGGTCTAAAAATTCCTACTACTTATTTTTCAAATACTACATGAATCGATGTTTTTCGAATATTGTATTAACGGTGCAAGCTTCAAGAAGAGTAACAACCAATCTATTTGTTGGCAAGAATTTCATATTATGACGTAGTCCTCATACTCAAAGAGCGAGAGAAGGGATAGAGAGAGTGAGAGAGATAAAAGAGAAGACAGAAGAGACTACCGAACCAGACAGGGGATACGAAAGTCGTTAAAAACGATACATAATGAAGTTTCCGAAATGGCTGACAGATAGATCAGGGTGAGATGAAATGCCTTAAGAACATGCAGTATCCCCTATAGCATGTGCAAGAATAAAATGCTTGCGGCAAGTAGGCATGGGAGAAACGCTAAAAGACATCCTACGGTTTTTCCAGCTTTACAGTTCAAGGAACTACATGAAATATGAAAATTAAATATCTAGTCCTCTTATCATATTAAAGTTCGCAAGAAGCGTTGAAGTCTTTTATGAAGAATACTTCACCTTAAATTAAACTTAACCTTCATCTGGCATTAAAAAGAACTATTATGTGTATGGTTGCTGTGAAAGCCGACAGTACTCATATAACCTAACTTAACATAATGCAGATATTTAAAGTGAAGGGTTTTCCAATATGAGTAATAGATTACTTCTAAAAAATACAATTGTTAAGGATTCAGATGCATTCTTTTATTTAAAATGAAGTACTTGTACTTTTTCTTATATACTTGTTCTGTACATAACATTATTCAAATACCCTCCACGACTTGTTTTGCAGTAACGAATTCGATGAACCCAATTTTCGAGTACTTTTTCAACTAAATGAAGTCGTATGTCATGAATAGCACGTTCAATATAGACTTCTAAAACTTCTAAAAAAAAGCCAATGACTTCAAATAAGTAGTAGTCTAATGGTGTTAACTCAAATTTCTTGGAGGCCATTGAATGCCACAATTTCTTGAAATAATCGAATCTCCAAACTTTTTTGCAATAATTTGGTTGTTGCACGTGCTGTGTGGCACGCGTAGGCCCCACTTATTAGAACCAGATATTGTCAGGATCAACTTTTTTCAATTCCAACCGGAAAAAGTTGCTTATCATCGATCTATACCGCTCTCCATTGACAGTAGCGGTGTCATCAGCTTCATTTCGAAAGAAGTACGGAACGATGTTTCCGCCAGACAAAACACCCACACCAAACTGGCAATTTAGGTTAATGTTATATTGTCCACGAATAGTTTTTCGATTTTTTTCGCAACAGAAACGACAGCTAAAATCAACGGAAACACTATTTATACATATATCTAAACATGTAAGATAATATGGTATATTGCTTCAATTAAAACCCACGTTCCGGAGGCCTGTCTGTTGCCTTCAAATGGCACTGTTACTTCCTAGCTGAAAGTCAAGCCTATTATTTAGTATTATTTATAACCACATTTAATGCTATTTGTGATTTATTTTTCGAAGTTTCGATACGATTTCGTAGGGAAGTTCAATGAACTGGCTTGACGGACCACGACAGCAGCGGCGAGCGCTTCTTCTTCGATTGTTTACTTTGCATTTTTCCCTTTTGTTGCTATTTTTATGCGACAGCATTTTAATTTATACAAAACATCCGCTCTGTCTGTCACTCGTGATCACTTATCAGGTACTCCAATTACTGTTCTACTCATTCGAGAACATTTACTATTTACTTGCGTACACACATTCAAATGCACGTGTGCCAATGTCCATAGCAGCTTCGTCTCGTATTTGCTGTTGTCAGCTGAATTTCAGCGGCATATTGAATTCCACAAAACACCTTACGTAAAACGAATTATTTATGGTAAGTAGCACGAATTAGTCGCCAAAGTGCTTGATACTTTTTTCCTGTTCGGACTAATTTATTTGTATACTCGTGTGGCAATGCGAACGTCAGCAAGCGAACGCAAATAGGCAAGACCCTCTTTGTTGCTGACCAAGTGTGTTTAAATAAATAAGTCTTGTATATATATAAATTTTGCTCTAATTTTCTCGCTTCCCTATTAAGTTTATTTTAAATTTAAATTTCTGAAATAATTAAAAAATTATATTTGACTGCCGAAACCCGGGATTGAACCGGGGACCTTTAGATCTTCAGTCTAACGCTCTCCCAACTGAGCTATTTCGGCAGATATCTACTTTGAGTTGAATGTCGAATAAGTGAGCGCGACGCACGCAACGAAGGTGACATTAGCGCAACATTAAATTTTGTGCTTGTGGTTTGGAACTTAGCTAAGTATTAAGGAAAGCTTTTAAAAGCACGATGAAAACTAAATATAAAAGCTTTATTTTGCAGTATATGTCATACTTGTATATAAATGTATATATATATGTATTTATATGTATATACGAATATATGGACGTGGACGTGTGCGCTCGATTTCTATGGGCAGAAGTGAGAGTGCCTAAAAGCGTGCCAATATATCAAGTTATCGTAGATATGAATATGTGAGTGGAGTAGACATGTTCTAACACGCCTTCTTTCTTATCGTCGGGAAAATGTATGTACTTTAGGCAATTGATGCGATTTTAATTGAATGTAAAACACTTTAATTGAATATTAGTGTCTTTTACCGATGAAGAGATTTATTAGCTAGATTTAGTAGCTAGTACATAGCACATTGGCAGCTTGTTAGTTGGCTTGAGAGGATATTCATAACATCAACGCACGTAAAGGCCAATATATAGAAGTAAGAATTTTGAAAATATTTAGTAAAGAGTCAAGTATAATATGAGAAATATTGTTTATAAAAAACAAAAAAAAAATTAATATAATATTAAAAAAAATATTAAAAATAATTTTAAAAATTAATTAAAAATAATTTTAAAAATTAATTAAAAATAATTTTAAAAATTAATAAAAAATAATTTTAAAAATTAATTAAAAATAGTTTTAAAAATTAATTAAAAATAATTTTAAAAATTAATTAAAAATAATTTTAAAAATTAATTAAAAATAATTTTAAAAAATTAGAAAAAAATTTAAAAAAATGTAAAAAATTAAAAAAAGAATTAAAAGATAATTAAAATTTAATAAAATTAATTATAATTTTATAATCACAACAATAAAAACAGGTAAAATTTCAACATATGTAATGTAAGTGTTAAAGCTTGGGGTAAAAAACCTTAAAATCGGTGACACCGAAGATAGAAAACCCTTTACAAGAAAAAGGAACTAGTATAAGCTATCCGATCTGATAAATTTATTCAGAAATTTTAGCGTTACTTTGAAGAACAATTCGATCCAAATTTCGTGAAATTACCTGTCAAATAAAAAATTTTCCGTAAGAGTACTTGAATTCGATTGTACAGTTTGTATGACAGCTATACGCTATAGTTGTCTGATTTGAAAAATATCTTCCGAGATTATAGATATGCTTTGTAATAAATCTCATGAAGATAAGAGTGCAAATGAAAAGTCCCCGGCCTGATACATATGTAGATGACACTACTAGAAAAAAATCCGTACAATTTTTAGTTAGCACTAACCTTCAAGAGACACGTTTGTAAGTTTGACCGCTGTCAGATCAATAGTTTGTGAATTATATCATTTATAGTGAAGCAACTTTTGTTATTGTGAAAAAAATTGATAAAAAAGAATTTGGCGTGTTGATAAAATATAACTTTTTGAAGGGAAAAAAATATAATTGAACCAAAAACTAGGCTACTCACCATCAAGCCTAGTTTTTGGTTCCGGACACTGCTCTAATAAAATCAACCAACAAGGTATGCTAAGTTAAAATGTGGTGGAATGACGAAAACGGTGAACGCAGTAAACACCCAACAGAAGTAGTTACCGATGAAAACATCAAAAAAGTTCCCAAAATAATTTTGGACGGCCTTAAAGTGAAGTTGTTCGAGCTATCAGACACTCTAAAAGTATCAATTGAACATTTATGTCATATCATTTACGAAAATTTATATGCTATAAGTATGAGAAAGCTCTGTGCAAAGTGGTTGCCGCGTGAGCTTTTGACTTTTGACCAAAACAAATAACGAGGTGATGATTCGGAGCAGTGTTTGGAGGTGGTCAAGCATAATAAACCTGAGTTTTTGCATTGAGATCTGACAATGGATGAAACATAGCTCCAGCATTTTACTCCGAAGTCCAATCGACAGTCATCCAAATGGACTGTACACGATGAACCCGCTCCAAAGCGTGGAAAAAGACAACAGTCGGCAAACGAATTTATAGCGCGTGTATTTTGGGATGCAAATGGTACAATTTTTATAACGGGTGATTTTTTTGAGGTTAGGATTTTCATGCAGTAGTATTTGACAGATCACGTGGGATGTCAGACATGGTGTCAAAGAGAAAGATGCTCAGTATGCTTTGACATTTCATCATGAATAGACTTACTAACGAGCAACGCTTGCAAATCATTGAATTTTATTACCAAAATCAGTGTTCGGTTCGAAATGTGTTTCGCGTCCGTGTCCGATGAGCGATGAGGCTCATTTCTGGTTGAATGGCTACGTAAATAAGCAAAATTTCCGCATTTGGGGTGAAGAGCAACCAGAAGCCGTTCAAGAACTGCCCATGCATCCCGAAAAATGCACTGTTTGGTGTGGTTTGTACGCTGGTGGAATCATTGGACCGTATTTTTTCAAAGATGCTGTTGGACGCAACGTTACGGTGAATGGCGATCGCTATCGTTCGATGCTAACAAACTTTTTGTTGCCAAAAATGGAAGAACTGAACTTGGTTGACATGTGGTTTCAACAAGATGGCGCTACATGCCACACAGCTCGCGATTCTATGGCCATTTTGAGGGAAAACTTCGGACAACAATTCATCTCAAGAAATGGACCCGTAAGTTGGCCACCAAGATCATGCGATTTAACGCCTTTAGACTATTTTTTGTGGGGCTACGTCAAGTCTAAAGTCTACAGAAATAAGCCAGCAACTATTCCAGCTTTGGAAGACAACATTTCCGAAGAAATTCGGGCTATTCCGGCCGAAATGCTCGAAAAAGTTGCCCAAAATTGGACTTTCCGAATGGACCACCTAAGACGCAGCCGCGGTCAACATTTAAATGAAATTATCTTCAAAAAGTAAATGTCATGAACCAATCTAACGTTTCAAATAAAGAACCGATGAGATTTTGCAAATTTTATGCGTTTTTTTTTTTAAAAAAGTTATCAAGCTCTTAAAAAATCACCCTATAGACTACCTTGAATAATAAAACACCGCATACAACGACCATTACATACCGATATTGTACAGTTTAAAAGACGTAATCGACGAAAAACGATCGAAAATAAAAGGCTGCTTCACTTCACAAGTCATTGAAAGCCTTACCAAAAATCCATGAATTTAGTTTCGAATTGCTTCCACGTCCACTGTATTTTGCAGACCTGGCCCGCAGCGACTATTTCCTGTTCTCAAATTTCAAAAAAATGCTCGCTGTGCAAAAATTTTCGTCGAATGAAGAGGTGATTGTCGAAACCGAGGCATATTTTGAAGCAAAGGACAAACGTATTATGAAAGTGGTATCGAAAAGTTGCAGAGTCGCTATAATCAGTGTATCATGCTTGAAGGGAACTATGTTTAATAAAATAAAAGAATTTTGGCACAACTTTTTTTTACTATGGTAGCACTTTTCAATTGATCTGCTACCATATCAAAAACAAAGTTTTTCATAAGGCTACTTGAGCTTGAACTTACCGATCACAACAAAACTAAAATAAACTGGGGAAGCTTAAAAATAAATATCGTGACATAAGCAAAATTTAAGGGGGTATTCTATTCTAAAAATCAAATTTTGGGCAGCTTTTTGAATTTTATTAAAAAAAAACCAAAAAATATTTTTACCATCCATTTTTTTATGGTGTTTTTATTGATATCTAAAGAATACAGAAAAAAAATTTACAAAAAAATATTAAAAATTAAAATAATTAGAGGGGAGATAGACAGGTGTAAAGACGGCGCATCCTGGTGGCATTGATCCTGACTCTCCTGGTGGTCCGAAAAAAAAATCAAACGAAATTCTTAATCAGTAAGGATGCTGTTATAGTCCCTACCTCAGGAAACACGAAACAATTTTCTTTTGAAAAATGGCGACTGCCTGAAAATAAAAATCATTTTTTACGCTTTTCTTTTGAAATTCCTGAATTTTTTTAAATATTGAAAAGAAAAATACGATGCACGGTGCTGATAGGAACGATAAAGGATTACATAAAGAAGGTTCACACAAAATTTCAAGTAAATCGGTTGTATAGAACTTGAGATAATGCCGGTACCGTGTGGAGAAATTAGTTTCGAGAAAAACGCGTTTAAAAAAGTCAGTCAAACCGAACCGGGCTAGGTACTGCGTCACTAAAGTAACTGTAGCTCTTAAAATAATTTTAAGTTTTAAAAATCCTTTGGAGGATATGTTTTTAAGGGTTTAAACTTTAAATATATGAAAAAAATTTATTTTTTCAAAATTCTAGAGTAGAATACCCCCCTTAAAATATTTTGGTTATTTTAGGTGTTTTTTATTGCACATTACTGTATATAAATGTATAGAGAAACAGCAGCGTACGCAGAAACAAATTTCGGGAGATTTTCTGTACAAATTTTTAATCATGTTAAACCAATCAGTATGGTAGGGTTTTTGTAGAGAGATATCTTGTAATTTGTTGTTTTTTATGTTCCAAAAGCATAAAGTTAATTATTATTACCATCGTAGTGAAAGTAGTGATAGCTTTCTGGACTACTATTTTATAGTCATTTATAGCTACATGTCGCGTAATGTATGTAGTTTCAAAAGTCTTTCTTAGTATAGTATATGTACAGATTATAACATGACTCTTGAGAACATATAATTGTAATTTCTTCGAAAGCGCATTATTTTTTTTTTTAACATTTAGTTAATTTTCCAATCAAAAATCAATTTTTTCTAATATTAAGTTAATTCACTATTATTATTTATGACAATTAGATAACACTACTAATTTAACTAGTCATTTAATGGAACTTGACATAGAAGACGGCTACTTGTAAGAGTATCATATGAGTTGTACTCAAACTAGCATTACTTCTTATATTATTTCTTTAATAATTACAACACTTATCAGAATTCTTAATATTATTATTATTATTTTATTGTAGCAAAATGGCTCAGGTCAAAGTGAAGAATAAAGAGACATCAGCACTTTATGCAGCACTCAAGAGTACTTGGTTGGCATTTTGTGCCTCAAGCAGTATACATGGCTTGAAGTATACACAAGACAGAGAGACCAACAAAATCGTGCGGTACGTATCATACTTATGTTATATATATTTTTGAGTACTCATATTTTAAACACCTTCATAAGTACTGAAAGATTTCTTCTCATACTTTATTTTGTTCATTTTAACTTACACTTTTGAATACATTGCAATATTTTTATCATCAGGAAATTAAAATTTTATCATCAGCTAGGAAGAGTTTTTTTATGTTTTACTGTCTTAAATTGTATTGGAACTCTCTTCACAGTTTCATCTGGATGCTCATCACGCTTATTATGTTTATCTGTGCAATATCAATGGTTTACACATTTTATATGAGTTACCGAAGCAATCCCACACGTATGAATGTTGAAAAGGATCATGCTCCAATTGATAATCTGGTTTTTCCTGCCGTAACTATATGTACCGAGACACTTTACAACATACAAAAGGCAAAAAGTTACATCGGAACGCTGTGAGTAGCTATTATTGAGCAAACATTTTTGAATTTGTTCCAAATAATATTTATCTAGAAAATATTTTATTTATTAAATATAGAAATTTTTGGTAAAGAAAATATTTCTCTAACATTAAGTGTTCCATATTAAGCTGAGCTACACTTTGCATTTATGGATAAGTGCAAATATTATTTGACTCAAACGAAGGATCCTACAAGTAAAATACTAAAAACATTTATTATTTTTCCGTTGTGTTGATAAGTAGTCTGAGTATCGCATTGTGTTGGTGTACTGCCTTGTCTGTGACTTAAGCAGGAAGGCCTTTTGGAGGTCCATTGTGAAACCACAGTCCTAAAATCCTCGTAACTTATTCTATCCTCTTTGAACCACCCCATGTTTCTGACGAAGTTTATCAACACAAAAAGTTTGATATGTGCAACCTCCGAGTCTTGGATAAGAAATTCTC
Source organism: Bactrocera correcta (assembly GCA_027475135.1). Classification (NCBI taxonomy): domain Eukaryota; kingdom Metazoa; phylum Arthropoda; class Insecta; order Diptera; family Tephritidae; genus Bactrocera; species Bactrocera correcta. The sequence goes on from CM050327.1 coordinate 40,829,088, forward strand.
GTGCCTGTGGCGTTGGAAAGATATAATTTCATATTTAAAAAGAACTTCTCGTACAGTTTGGAATTGCTTGGCTCAGTATTGTTTGAGCACGCTTCAAAGATGGACACCTAGAAAGAGAAAATACGCCATATTTTACAATCTCTCTTCGTTAAAAGTGAAAACGGAGCCAGGACTGATAAAAAATTTTATGGTACTTATAGACCTGATACTGTAACGGCCACTCAGAGGCAAATTCGAGGATTCCGTCCGAGTAATTTTTATGTCTGGAAAGCCAATTGTCAAAAATCAAAAATCAAATGGATCAAATAGTGGAAATCGTCGAAATATGGGTATCCCAGGAGTTAAGGAAAACACATCACATAAACCGAGTTTATATCTGCAAATCGCTGCTTGGTCGCAAAAAATCCATTCATTTCTAAAGCGGATGTTAACGGGTGATAAAAAGTGGATCTCTTTCAGCAAGCTCAAGCGAAAACGATCATGGTCGAATCGAAATGAGCCGGCGCAAACGGTAGCCAAGCCAGGGAAGCCAAGAAAGTTTTGCTATGTATTTAGGGGTGGGTTTTGCAGGGAATTATCTACTACTTACTTATGAGTAACAACAATTCAACTCTCTTAAAAATTGGACTTTCTAAGAGAAACAATCGCCCAGAGCCAAGTAGTCAGCTTTGGTCAAAAGAAAAGGAAAGGAACACCTGTCTATAGTGATTCACCAGAAGTCCCGAATGTTTGATTAAGAGGGTTTTATGCATCCATCTTATAATCCCGATCTGTAACCAAGTGATTACTAGCTATTCCTGTGTAGGCCAAATTATTTTACTGGAGAAAAATTCGCCTCAAGAGAATCAAATGAAAATCCACTGCCCCAGTTTTCTACAATAGTATTTTCGATGAAACTTACATAGAGCCAATAACTTCGATATAGATCCCGAATGAAAAATTTTGAGACTCCCAATTTTTTTAAATAGTTATTGACTTATTTCTCTTAATAAATTAAAATATTTGAAACTCTTTCCTCCAGCAAGCTACCACCCGACACAAATACCAGCATGATAATGGCAGTTTTGCCAACCTATTTCGGTTTCGTTAGCGATGATTATACCTATGCCAAGGAAGATATTGAATTGCTACAGAATCTGATCGATGTTAATAATATCAGCACACTGACATTCATGCAAAATCTACAATGGAACTGTTCAGATATCTTCTTTCGCTGCCGTTTTATGTGGCGAATTGTGGATTGCAGGAAAATCATAGAAGTATCGCGCACATATTACGGCTACTGCTGCTCCTTCAACCTCAATCAACCGGGGTGAGCAATGTTGTAAATTCAGTAAAACATCTTTGTAGCCACTATTGCCGCTCTCTTTTGTGTTCCGCGCAGTTTAAACTACACTGCAAAGACTACGCACGCCGGCCTTTTCGATGGTCTCTCACTGATACTATACTACAATGACTCGGACTATGGCGAATTGGGTCTCTATTCGGATGGTTTTAAAGTATTACTCTCGGAGAATGATGGTTACCCCAGTGCGCACTCTGTCATCAAATTTACACCACTGAAGCAGGAGACTTTCCTCGGCTTACGACCCATTGAGACATACTGTTCGCGTGCTGTTAAAGCTCTATCGATAGACGAACGGCAATGTGTGCTGCCTGATGAATTCCCACTTAAGCATTTCGAGAAATATGTGGGTAATAATTGTATGCTGGAATGTCGTGTGGAGACTACGCTTAGAATGTGCGGTTGCATAACGTATTTCTTCTACACGAATCACACCCACGAACGTATATGCGCCATCAAGGATATACCATGCTTGTTGGCAAATTTCAGTAGGTGCAAATTAAAGTATATGGACATATTTAAATAATTCGTAAGTATTCTGTTCTTTATAGCCGCGTTAGTGGGACGTTATCGAAAAGACCAATGTTATTGCCCGAATTCGTGCGAATCAGTCCAGTACTTTGTGGAGCTGACGAGTGCCGAATTGCAGATTGATATACCGACAGTGGATGAGTTTTAGTAAGTTGAAGAAGTTAGTGTTATCACTCTGTATTTCACAAAAATATATAAGTATTTCGATAACATATATATCGGTAAACAACTTGTACATTTTACACTTACAGTGACGGTGTTCAGGATAACCACTCCGTCATTCATATATACTTCAACAGTCAAGTATACCTACGTGTGCGTCGTGATCTACTCTCAAGCATGGTGACTCTAGTTTGTAAGTATCTACCCATAGACCTTAGCTGATGCCGATAATCTTCATTATTTTTATATAATTTTTAGCCAATTTGGGCAGTGCTTTCAGTCTCTTTGTTGGTATCAGTATGGTCTCGATTGTCGAAGTTATCTACTATGTAACGGTTGTGTTCAGAAAGTATTATCTACAGGAGGTAAAAGCTCGTGAAATGCTTCGGCGTTAGAGTGTCTATGGAAGCAGCGATATGCCATATTTCAAAAAAGCTCGAATTATGAGCGAAACATATTTTAATTGTTCTACATTATTTCTGAGTTTTTCAAATATTTTCAGAATAAGTTCAATGCAAAACTCAACAACTATAATAAAATCTAAGCTGATTGAAGAAATATGATATGAAAATAAGCTTGAATTTATTAAGTATACAACTATTTTATGAGCATTATTTTCACAGCAGGCATCGGTATCTGAATTCAGCTCACAATGGAGTCATTAAGGTATCACATCTGTACAGCTCACCGTTCCATCGACTTCTGTATTCTCCGTTTGCCAATGCGCAAAGGATCACAAATCTTCTGCATATCGGTGTGATATCACCTGATCTTGGCGACCAATCGACGGGCCCAAAACATGAATGGATTGAAATGTCCTCTCAATAAATCCATTGATTGATGCGATGTGTGGGAAGTGGCACTGTCTTGTTGAAACCAAATATCGCCGAGATCACGAGCTTCAATTTGAGGCATCAAATAGTCGGTTATCATTACGCGACCATTAGCCATTGACGGTTATGTTTTTACCGGAAGATTTTTGAAGATACATGAACGTTGGATGATTCCACCGGTCCACAAACAACACCAAACCGTTTTTTTTTTGTTCTGGACCTCATCATTGAACAAAATTTGGCTCAAAAGCGTCGGATCTTCTTGGAACTTGTTAAGAATCTATAGAGCGTAGAGATGTCTCTTGAGAAGGTCGGAAGGTTTCAGTTCTTGCACAAGATGTATTTTGTATGCTTTTAATTTAAGATCCCGACATAAAATGCACCAAGTCCTTTTATTCGTCAGGCCGACTTGCTGCTAACGGCTACGAATCAACTGTCCACGGTTTCCGTGTATACTCTCAGCTACGGCTGCTATACTTTCTTCATCGAACGTAGTTTATTCGGTTGAATATTATCGAAAAATAAATGGTGGCTCTTAAGATTCTTTACAGAATGTGAAAATTTTTAATAAGATACTAAAAAGGTACCTCTACTTGGATCACCCTTTACTAGGATTATGTATATCACTTGTATTATAAGCTAAATTACATTGAAAAATATTTTGATTTTAAATCAAGAGTTTGTTTACAAACCGGCAAAAGAAGTTCTTATCTCAGACAGCACACTTTTGCGGTGAGGGAGCTGTAAGCAATAACGGTTTTCTAGCAGCCAAAATCATATTTAATTCTAATATTACCGAAATTGACAGTTTAATACTCTTGTTATCAGCTGATAAGGTGAAGATAAGCTGTATTATTATTCCAACCAATGCTTTAAGGAACGCAGAGATCCCCAGCAGCTCACATAGTATTTTTAACTTCCGAGCGTCAATGAATAGCGGAGCTAAAATTCCTCACAAATCACGAAAAACAATATTTTGGGTCACCCGCGTTCTGTTTTTGCTCATCGCCGCAGTCGAGGCACAACACGAGCCACACCGGTGGGGTAATCGCAACACTATTGTACATCCCTTCGAATGGAAGTGGACGGATATAGCGAAGGACTGTGAAGAAGCTTAAAACGCGAACTAAATACTGAAAATATTCTAGTGAATCGCCGCTCTATAAACAGGTCTCGCTCGTCGCTGAATATATAGTGATCGCCGGTCGACCGTGGTGGGAGCGGCATCAACCGATCTCTTACAAGCTCGTTACACGTTCTGGCAATGAAGCCGAATTCGCTGATATGGGGCGCAGATGTAATGCTGTCGGCATATGGCTGCCTCACATGACGGCACCGTGCAAGCACAGCCGGCTCAGTTGCCAATCCAAGTGCGAAGGATTTCCCTGCTGTGCCCTACGGTGAAATAGACTTTCAACCAAGCTGTGCAATTTATGACTGGAATGATCGTTTTCAAATACAGAACTGTGAACTAGTTAGCTTGAAGGATTTGGATCAGAGTAGTGAATGGGTACGCGAACGTCTCGTGGAGTTCCTCGATCATTTGATTCAGTTAGGAGTGGCGGGTTTTCATGTGGATGCTGCCAAGCATATGTCGGCAGAAGATTTAAAGGTAATGCTTTGATTTACCTTAATTATGGTTTTAATCATACTTCTGAACCATTCTACACTATAGATCATCTATGATCGTGTACGTGATCTCAACATCGCAACATGCTTTCCTCGCAATGCGCGTCCTTTCATCTATCAGGAAGTAATCGATCATGGTCACGAAATTGTGGATAAATATGAGTAAAGCCCGTTGGGCGCTGTGATAGAATTTCGTTTCTCGAAAGAAATAGGTGGTGCCTTTCGGGGTTACAATCAACTTAAGTGGCTGCGTAACTGGGGTACTGAGTGGAGCTTCTTACCGTCCCATCACGCTCTCGTCTTTGTCGATAATCACGATAATCAACGCGACGGTGGCAATGTGCTCACATATAAAAACGCCAAGCAGTACAAAATGACTACCGCATTCGCATTAACCTTTCCCTACGGCATAACGCGCGTCATGAGCTCTATTGATTTCTGAGATCGCGATCAGGCACCTCCAGCCGATGAAAATGAGTAAATACGCTCACCGGAGTTTGACGCAGATGGTGCTTGTGTTAATGGTTGGGTGTATGAGCATCGCTGGCGTCAAATCTATAATATGGTGGGCTTCAAGAATGCGGTGCGCGGCACCGAAGTGTACAATTGGTGGGACAACGGCGATAATCTGTCGTGGAAATCGTGGTTTTATAGCTTTCAATGGTAATGGGTGGGATTTGAAGGAGCGTTTAAACACTTGTCTGCCTGCGGATGTTTACTGTGATGTGATCTCTGGTGCGCTGGTGAATGGAAAATATACGAGTAAAACGGTGGTTGTGGACGAGCAGGGTTATGCCGATATCGTTTTGGGAACTAATGAGTTCGATGGCGTTTTAGCTTTACATGTGAATGCGAAGTTGTAAAGTGACAACAAATCTGAAAGCATTTTTTGTTAATGCTCCTCATTTTATTTTATAAATTTAAAAAAAATCGTCTCCAGTAGAACCGAATTTTGATTTATTTACCTTTTCTTTACTCATACAGCTTGCATAATGAGAAGCGAAAAAACTATGTAATCGTATGTCTAGTAAGTCAGGCCTGAGGCTTCATAAAGCTGAAGAGTTCCAATGAAAGTTTTTATTCTCCTTTGATTCGAAGGTCTGCTACTTTTTGTATTATTCCAAAAGGATATATTCTAAAGGAAGTACTTACTACACGTTTATCTGTGATATTCCCTATCTTGATACCATAACCACCGCCTGAGATCAGAACTTGAAACTAATAAAAAAGACAACATGTACCTCTACTAGACTCATTGACTAATGAATCAAATGTAGAGACAATTTTTTTCATTTAGTATTCTTTAACGACATTGGAGTTAGTTCGAAATTTGCACCACTATTTCAGCATAGCCGTCGTTATTACTAAAATGGTTGGTCGTTGCTATTTTCAACGTGTGACTCAAACCAATTGATCTGCATAGATGGTTAATTGGGAGGCTGTACCCAAAAAATTAGGTGACATTGCATTTCAACGCGAAGCCCTTTTTCCAAAAATTCAATGTTTTACGTACCAGTCGAGATTGGACGCGCTTAAGGCCCAAAACATCCTTCAAAATGGTATTGGCTAAGCCTTTCGATATACCAACTTCATCAGCAAGGCCTCTAATTGTTAATCGACGGTTTTTCAACACCAAATCTTTGCCTTGTTGAACGTGAGCTTCGTCGGTTGAGGTTGATGGTCGCCCTGGACGCTCTGCGTCTTTGACACGTTCACGGTCGGCTTGGAACTTGTAAACATTTTTTTTTTGACATAGCCTCATCACCACAGGCTTTTTGCACCATCTTCAACGTATCCGCAGCAGAAAATTGATTCCGTAAACGAAATTTAATGCAAATACTTTGCTCAACAAATTTCGACATCGCAAAAAACGAAAAACTCACTTCTAGCAGCTCACAAAACGACACGTATCTCAAACACTAATGAATATTTTGACATGGAATTTGACGTAAATGTGACTGACAGTACTACCAACCTAAAAAAAATAATTCTCCAAATCCCTCGGCGCGCGCAGTTTAAATTCAAATGTTTTTATTATTTATTTGTCCTTATTTTTTGGACACCAGAAGTACCAAAAGTTCATATTGCTTGTAGGGCTCATGACTGGTAATGTTGGTTCCATTTCCTCGTATAGTCTTAAAAAGTATATAACATCTATACTATTGTCGAAGTAACCTAATAACCTTTTGCCGGCGGTAACCTTTTACTGATACAAGACAGTCAGGAATCTATGAGATATTGTTTATACTTAAAATAAGAGTTTTGGACAAAAAGTATCGCAAATTTTAAACCTTCGCGGGTACGGGTACTCGATTTTACCACAGCTCATTTTCAACCAAGAACAGCCTCCCGTTGACATTGTTGAGAGATGTTGGACTCAGTCTGTGAAGACCCTGATGTGCTACAGACGATCATAACTGTTTACGAATCGGGGGTTTATGATTGTGACGTGGAGACTAAAGCTCAATCATCCTAATGGAAGTTCCCCCGCATGAGCCAAGACAGAAAAAATGCCACAAATTACCTCGAATGGGAACGTTTACTAACCGTTTTCTTCGATTACAGTGCCGTCGTGTGTTACAAGTTCTTGCTAAATGGTCATACGGTCAAAAAACATTACCATATTACCTGCAAACAATATGCGATTCGCGCGAAGCAATCCGCCAGAAACGCCAGAAACGTGAAAGAAAAATTGCTTTTGCACCAAGAGAATGTGACTACTCGCACATCATTTCTTGTGCAGGAATATTTGGCCAAAAACAACATATTAATGATGCCGCGGCCACCGTAAGCCCCTTGACTAGGACAGCGGACCTTTTTTGTTCCCAAAGAGAACGACGCTACGCCATGATTGAGGAAATAAAAACTGAATCGAAGGAGGAGCTAAACAAGATCACAAAAAAGTACCTTTTCAAGAGCTTTGAAGATTGGAAAAAACGCTCGCACTTGTTTTATATAAGTACATATTAGGTTGTCAAATATTTCCTTTCCGCCTTTTTGTCTTTTGAATTTCGCGGCTATGTAGAAATTGCTACAGAGCTCGTATTTGGCAAACTATACATTTTTGAAAGGTCTTGACATAACCTACAAAACGACGCTATGCATGATTAGTTTGGACATTGCGTTCAACAGTTATAGACGTGTAAACATGGAGTTCACTAATGCCGAAATTCGCGTTATTTTAAAGTTTTCCTTCGTTAAAGGCAAATCCGCTATAGAAGCGTTCCGTGAGATTAATGGTGTTTTGGGGGATGATACTTTATCGAATGGCAGGTCCATATAGACCGGACACAACGCCAAGTGATTACTACATGTTCCTGTCCACGGCAAACGTCCTTGTTGATGTAAAGTTGAACTCAAAAGAGGCTTGTGAAAAGTGGTTGTCCGAGTTCTTCGCAAATAAGGAGGGCGCCTTTCACGAGGCCCCGTCTAGATGGAAACAGATCATTGAACGAAACGGCGCATATTTGAACTAAATTCGATCACTGTAACATAGATATAGAGCATTGAATAAAAAGCAAAAAAGCGTAAGGGAGATATTTCAAACTAACATATAGTGATAATTACATTGATCGGGAGAAAATAGATATTCATGAATAAATACACACTTTCTTAAGTAAGAAAAAGTTTGCGATACTTTTTGAACAAACCTCGTACGTACTGTTTTACTTAATGAAGTGAAGCTGAAATAAATTTATCGGATTTACAAATGTTGTTCCGGTGTTTACTTTTGTTGCTAGAGTACACTAAACTGAAGAGGTCTAGGAGGACTAGGTCTGCAGAAATACGCGCTCTCTAAATTGTAATAAGAGAACTCACATATTGGCCGATACATTCCGTATAAAGTCATCCGGAAGTTCGAAAATCGTTATATTAGTTGTATGGAGGCTAAGGGAAGTTTTATCTGAATTCCAGTTATATATCCCATATTGACAGATATATTCAGTAAAAAGTCAGCTATAAGAATTGGGTCCACATATTCAGTGTCTATGGGCTTGAACAGTTTTGGTTCGATTTAGGCAATTATTGATTTGTATAGTGGACACTCTAACATAAAAATATCAGATGAATGTCACATATCAGATGTGGTTGAAATCAGGCGAAAAGGTCTCGAGATATGTGATTTCTCCATTTCCCAATTTATCCATTTTCAAACTGTCGACAAAAATTTTTATAATATTTGCTAGGCGAATGTGGTTGATGTAGTTTTAGTGGTTTTGGAGTTATAATATGTACATTATGTATTTATGTAATTATATAACATACACTAGTATTTCCTAACAATATATATATTTTTATCAATTGAGTGCATTGTTATACTTTCCATTAGATCACACCTGATAAGATAGAAAAATTTGCGCTCCAGAATTCGTTGGCTCGTTATAGTTTTCTACTATTATCTTAATTGAATCAATATATTGTCTTAGAAATATTACGAATACGAATTTGTATTGCAATTCCGGAAATTGTTTACCCGCTTCGACCAGAGTTTAACAATGAGTAATTGTTAAATATTAAAATGTTTATCAATGGCCTTCCCCCAATAAAACTGTGCAGTCATTTCGACAAGTGCCGATTAAAAATTGTACAATAAGATAACAAAATAAGTAACTGAAATATATTTCATTATAAATTATGAAACTTACAATAAATCGTCAAACTAAAAGGGATTTACACTTTTTATGACAGTAATCGAAGTTTATTAAGCTATTAACAAACTTAATCTTAAATTAATAGAGAGCTCTCTGTAAAAGGTTCTTGTAGGCGAGTAAACGATAAGGAAAGACGAAGAGACCGTATCGCTTATGCTTAGTTTTAGAAAAGGGTAAGAAAAAAATAGCTTAAGTGCACAATAATCATAATGTGATATGAAAGAAAGTGCAGGAAATTGTTCGACTCAAATTTTCCACAAGGTGTCACTCATGTGACCGAAGTGAGCGACATCGAAATAGAAATCGTTGATAAAAAGCGACAACAATGTGTCAACTGAATGCAGCCTAACGATAATGAGCGGCGAGGTTTGCTAGCTAAATCAATCAAATTCAACTATCGTCTTTGTAAGACAGAAGCGAAAATGCTAGCAATTCATAATTAAACTGGTCTTCATACACTGCCAGACCCTTTCGCTTTGTTTATTTAGTTTTAACACACTCAAAGCGTTTATTGATTATTAGAGTTTTTTGTCATTAGATTTATACACTTAAGTCTTGCATATTTTAAAGAACCCTGTAACTGATTTTTAAACGATATTTTCCTTTTGTGCCTGCTTCTAAGTCTTGTGGACTTGTCTCGCTTAATCTCGTACTAATTTTTTATAGTCTGATATTTTTGCAGAAACCTTACGACCTTATCTCATTACTGTAAATAATTGTAATGAATGACCCACTCGAAGAACTTGAAATGTTTTGGTTATCGTACCAATGATGGGAAACATCTTGCAAAAAACTACTTGAAAATATATCTGAGAGCAAGAGTTCTCTGCCTTAGCGTATGTCTGTGAGTAGAGAGTGCGGGAGCAACGACGTAACGAGAGCGCCAGAGATTCTAATTTATGACAATTTCATTACATTCATTCTTTGGCTTACAGATTTTCGTAATTATTCGAATATTCTTCAACTGAAAACTGATTAGAGGATGTTCGTTTACAATGATATCGGACCGACCTTATCCCACTCAAATTTCCTTTTCTCTAAAAAGTTTGGAACTAATTTAACCCAGTATAAGTATAACCATAGTTAGTCTCAGCCCGGAACCGAACAGTGACCATGGATCAATTATCACAGAACAAGTTGTGTTTCAACTTTTATTTCCTTGAATTAAGTAATCGGTTTAACAATTTTGGTCTAAAAAATAATTTGAAATAATTATATCCAGGGTTCTTGTGGCAAAAACACTTAAAATTTATAGAAGTTCTGTAATTTCTTTATTTTAACAAAAACAAAAATATACAGCCATAGACATTTAATTAAACACACATTAAGTTTTTCACTTTTCCTAATGAAAAGCAAAGTGCAGCTGAGAGGTGTGTGCTACGATAATCTAAGTGATCACAGTTTGTTGTAGTCTTAACGGTACACTCGTTAATCTCGTCTGGTCTTAGTGACGCCTTTATACATAAATGTGAAAAGTTAGTACGCACGTGAGCGACCAAGCTTATCGAAGATGCGTAAAGAGTAGAGATTGGCATTTGCTCAAAAATATATTAACTGGAAAAAGAAGTGAAAATATGTCATATTTTCGGGCAAGAAGACATTCAATCTTAATGATTCTGCTGATTCGAGCTTCTCTTGGTAGGATACTGGCAAAAAAGATGGCCAAAAATGAGGAACAACTTTGTTAGCCATGGCTACGTCTCAGATGGTCCATTCGTTGAGTTCAATTTTCGATGACTCGTTCGAGCATTTCAACTGGTAACTGGCGAATGACACTCCTTTTGTTTTGCTCTAAAGCTTGAATCGAAGCGGGATTGGCTGCATAGACTTTAGACTTTATATATCCCCACATGGAAAAGACTAACAGTGATATAACACGATCTTGATGGCCAATCAACTGGGTCGAAGTATTATATTCTGTCTATAAGTCCATTGATTAAAGCGATGAGTGGGAAGTGGTACCGCCTTGTTAAAACCATTGACGTTTATGTTCTCACCGGCTTCATTTTTGAAGAAATATGGACCGATTATTCCACCGGCCTACAAACCACATTAAACCGTATTTTTTTCTAGATGAAATGGCAGCTCTTGAATCTTTTCAGGTTACTAATGCGACAATTTGCTTGTTTACATACCCATTGATCCAGAAATTAGCCTGGCCGTTGAACAAAATTTGGCTCGAAAACGTCTGATCAATTAGGAACTTTCCAAGAGCCCATAGAGCGAAGAGATATCGTTTGGGAAGGTCGAGGAACTTCAGTTATTGCACAAGCTGTATTTTGTACGCTCTCATTTTAAGATCTCAACGTAAAAGTCATTCCATAGTTCCGAGTCCCTGCGAACGGCGCCGAATTGGCTCTCCACGGTGCCGCTGCTATACTCGTATTTCCTTCACTTCGTGCTAGACGTGGTCTATTCGGTCGAATATTATTCAATAATGAATGCTGGGTCTAAAGTTAGGGAAAGGCGTTGCGAATAGCTCGCTCAGTAGACTGATTATGATGACCATAAGTTGAGCGTAGCGCGCGGAACACATTCTTTACAGATCGTAAATTTTCGTAATCAAGTGGAACGATTTATAAACATACATAGTTCAAGTGTAAGTCTTTCCCTGATGAATGCCACAAAATACTAAACAAAAATTAAACGACAGCTTGACACGAATCACGGGTTATCTGTAAAAAAAAGCTACTAAAAAAGTGCAATTACTTGGATCACCCGTTATAATGTATATTGAGGCATATAGTTTTTGACTAAGATTAGTATTGCTAGATCTAACTGCGTCTTCATATATTTAAGTCTCGCTTCATTAACTGCGAAAGTTGGAGTTCTTAGTTTTTTGCATGGTGTATAGATTTCGCCAGGTCACAACGAAATTATTTATGAAATAAATGTTACTCAAACATTTTTATGCACGCACAGACAATGATACAACTGTAGACAGCACTTATTTGGCTAATAAAATTTATTAGTCATGCTAAATAGGGATTTACCCCCAAATATCTATAATTAGCGCTACGAAGCGGTTCAAAATTTGGAAAAATCACTGGTTGTCTGGCCTGTATTTTAGATAGTAAAACAAAGAGTTCTGATAGATCATAAATTTTGTAAGAGACCACCTGTTGTAGTCACGCTTGGTCATCAAAACACAGCGGCCTATTAGCTAGTGTGAGGTAATAGCGAATTATTCAATCGATGAAATGAGCGTACCTTGCCATTGTTTGTGTAGCATTACTTGCAGCATATTTTCCGCTTACGCATTTCTAAAGCACAAATCAGCGAGAGTATCTTGCAGTTAGTTATCAGTAGATAACCATATGATAAGTGTTAGACACGAAAAAACCGTATAAAAGCTCCGAGGTACTCGCAAAGTGCGAGTAGTGTGTACACTCGCGGTATAACGGTCAGCACAAATGCGCTCTAAATGCTTAAAACTAATATTTTGGTTTATGTCGGTCTGGGCTTGCTAATACACATCGCCGCTGTCGAGGCACAACACGACCCACACTGGTGGGCCGAGCGCAATACCATTGTGCATCTTTTCGAATGGAAGTGGACAGACATAGCCAGCGAGTGCGAGCGCTTTTTAGCACCGCGCGGTTTCGCCGGCGTACAGGTGAGCGCAAACTGATAATAACAAGTTAAATGAGCGTTTATTTATTAAATTCACGAAACAACCCAAACAGGTCTCGCCCGTCGCTGAGAATGTAGTGATGGCTGGACGTCCGTGGTGGGAACGTTATCAGCCGGTCTCCTACAAACTGATTACACGTTCTGGCAATGAAGCTGAGTTCGCTGATATGGTGCGCAGATGTAACGCTGTTGGCGTGCGTATTTACGTCGATGTGCTGCTCAATCATATGGCTGCCTCGTATGATGGTATCGTCTATGGTACGGGCGGCTCGATTGCCTATCCAAACGCGAAGTACTTTCCTGCCGTGCCTTATACAGCGCAGGATTTTCATTCGACTTGCGATATACAGGATTGGAATGACCGTTTTCAAGTGCAAAATTGTGAGTTGGTGCGCCTGAAAGACTTGGATCAGAGTAGTGATCATGTGCGTGCAAAATTGCTGGGGTTTCTCAATCACCTCATTGAGTTAGGTGTGGCGGGATTTCGTGTTGATGCTGCCAAGCATGTGCCGGCGGAAGATTTGAAGGTAGTGCCATACCAAAACTATTATTTCAAGGGATTCTAATATTAAATTTCTTTTCAGCTAATTTATGAGAGCATGCATAATCTGAACACCGCGCATGGCTTCGCGCGCAATGCGCGTCCTTTCATCTATCAGGAAGTCGTCGATTATGGTTTCGAACAGATCAGCAAATATGAGTACAGTCCTCTGGGCGCTGTGACAGAGTTTCGTTTCTCGGAAGAAATAGGTGGCGCTTTCCGGGGTTACAATCAACTTAAGTGGCTGCGTAACTGGGGTCCTGATTGGGGTTTTTTACCCTCCGAACACGCTTTTGTTTTTATCGATAACCACGATAATCAGCGCGAAGGTAACAATGTGCTCACATATAAAAATGCCAAGCAATACAAGATGGCCAACGCTTTCGCATTAGCCTACCCTTACGGCATAATGCGCGTAATGAGCTCTTTTGATTTCCAAGATCATGATCAGGCACCACCAGCCGATGAAAATGAGCAAATACTCTCACCGGAGTTCCACACAGATGGCGCTTGTGTTAATGGTTGGGTGTGTGAGCATCGCTGGCGTCAAATCTATAATATGGTGGGCTTCAAGAATGCAGTGCGCGACACCGAAGTGTCCAATTGGTGGGACAATAACGATAATCAAATTGCTTTCTGTCGTGGCAATCGTGGTTTTATCGCCTTCAATGGCAATAATTGGGATCTGAAGGAGCGTTTAAACACTTGTCTGCCAGCGGGTGTTTACTGTGATGTGATCTCTGGTGCGCTGGTGAACGGGAAATGCACAAATAAAGTAGTGGTGGTGGACGACTGGGGATATGCCGACATTGATTTGGGTGCAAATGAGTTCGATGGTGTCTTGGCCATACATGTAAATGCCAAGTTAGAAGAGCGCAAAGAGCGTAAGGCAGAAAAAATGGGACAAATGCTGATAACGAAAGTTTATTCTGAGTGTCACGTATACTATGTGTTGCAAAATCAGTTCCCGTTTATTGAGCTAAGTGAAACCGAAACCGCATTTGCGAAAAAGGAAGAAAATGTTTTGAATATTGACTCCCTAACTCCGAAGGAAGAGATTATTGTGAATACTCCAAATATTTGTAATAAAATATCAAATATTTTAGATATTTTACATTTGTCGAATTATTTATGATGAGATTTCCTCTTCCCAGTAATGTCCCGATTGTCATTTGGTCGAAATCAAGAGTAGTGTTCATTTACTGAACTGAAATGTCTCTCTGTCTCTTTAAACCACGAGTTCAATTTGTTGGATTCGCTAAACTCGCTGGACTGTCAACAGTGACGTGTGAGCCAAGTCATGAATATTTGATGACAGGAGATATTTCATTGTGGCCTCGTTCACAACGAGACCCATACGCTTTGCTGGTTTATAGCGCGATTGTTATGACCAATGATGTCACTGTCATCGACGTACGCCAGCAGTTTACACTATTCTAAAAGATTGTAACTCTTCAGCTCGAATTATTTTTTCTAGCTACTGAATGAATAAGTCGCACGGCAGGGAGTCGCCTTGTCAGAAACCTCGTTTAGTATCGAACGGCTCGGAGAGGTCGTTCCCAATTCTAACGAAGCTTTTGCTTTTGCTCAACGCAGATTGCGGAGTCTCCCTTTGTGGATTGGGCAGAGCACACTTAAACTCCAACTGTCCGGTACAAAGAAGCTGATTGATTTCCTTATCAGTGCTTCGCCGCCGTATTTTTGTAGCAATCCGTCGGCTCCCGCCGCTTTGTTGTTCTTCAGTCGGGTAATTGCTACTCGAACTTCTTCATAGTCGGGCAATGCACGTCTGCTCCATCGTCATCGATTGAAGAAGCGGTTTCGACGTCTCGTGGTGTTATGCTTTCACTGCCATTCAGCAGGCTGGAGAAGTGTTACCTTCATAATTTTAGTATGCTCTGGGCATCAGTCACTAGATCAACCCCAGAGGGGCTTAAAAGAACTTTGGATTGATTAGGCAATTGAATAGTAAAGTCCTATTTCCACCAACAAAGACCAAACTTTACAAGTCCCTCATTATTCCTGTTCTGTTATATGGTAAGAAGACGTGGCCAATATGGAATTAATTCTTCTTTATTGTGCGGGCTGAGGGACGCTTAATCTGTTGAAAAGGTCTCAATTTTGAAAAATAAATGCCGTCGCTTCGCTGAATGTTTTCTATTTATCAGTCGATTGGCACATGAGTGTCGTTAAATTATCGACCGTAAAATTATCACCGAGTGTAAATTTCCATTTTTCCCTTGTATTTGAAAATCGAGGGCAACAAAATTAAACAAGTTCAGAGTCTTCTATATACTCTGCACACGTTGGACAGATCGGACTAATGTCATTGTGGAATCTGAAAAGGTAGCTTCTAAAGCATCTACTTCCCCTAAGTATTTAGGTCAGATGGAAAGCCAGGTCCCCATGTAATCTGTCTATCCACGAGTGGATGTCCAGTATAAGTCGTTGGGTCCAGTGCCCTTTGAATGAGGAATTCCACCGCTCCTTCTACTTTTTGGTGCTCTTGTTCCTCTCCTCTGTCTTTGTCGATACTGTTCTAGGCGCTGATAGCTAATATAAATGCTCGAGTTCATCTCCCTGGATGTCATTGGGCGGCATACTGGTTAACAGTTCAGCAGCGTCGTTTGATATAGTTCGGAAAACACTTATTACTCGAATTGCAGAAAATCTATGCACTGCAATTATTCGTTGCTTTACCGGAAAAATATGCCAGCTGTGTCTTAAATTTTTTATTTGGAATCCAATATTACTCCCAGCTACTTCAGCTGCGGCTGTGAAGTAATCTTGCACTCCCCTATGGTTAGCTCTATTCGTTCTTCTTTCTTCCTTGTGCTTATGAGTAAAATGTCTTTTTTGTGCTCCGCCAGTTCCAGACTCACAGAAGACTCATTGGCATAGACCATTTGAGCACTCACTGTTTCACGTCTGACGGTAGCTGTCTTCTTAGCACCCCGTCATACATGAGTTTCCATAACAGTGGGCCTAACACTGAGCCTTGGCGTACTCCACTGGAGATAGAATAACCCTTGGTGCCTTCGACCGTGTCAAAAATCAGCCTTCTGCTTTTAGAATCCCTCGTTCTAATGTTTATAAGGTATTCAGAGGCGCGTATTTTATACAGGGCTTTGATTATGTATGCCTGGATAGATAAGAGCACCACTTGTCTCAGTACCCTTCGGTGGAAGCAGTTATATGTTACCAATTACAAAATCTTAGCAAAAAAATTTTAAAAAATTTCAAATACTCATTTTTTTCATTTAAAAACGACAAAATTTTATTTGCTTCAAAAAACATACATTCAAGTTATTTTCTTTTTGTGATTTCAGCACAGCTTCGTCAATAGTTAGCCATAAATACATATAAAGTATTGCATAATGCCATAATAATACTTTCAATTAACCATTTTTGCTTACAATGGTGATAAAGATTAGGGCTTTGTTGCTCTTTAGATGATTTTAAAATATCTTTGATTTAAATCATAATTTTTTTTT